>CM076572.1:193479094-193877455 GCA_034641835.2 Pinus albicaulis
GAGGGTGCCCCGGCGAAGCTTGGGTACTTGCACCGGCAAAGGCTATTGTTAGGAGGTCGACGTAACTGTTTCTGTTACCTTCAGTAGTAGGCCTGGGCCGTAATTATCCCAGACTGCTTTCGGGAGGTCCTATTTTTCGCTTTCTCGTATTTTGGTGTCCGGTCCTAATCACCCAGAGTGGAAATACCTAAAGGCTGCTTGCTTGGTTGCATCTTAGGGATTTTTGTAGTGAGTGCTCTTTGCTCCTAGCTTGCTTATATTTATACTTTTTTGAGTCTAATTAATTTGTTAAAGTGGCTGATCAAGCGCCTCGTCGATCGAGGAGAGTTCAGGGGTTATCTCCCGAAAGTGTTGAGCCTTCTTCAAGAAGGCGTAGGAGTAATATAGCAGGTGAATATCACCTAGTGGTATCTGACGCAGTGGAGAGAGATCCTCCACAAGGGCTTGAAGGTTTTGTAGTTGGTTCCGGTGTTGGTTCCGAGAGGAGCGCTTTGCTCACCTCGAGAGTCTTATTTCCGCGAGAAGAAGAAGTAGAAGTAGAGGAAGTATTTCAGCTTTCTGAATCACTTCCATCTCCTCTTCCTCCTGATTATCCGTTTTTTGTTGAGTACATCGGACCTGAGTCAGAAAGACCAGAAAGTCCTTATCCATCCTATTCATACCTTTTGATGGCCACGACTAGGAACGCGGCTTCAGCTGTGAGTGCTGCAGGCATTCAGACTCCTGCTTCAGTAGAAGGAGGAGGCACAATTGCTATATCTTCGATTTCTTCTAGTACTGTTGTGTTTGGCTTTGGTTTCACCCAAGCACAAGCTTCTCAATATGGTCCCTTTTGTTTTGGAATGCCCACTAGTGGGATTCCTTCGTTTTCCTTTTCTACTGCTGCAACTGTGTCTACACCCATGTCCTCCATGGCTAGTGGGTCAGCTTCTTTTCAAGGGTTCCCCTTCGGAAGTGGGCATATTCCTAGTTCAAATCCTTCCTTAGGGTCTTTTCCTTTTACTTCTCATACTCAGAGTTTTAACCCTTGGTCTGGAGGTCAGAGTTCGACTACCTTTACAGGTTGGAACCCTGTATTTACAGCAGTGGGGGTAGGGAATCAGTTTTTCGCTGGTCAACAAGGGAATGCTTCTTTCCCTTCATCGAGTGCTTAGCAGAATTTTTCCCCTCTTTCTAATGCTTGGAACCCCTATCAGGGGGTTTCCTCTTTATTCACTACTTCGGGGGGGGGAACTGGTCTGGTCTATGGTAACTCTACGTTGGGAGGGGGTCCTTCTCCAAGTGCTGGGTCCTATGGCCCAACATTTTCTACGAGTTCTTTTTGGCAACCTGGTGCCTCATCAAATCCAGGTTATTCTTTTCAGAATGTTGGGAATTCATCCCACCAAGGATGGAATCCTCAGGCTCCTCCTCATTTACCTTTTCTGGCAACGTTGAACTTGCCAGATTTTTCGAAATTGAAGAATGATCCAATCCGATATAGTCCGGGGTGGCCTCCGGTTCCTGCCAAACTACCTTCAGACATTCCAAAGTTTGAAGGCAAGAATGGAGAGGACCCGACTAATCATATCACCACTTTCCATTTATGGTGTTCATCTAACTCCCTGATCGAGGATTCGATTAGGTTGAGGTTGTTTCAACGCACCTTGACTGGAAACTCTGCCAAGTGGTACATTGAGTTAACTGGGGGCAGTTTTGTTACTTTTGGAGATTTGGCTACTATATTTATAAATCATTTCTAGTTTCCTATCCGTTATGATGCCAGGACTGAACTCCTAGCTAATTTTAAGCAGGACAACGCAACCCACATTTCTGATCATATTCAGGAATGGCGGAGAAGGAAGAGGCTCATTAAAGCTTATATTCCGGGAGAATTTCTTTTGGAATGGTTTTTGAAATCTCTACAGGCAAATATTTCTAAGGATGTATCCCTCTCAGGGGTATTTTCCGAGGAGTAGGCTATTTTTAGGGCCCAACAGCTTGAATTGATATATTCTCAGTCTGGTGTCCTTCATAAATATTTGCCTAATGCTCCTCGCTCCAAATTAGACATATCCAAGACTAAACCTAGTCCTCATGGTGACAGACTTATTGGGTCGATCAATAGTGGTGCAGCTAACCTGCTTAGTCAATTGCAGCAGTTGTCTATACAATCTTCTTCTTCTGGTCAGGCTGTGCCTGCTAAGTCATCGCCTTCTCAATCTTTGTCGGTAAATGCCGTTCAGACTTCTAACCCTAAAGAAAATCAACAATCTGAAGGGAAGAAGAAGGGATGGAACAATAATAAGAAAAAGGGCAAGAATGGGAAAGGTAATGCAAATAAATCTAACGAGCATGTTGGTGAGGGTCCAAAGGATAAAAAGAAAGTGAAGTTTCCATGCAAGTTATGTGCTGGAGACCACCTTACTCACCTTTTCCCTAAAATTCAGGATGCGCAACGCCTGTTAGCTCAGCAGGGTTCCTCTAGTTCCCAGGCTGTGTTGACAAACCCTTTTCCCCAAGGGCAACAACTAGTTGTTGGCGCAAATCAAAATACTGGGGCTTCCTCTGGGGGCACCCAGGAAGGGGAAAATCCATCAAACATATACATGATGAGTGCTCATGCGGATATCGCCACGAGATCCCGTGATTATGGCGAAGATGAGTCTTTGAAAGCCAAGGGTGCTCCCGATGGTACTGAGCCGCTTCATATCACGAGGCCTACTGTTGAGCCTATACCTTGGATGCAAAAAGCATCTACCAAGCATACGCCGATTAATCCAAATTCCAGGGCTGCCCAGAACTACTCTATTGTGGAAGATCTGGCGCAGAGTCCTTGTGCCATGTCAGCTCTTGAGGTGCTCCAGTCTTGTCCAGCTCAGCGCAGTGCTCTGCTCACTGCTATTGGGGCTGTCGATCCAAAGAACTCTCTTGTGATTACATTCGATATGTCTAAATTTAAAAAGAGACTCCCCCATCATATGGCTTTTCATATCAAATCGTCGTTTCGGAAATTCAATATATTTTGAACAGTTGTTGATGAGGGCGATTCCAAATGTGTGATGTCTCTCGCATGCTGGAAGGGAATTGGATCTCCCGCAGCTGTTCCATCTGCTACTCTTCTGACTGCGTTTGATGGTCATTCTCACAGACCGCATGGTATTGTCCCAGCTTTGCCCATCTGTGTTGGGGGCAAAACTGTAAATATAGAGGTTGAGATAGTTGATGCAAGCTTGGACTACAACCTTCTGTTGGGGCGAAACTAGATTTATGAGATGGATGCCATTGCATCCTCATTATTTTGGGTTATTTGTTTCCCTCATGAAGGGAGGATTGTTACAGTGGATCAACTGGACTGTTCTCCTATAGACCCGAATGCATCTACTGACTCAACTATTTCAAAGGTGGATAATGCCAAGCCGCCTGTCGAGAATTTATGGGTTGGAATGTATTCTTCTTTGATGGGTACTTTTGATATTCCACCTCCTACCATTCATATAAATGTAATTTCATCTTCCAGGGCTCCTGTTCGAAGAGAGTTCTTCAGAACTCATTATTTTTTGGACCCTTGGACCTTACCTTCCCCTACCTCCACATTAGCGGAAGGTCAGGTGGGTGGAATGGAATTTCCAATGTCTGCAGCTGAGATTGCTTATCAATCTATTGTTGACTCTGCAGAGACCATTCCAGCTTCTCTTTCTCCAGAGGAGTTGGATGGTGATGTGGCTCCGGCTTGGACACTTAGTTCTTCTTCCACCCAGGATTGCCTTGATACCACTCTTCCATCTAAAGAGGCCATCCTAGAGGCTATGACTGGTATAGATAGACTGTGGGATGATTTGCATCATCGGTCTTACTTTTTACCTGATTTGAGCGAAGTTGAATAAAGTTTTCCAAGTCCTTTGTCTCCTGGTCCTGTTCACCCACTCCTGAACCCTTTAGCACCAAAATAGGTATATGCTGAAGGGAACATGGCTGTGATTTCTCCAACTATCCTGATGAACATTTCTAGGGATCCCAATGTTATAGAGAATGTCTTCATCAGAGCTGAATGTTCCCCTGAAGAGATTCAAATTTACACCGATATCTTTAAAGAGTTTAGGGATGTGTTCGCTTGGTCTTATGAGGAAATTCCTAGTATAGATCCATCTATTGTCCAGCATGAGATCAAGACTTACGAAAATGCTAAGCCTGTGAGGCAAAAGCTTCGTCCGGTCAATCCAAGGAAGGCTGCAGCTATCAAAGCTGAGGTGGAGAAGCTGCTCAAGGCGGGATTTATTTTCCCTGTTCCTTTGATGGAGTGGGTTTCGAATCCTGTTCCCGTGGATAAAAAACAAGGAACAATTCGAGTTTGCATTGATTTCAGAGACCTTAATAAAGCATGTCCGAAAGATAATTACCCCACACCATTTATAGATCAGATTATCGATGAGTGTGCCACTAATGAGATTTTCTCCTTCATGGACGGTTTCTCCAGATACAATTAGATTACTATCCGTCCTGAAGATCAACATAAGACTGCCTTTATTTGTCCCTGGGGTACTTTTGCTTACAAGAAGATGCCTTTTGGTCTTAAAAATGTTGGGGCTACTTTTCAGTGGGCCATGTCATATGCCTTCCATGATATCAAACATATTATCGAGGCGTATTTGGATGATTTAGTTGCTCGTTCTCGAAAAAGAATTGATCATCCTGTTCACCTCCGTCAAGTATTTGAACGATGTCGTTTCTACAAGATTAGGTTGAATCCGAACAAGTGCGTTTTCGCGTTTACATCTAGTCGGTTATTGGGATTCATTATGTCTTTGGAAGGGATTAGGGTAGATCCCTTCAAGGTTGAGGCAATACTTCAGTTGCCTCCCCCGTCGTCTATTCGTCAACTTCAAAGTCTACAAGGAAAAGCTAATTTTCTTCGGAGATTTATCGTAAATTATGCTGAAGTTACCAAAGGATTTATGAGATTGTTGAAGAAGGGAGTTCCATTCTTTTGGGATGACTTCGCTCAGCGCTCATTCGATGCTTTGAAAAAAGCATTGACCTCTGCTCCTATATTGAGTCCACCTGATTATAGCAGGGATTTCCTTTTGTATCTTGCAGCAGCAGAATCTACCATTGGTATGGTTCTGGTTCAGGAGGACGATGCTCTGGTAGAGCATGTTATATACTATCTTAGTCGAGGCTTGGTAGGACCTGAACTCCGGTATACTCCGATAAAGAAGCTAGCTTTAGCAGCTATTCATGTTGTACATCGACTCAGACATTATATTCTTCTACGAAAAACTTATGTTTTGGCAGCAGCCAATCCATTTCAGTGTGTTCTCAGTAGGCGAGTGATTGGGAGCAAATACAATAGATGGATTGTGATTTTGCAGGAATTTGATCTTGAATTTATGTCTTCCAAGTCCAAGAAATCATTACTTTTCGCGGAATTGATCTCCGAGTTGCCCTGTGGAGAAGAGATAGTCTATGATGAATCCTTCCTGGATGAAAATTTGTTTCTCATCTCTCTGCAGGATCCTTGGTATGGAGATATCATTGTGTATCTTCAGACTGTGAAGTTTCCCTCTACTTTTTCGAAAGATGAGCACCGTAAGTTGTGTCACTTGGCTAAAAATTACTTGATTATTGGTGATGCTTTATACCGTCGAGGGGTTGATTCAATCCTGAGACATTGCTTAACTCTCGAAGAAGCTGAGGCTGTGCTGAATGATTGCCACAATGGAGCTTGTGGTGGTCATTTATCTGGGCTTGCTACAACCCAAAAAATCTTGCGTCCTAGATACTTTTGGCCTTCAATTTTCAAAGATTGTATGGAGTTGGTCAAAAAGTGTCATCCATGTCAAGTCTATACTCGAAAAAATGCGCGCTCATCCAGCTCCGCTTTTTCTGGTCATTACTGTTGGTCCCTTTACAAAGTGGGGTATTGATTATACTACTTGTAACCTGCCTTCGGCTAAAGGTCACAAGTATATTATTGTAGCAGTAGACTACTTTACGAAGTGGGTCGAGGCTATGCCTACTTTTGGGAATGATGGTGAGACAACTCTTTTTCTTTTCAACCAGGTTATTGCTCGTTTTGGTATTCTTAGAGAGATTGTCACTGATCATGGCAGTCATTTTCAGAATACCATGATGGCTGAGTTGGCTCTAAAATTAGGTTTCTGGCAGGAGCATTCATCTCCGTATTATCCTCAAGCCAATGGGCAAGTAGAAGCCGTGAAAAAATCCTTGAAGACCATTCTTCAAAGAAAAATTAATAAATCTCGATCCAACTGGCATATCACGCTGTATCATGCACTTTGGGCATACAGGACGTCAGTAAAAACTGCAACTGGCTTTACTCCGTTTCAACTAGTTTACGGGTTGGAATCCATATTTCCCATTGAATGTGAGATTCCTTCTCTTAAGTTAGATGTTGAGATTCTTCCTGACACTTCTAGTCTTGAAGAACGTCTCCTTCATCTGGAACATCTTGATGAGCAGCGTCAGGATGCCGCCACGATGAATGAATCGCATAAGAAACGAATCAAAGTTCAGTACGATAAGGCGGTCAAGCCTAGGGTTTTCTCGGAAGGTGACCTTGTTTTGGTCTATGCCCAAGAGAAGGATGCCCTGGGCGCAGGAAAGTTTAAGTCTATGTGGTATGGCCCCTTCATCGTTAAAAAAGTCCTTAAAAAAGGAGCATATACCTTGGTTGATTTTGAAGGAAATGAGTTGCCGGAGCCCAGAAATGGGCTATATTTAAAAAGGTATTATGCCTAGGCTTCGGCCTGGCATTTTGCTTTTGTATATAGTAGTCTTATTTTGTACATATCTGGTTTTTGGTCTTTGATGTGATGGTGATGTTTTTGATCTGCTTTGGCAGGTTGTGTCGAATGACATGAGTCATTATGGTTTTGCTGATGGTGCTCGTAGACACACTTGGAACTTGGCTTCCGCGGCTTGGGTACTTCATCATCCATCCGGTCAATTGTTAGTATCAAGAGGAGTCTGCATTGGTCCTGCTTCCAATAATATAGCAGAGTACACTGCAGTTATTTATCTACTCTCAGAGGCAATATATTTGGGTGTTGATTCGTTGGTAGTTTTCTTGGACTCCCAGCTGGTGGTGTCACAGTTGAAAAATACTTATCGGGTTCGAGATCCATTTTTACTCCGGTTGTTTTTGAGGGTATGTTTGTTACAAAGATCATTTCAATTTTTAACATTCATTAGACAATTGGATGGCAGACTCATTAGCTAATCAAGAAATTGATTGGCATATTAATCATTCCATACAGTAAAATTAAATCATCAAAAACATCATACATTTTTATACATTTGTCACATCACATAATAAATCGCTGTATATATATATATATCTCATCAGAGTGTTCAAAAAACTATACAAAATTTTGGATCCATAAGTCATAAAAAATTAGGGCTTATGCTCGATCATGTTCAGTATCAAAAAATATACAGTCATCCGGTAATCATACCTATCTACTCCTGTGGTCCCTACCCAAAATTCGTGTTCCTATAGAACACGATCGCAGTGGCGACACGGCGAAATAATCGCACCCAGTCACGTGGTACTCCCACTACCCGTATCTGGATGGCATCAGGTAGATCTTCCACTGCAGACATAGGCACTTGATTAGTTAAACCCTCCAAGTTCCTCTGTACATCATGGAGGGTCCTGTCTGGGTCTACAGTATCCGCCTCGCCGCTGCGGCGCTTATGTCGTGGGTAGTCCTCAGGACGGACTAGTCCAATATCTGTATCATGATCATCATAATATTGTAAGTCATTTTGAATCCAATCAAAAACATGTTTTGTTTTTACATTTTTTTCACATATATTGAAAAAATCCAAAAAATTATATAATTAAAAAATTGCAATCTTACCGATTGTGCCCCATGCCGCGCCAGGTGGAAGGACGAGGTATCGATCATCATGAAAATCCATCCCGGCATAGGGGTAGTCCTCCACGACGATGAATTGTTCTCCCCACCATTGGAAGAACTCGTCATCCCAGGTGGTTCAGGGAACTTCACTTCCCCCCAGTCTCTTCATCAGATCTGCCCATCGGGCAATTATTGGGTCTCTTGGGCTGTTGATGGAAGAGATCACTTTGGGTCGAAGCCCAGGAATCTTCTCAAAGAAGAATGTCATCAAAATGGTCCCATACCCGAAATGTTTTGTTTTTGCTTTCCGGATGGAAGTCAGTTGTTGCTTCATGTTCATTAATAGAGCTGTACACCAATCATACAGGTGAGCTAGGCATTCCACATCTATGCTCATCTGAGTCCTGGATGCTTGATGCAAGGAAGCAGATCCTGCTACCCTGCCAATGGTGAATAGGATAATCTTCATGTGTAGATCTCTCAAATATTTTATAGCAATCTGAGTCCCTACTTTCTTGGACCCCTCTACACAATAGACGTGGACATAGTCATCCACAGTAAGCCCTCCCAAAGGCTTGCTGTGCAAATCTACTGGGTCTCTCCTCCGTGAGAGTCTAGTAATGAAGTAGATGTATTCTACCTCTATGTGTATGGGCATTTGATCTATCACAAAGCAATCTTCCTTTGGTTCCCAATAATTTACTAGCATTTCAAGTAACCGGACATTACTCTTCATATTTGGCATTTTGAAAAATTTGAGCAATCCACAATTTCAGAGGATATTGAGCGACAATTGATCTTGCATTACTTCATTATCGATTGCACTATGCTCACGTTCCCTCCAGGTGATAGTCATCCTGAAAAAATTCATTTATTTGTCCATTAGAAACGCTTTTTTACATTTCGGGTTGTGCATACGTGACTTACCCTGTACACAGTCGCGTATATACGCGGCTTGGTCCATACGAACCCGTGTATGCGCAGAGCCCTAAATTAAAACAAATATTTCTACGGTGAAATTTTCGAATTTTAACTCTATTAATGGACAAAATTGAGAATAATGATGGATTAAGAGCTTACCTAACTGATTCGGCGAAGTTTGATCACTGATTGCTCCTGTTTTGACGAAAGAGGGTTTTTCTCCAGAGCTCTTTTTTCCAAATCAGCAAGTAACAATGAACCAAATGTGAGGTAACATGTGTATTTATGCCCAGAATTTGAAAATTTTTGCAAAAAATTGTTATGATTATTTTTTCAATCTATCTTAAGCTGCATAACCTGGATGCTTGTAAGTGCCCAAATTGGTATATTTTCAGGTACGTTTTGATGAAGTTGAGATTTTTCCGGTTTTTGATCCATGACTGCTGACCTGTCATGGC
This sequence comes from Pinus albicaulis, assembly GCA_034641835.2. Lineage (NCBI taxonomy): Eukaryota > Viridiplantae > Streptophyta > Pinopsida > Pinales > Pinaceae > Pinus > Pinus albicaulis. Next base: position 193,488,339 of record CM076572.1, read on the forward strand.
AAGTATATGATCTTCACTAGCATATAGGTTAGGGAATCCACTTTCCGTTGCATTTTTCATACTAGCCTCCATTCTGATCACTTGCCATAGGGTTGATCCCATCAGGTCATGAGTATTTCACCCATTTCACTCGCCGATTATTTAATCATGACTTGGTGGTAGAGCCTTCCTTTACATGGGCTTCCTAGGTAGTTCCTCGCTAGCACTTGTTTCCCATGCTGCATTTTATGTAGGCTCGGGAGTCCTCTTTAGTCCCGCCATGACTTACGTGTTGAAGCTTCATTCTTCTTCTTCTTCACTATCATTTTTCTGGCTATTACCCTAGAGGCTCCCTGGTATTGTTGAGTTGTACTACTGCATTGCATATTGGCTACTTGTTTATCCTAGAATTTAGCCAGCTTCATTTGGACTCGATGTTTAAGCCATATTTTGACCTTGACTGTTTGTACAAGTTAACCATTGCATGCACTTAGCTATCATGACTTGACACCCTTTTTACCCATGGATGGAACATTCCTTTGAGTATCGCTTACCAGTTTCCGCCACCTTGCATTGAGCATAGGATCGTTCCTATCCCAGGAACTAGTGCATATGCTTCTTGATACTTGTTCTATCCATTGTACCATAGCATTTTTTTATTCTTTTTCAGGCTTATTATATGAAAAAGACAAAAAAAAATCAAATATAACAAAAAGAGCGGGAACGGGATGTTACTTCGTAATTTGATGGCAGTACAGTATCAGTTTGTCACCCTTGAACAAAGCACATACACTTATATAGTTCCTTCATTTGGGATGGTTTTATTTTTGACCTAGGTTCAGCTTTTTCCTTGTTTCACTGGTCAGTCCTCCCCCAATTGGTTATCTCTTCCAATAATATGGAGAGTTTGTTTTTGCCTCCTGCATAACAGACTTATACAGTGTCATTTTTACTGCCATGGTCATCACGATTCGTGCTTTTGTTCAAGGGAAGTTTAACCAGAGTCGGCCATTCTGCGGTGTCTCTTGACTCATTATTTCAGTCAGCCTACCCGGTCTTGTCAGTATCTTGTTCTATCACATCAGATTTTTTGGTCTTCTGCTCGTGCTGGTTTGAGAAGGTCTCCATTGACTTCTTGCTGGCAGGTTTGTCTCTCATCGACTACGACATATTACTCTAAGAGTAAACCTAGAGCCGCACCCTGGCCCTATTTCCATCATTGATAGGTGACCTTGTGCTCAGCATTTGATCATCATTATGGGTCTTTGACTAAGTGGTTTCCCCTGTGTTCGACGTCAGAATACATTATCACACTTGGGATTCGTGCAGTACCTTGATTTCCATTTGACCCTATCGGTGGATATCTCGCCTCTGTGTCAGCTTTCATTATTGGTTGGTTCAGAGGGTTTCTTCTGTGCGCTAGCTTCATCTTATGCATGTCAGAAACGTACTTCGGTTTGGTTCCGTCACTCTGCTTTGTCCGATTCCTTCCAAATCTTAGCCTACGGGTTACACTCGCGCTGGACTGATGTGGGATGCCTTAATGCCTTCCTTCCAGCAGATCTTTTCCCATCGACTCCGACTCATTGCTCTGGGAGTAAGGTCTAGAGTCTTTTGTTAGTATCTTAGGGTTTGCAGTCATCAGTGGAAGACTCTTCGCTATCGACAATGGGGATTCATCATTGCCTCTTGATTGGTAGATTCTTCCAAGTGTTCGACTTCAACTCATTCATTCGCACTTGTTAGATTGTACTGGGGCACCTTGACACTCATTTTTATTATCGGTGGGTTGTATCGTGTTTGTTAACGATATACATTATTGACCGGTAATCAAACGATTTCTCACATGGTCGATTTCAGCTCATTTATTCCCATTGTGTAGAATTGTGCCATCGAGATCGGTGAAGACCTCGGGTTGCATCAGCATCTTTCGGTTCACTTTTGACAGTCCTTTCAGTTTCTGCCAGTGATGTCGTCCACCCTTATATGTTGCAGTGTCAGTATAGCTGTTGGGAAAAATACTGAGAGGGGGGGTGAATCAGTATTTAGTGCAGACAATCAAACTTTTACTTTTTCCTTTCTAAAAACCCATACGCTACTTTACTGAAGGAAAATAGCGTATATACGCGGATATAATTTACAGAACTCGCATATGTCCTGAGATCTAAATATGTGTTCGAATCTTAACTCAGATCATTGCATTATTCATTCATCAGATATTTCAGAAACAGTAAACAGGTGCAGACAGAACAGAATAATCATCACACATATGCAACACACATGAACACCGGGATTTTTAGGTGGAAACCCAATTCGGGAGAAAACCACCGCTGCCGTTGCTTCAGCCTTCAAAATTTATTATTAAGAAAACTTCTTACAATCATGTACTGGTGCAGACTCAAACCAGCACGCAGGCACCCACCTGCAGAAGGCTGCAACCTTCTCTCATTTACCAGCCTCTCCTGGAAGGGAGCTACAACCCCCTGCACTCGTTTACCAGCCTCTCCTGGAAGGGAGCTACTACCCCCTGATATGAGTACCAGCTTCTACTGGCAGAAAGCTTCCACTTTCATACTGAAGGCTTCAACCCTCAGATCCACTACAGACCACGTTTCATCAATTTTCAAACTGGATCAAACAACTCCAACACAACCCTTTACTTGTCAATAAACAACCTTTGCCCAAAGCATCAAACAGAACAGTGAAACCACTATCGCCAGAATACCAGATGTAACCCAGACTTCAGAATAGATATGCAGAAACACATTCAACCTTCAGCTACCATTAGATTAGAAATCATACGCACTTTTATTTAATCATACCCGCGTATATACGCGCTTTCCAAACGATGAACCCGTGTATACTTCAGTACATTTTCCAAATAAAACCCTAGCTGCGCATATGCGCTTTTCTTTCCACAGACCCGCGTATACACGCGCTTTTCATGAAACGAACCTGCGTATAGATCTATAAAAGATAAATTTTGCAGTACAGACCAGATCTATAAACTTACCTAGATTTCTTCAATCTATTCAACAGGATTGTGCCAGGTCTTCTTCACTTCTTTTCAGATCATCCTTGACATTCACCATTTCTAGATCTAGAGATCTTGAGCCTTCATCATGTTCATAGGAGCATCCTAGATTAAGATCTATCAATTAGGAACAGGGTTCACCCATACAGATATACTTCAGAGTGAAGTATTCATCAAAGCCCAGACTCATGCACCCCATGCACAATGATTTTCTTCTCCTTATATAGGTTTACCCTTTTTCAATACCATGAGCCAAAACCACATCTCATCCGATGGTATTCCTGGACGGGATCAAATAGACAACCCAGCGCTCAATACAATGGGTCAATACCATGGTAGTAACCCTTGGTTTTACAAATTTAGAGCGCAATTGAGCATACGCGACTTGGCACGTACTTTTCCGCGTGCATACGCTACTTCTCCTAGACAAACCCGCGTATGCCTTAAGACGCACACTTTTCATCATTATTCTTGCACATGCTGATATTTATTTTTCTGGTACTTCTGCCCTTCTTGTAGAACATCAGATTTACATCATTAATGCATCAAGAACAACTTCATTAAGTAGGTTGCCATCATCTTCATCAAGTGGGTTGCCATCAAGGACAACACTTTGCATCATATTGCCAACAATCTCCCCCTTTGGACTTGATGGCAACCACGAAGGTGTTTGATCACCACAACAGATAGATACATTGATTATAATCATTACACAATAACCATGTTACTCTCTCCTTATTCAAACACCATGTCACTCTCCCCCTTTGACATCAAGGGCAAAGGGCGGATCAAAACCAACACAAGGTTTTTCCCCTCATGTAGAAGGAAGCGCTCTGCAGATCTGATGTTCACTGAAGTTACCATGCCCCCCCCGAGTTCATGCTGAAAGTTCAAACATATTTTTCAATGAAGTACATGACTCTATGACCTTCATATCACCAAGGATTCATACATACATCAAAGATCCAACCAAGTGGATTTACATAAGAGACTCAAATACCCAACCAAAAAGGGGTTTACACATTTTGACTCAACTACCCAACCAAGTGGGTTTGAACAAGTCCTTACATGACTGAATATTACAATTTTACATCATAGGTCTCAACATGACCTTTTTCATCAAATTACAAATATGACCTTTTATGACCAATATCAGAAAGACCTCAAGAGAGATAATATTTCAGAATCATAAGCCAACAATGCATAATACCCAGCAAGGCTATTTCTCCCCTTGAACTTGTACATCAGTTTATTCCTTCATCTCCCCCTTAGCTTGTGCATCATGAACACTTTTCAACAGAAGATCATCACAACATCTTTACGCAATATCAAAGAATGAGACAGAAATATAAGAGATAAAACTTCACCAGAGATACCATACAGCATAAGAGATATCAAACAGTGCTGCAGATGTGCTGTAAAATGCTGTCCCTAACCAAAAATTGTCAGCAACTGACCATACACGGCTTTCTGTGGATAAACTCGCGTATATACGCGATTGTCTTTCAGGAAACCCGCGTATCCCATTTGATCTTCTAAATTTAAGTAGTTCTGATTCTCTTCACAACAGAGACTACTCCCAGCTTCTCTCTGATATATTCGAATGCTTCCCTGGGCAGAGGTTTGGTAAATATATCAGCAACTTGTTCTTTGGAGGGAACATACTCCAACTTCACCTTTTGTTCAAGCACTTGTTCACGTAAGAAGTGATACTTGATGGGAATGTGCTTGGTCTTTGAATGCATAACAAGATTATTTGAGATACTGATGGCACTTGTATTATCACACTTAATGGATATAGGAGGTGTACATTTGATTTGAAAGTCTTGCAAGGTTTGCATCATCCAAAGGAGTTGAGTGCAACAAGACGCGACAGCCACATATTCTGCTTCTGCTGTAGATAAGGCAATAGAATTTTTCTTCTTGCTGAACCAAGATACCAACCGGGGCCCCATATAGAATGCACCACCACTAGTGCTTTTCCGATCATCAACATTTCCAGCCCAATCTGCATCCGTGTAAGCATGACGAGTAAGATCAGAATTCTTTGGATACCATAGTCCAAAGTCTTGAGTTCCTTGTAGATATTTGAATATTATTTTGACAGCCTGAAGGTGAGACTCTTTTGGATTAGCTTGGAATCCTCCAACAATCCCAACTACATGCATAATGTCTGGTCTAGTCCCAGTGAGATAAAGTAGGCTTCCTATCATTGATCTGTATTCTGGTTGATTCACCGCGGGAGAATCATCATGAGAACTGAGGTTACATTCGGTTATCATTGGTGTAATCACAGGTTTGCATTCTTCCATGCCATACTTCTTCAAAATTTGCTTAAGATATTTTGCTTGTGATAAGAATATTCCATCTGCAGTTTGATGCACTTGCAACCCAAGAAAGAATGTTAGTTCTCCAAGTAAGGACATTTCAAATTCTTGCTGCATGACAGAAGAAAATTTCTTACTCATAGATTCTTCATTACTCCCAAAAATGATGTCATCAACATATACAACCACAATCAATAGTTTATCATTTTCAACCTTTGTGTATAAGTTGATATCAGCAGACCCCTTTGAAAATCTTTGTTGATGAAGATATTTGTCAAGACGATAATACCATGCCCTTGGAGCTTGTTTGAGACCATATAGAGCCTTTTTAAGTCTACAAACAAGATTTTCATCATTTCCCAAAATGAATCCTTCCGGTTGTTCTATATAAACTTCTTCTTCTAGATCACCATTGAGAAAGGTAGATTTAACATCCATTTGATAAACTTTGATTTGTTGAAAACTTGAAAAATCAAGAAACATTCTTATGGCTTCAAGTCTAGCTACTGGAGAAAAAGTTTCTTCAAAGTCTATACCTTCTTGTTGAGTATACCCCTTGCAAACCAGTCTAGCTTTCTTTCTTATAACATCCCCATTCTCATTTAACTTGTTCTTGAATATCCATTTAGTTCCAATGACATTTTTATCATGTGGTCTTGGCACCAACTCCCAAGTGTGATTCTTTTCAATTTGATCAATCTCTTCATTCATAGCTTGAATCCAACATTCATCTTTGCAAGCTTGATTGACATTGTGTGGTTCAATTGTGGATAGAAATGCCAGATAACTAGAAGATCCCACAAGAGTCCTCCTTGTTTGTACACCTGATTCCTTGTCTCCCAAAATTTGAGATTCAGGATGATTCTTTTGAACATATCTAGATGGAGCCTTTTTAGATAAATCATCTTCAGGTTCTTCATTGGATCCATTGTCTATATCATTTCCATTTGATTTGGAAGGACAAAAATCACCATCATCTTCTTCTGTTGCTTGTTTTTCTTCTTTAGGAGCTGCAGGAGACTCATCAATAACAACATCAATACATTCAACAATCTTTAGAAGCCTTTTATTGTAACATTTGTATGCTCTGCTTGTAGATGAGTAACCAAGAAGTATCCCTTCATCTGATCTAGGTTCAAACTTGCCAAGCTTTTCATCATTATTTTTGATAAAACATTTACTTCCAAAAATTCTAAAATTCTTCACAGAGGGAGAATTACCATACCAAAGTTCATATGGAGTTTTGTCACTATTTACCCGAACATGTGTGTTGTTGAGAATGTTTGCTGCTGTATGTGCTGCTTCTCCCCAGAACATGTCAGGAGTTCCAGAATCATCAAGCATAGCTCTAGCCATTTGTTGAATTGTTCTATTCATTCTTTCTGCTACGCCATTTTGTTGTGGAGTGCCTGCTACAGAGAACTATATTTTTATGCCATGTTTTTCACAAAATTCAAAGAATTCATTTGATGTATATTCTCCTCCTCGATCAGATCTAAGACACTTGATTTTTATATCTAATTCATTTTCGACCAATGCTTTGAAGATCTGAAAATTTTCAAATGCTTCATCTTTGTGTTTAATCAAGCCGATCCAACACATTCTAGAGTAATCATCAATAAATAAGATATAGTATTCTTCCCCACGTGGTGAATTTTTCCTCATAGGTCCACATATGTCAGTATGAATGAGTTCAAGAGGCTTACTTGATGATCCTTCTTTGGCACTAAATTGTACTCTGGTCTGCTTACCGAATTGGCAAGATTTGCATATGATACTCTCTGGTAGATTAATATTGGGAAGACCACGAACAGCTTGAAGTCTGCTTGCTTTGTTGATTTGAGAGAAGCTCAGATGCCCCAGCCTTCTATGCCATAGCCAATTTTCTGAAGACTTGCTCAAGTAACATTGATCTTTGCAGTTCTTCAATACATACAGGTTGCTTGGAGTTCTTTTCCATTTTATAATAGTTTTACCTGTATCAAGATCACGAACCACACATTCTTTTGAATTAAAGACAACTTCTGTTCCTTGATCACACATTTGACTTACACTTAACAGGTTATGCCTTAATCCATCCACATACATGACATCATTAGCCTTCACCTTTTCTTTTAGAAACACGAACCCTTTTCCTTTAATTACAGCAGGAGTATCATTTCCAAATGTAACTTTCTTTTCCTTTTCTAGAGCATTATATGCAAGAAGTTTGCTTTTGTCACCTGTCATGTGTCTTGAGCACCCACTATCAATGTACCATTGATTTTCTTCACCTTCTGCAAATAACGCTATCCCACAATTTTCAACCTGTAATTCCTTATTTTTCCAAACTTTGGAACTTGAAGAAGAATGTTGTTTTGGCTGGACTTTGCTCCTGCATTCAGATTCTTCATGGCCAAAGTTATTGCAATAAGCACATTCAACTTCATTTTGAAGAGGAGAAAAGTTGTTATAGGTGTTCTTCTTTGGTTTAATATCCGTCCTTTTCTTTCTTGCTTCTCTTGTCATGATGGTTTTATATGCAACACATTGAACAACTTTATGACCAAAATTGTGACATGAGAAACATTATCCATTGAAGTAGAAATTTTTGCGATCATGAAATATTCTGTTTGAATTTTCTTGTTGATTGTTGCTTCTTTGAGAGATATCCCTTGTATTGTGATGATCATGCTTTACCTGTAAAGATTCTTTATTCCCTTGCTGAGTGGCTGAATGAAGTAAACTAGTTGTAGCTGCTTTTAGATAATTTGGTGCAGAAGCCTGAGAAGATTCTCCGGTATATCCAAGACCTGTCTTAATAAGAGGAGAACGTTGAACCTTGATAATCTCATCTAAGGTTTCAGATCCTTTAGCAAATCTAAGATTTAGAGTCTTTACTTTCTCAAGTTCTTTTCTTAGACTTACTACTTCACATTCTAATTTTTCATTATGTTTCTTTGCTTCTTCATTATGCCTTTTCAGAGTCTCTATGATTATTTTACTTTCTTCCAAGCATATTTTGAGTTGATTTTTTTGATCAAGAAAATCATTGTCATCTAGAGCATCCACAAAAGCATCCTTATCATCTCTAGAATTATTTTCAAATGCCATGAGAAGTCTAAGATCTTGTTCACATTCTTCCTCACTATCAGATAACCCATCACTGTCTTCATTTGTATAGTAGCTTTTCTTAGTGCTAGATCGATTCTTATTCCTTCTTGCTACTTATTTCTCTTTAGCAGATGTTTCTTTATAAGGACATTTTGCAGAATAATGACCAACTCTGCCACAATTGAAACATTTGAAAGGAAGCTTACCTTTGAATCTTCCGGTTCCTAGTTGGAGTCTTCTCACAAATTTTGCCTCATCTTCTTCTGAGATATATCCTGATCCTTCCGATTTTTGAACTTCTTTCCCTTTAGTAGAAGCTTTAAAAATAGCTTCTTTGACTTCATATGGTCCTTCTCTCCTCATTTCATATGCAGTCAATATGCCATGAAGTTGCACCATGGAAAGATTTTGAATATCCTGTTTTTCTTCAAGGGCAGAAACTTTTGATTCAAATTTTTCCGTTAGCGATCGTAAAATTTTCTCAACCAAAGTAGTGTCGGATATTGTTTCACCCAGATTTCTCATACGATTTACAACATCATCAATACGTAAAAATAAACTGGCAATACTCTCATCACCATGCATTTTTAGATTTTCATATTCAATTCTGAGAGTTTGGAGTTTTGAACTTTTTACCTTTGCGTCGCCTTCATAACTTAGAATGATTTTGTCCCATATTTCCTTTGCTGTATTTAGCTGCATGACTTTGACAGATTCTGATTCAATTAGACTTCCTGTTATAACATTGACCGCTTTTGCGTTTGATTCATAATTCTTCCTTTCAGTTGGATCTGTTGATGTAGCGGCTGGATATTGATATCCTTGTTCAACAATGGCCCATACATCAGCTCCCATAGACTGAAGATAAGATCTCATCCTCAGTTTCCAGAAGATTAAATTGCTTCCGTTGAAGAGCGGGGGCTTGATAGATGTTGTTCCCTCATGATTGCTCATCTTGCTTGATCTTCCTTCTAGCGCCTAAGCTTTTTCAGAAGGACCTGCTCTGATACCAATTGTTGGGAAAAATACTGAGAGGGGGGGTGAATCAGTATTTTGTGCAGACAATCAAACTTTTACTTTTTCCTTTCTAAAAAATCATACGCTACTTTACTGAAGGAAACTAGCGTATATACGCAGATATCCTTTACGGGAATTTCGCGTATGTCAGTCTAATTATGTGTGTTTCAATAATCTTATTTCGAGATCATTGCATTATTCATTCATGAGATATTTCAGAAAAGCTTGATGAAAACGAGTGTGAAGCGAACGAGAATAATCATCACACATATGCAACACACATGAACATCAGGATTTTTAGGTGGAAACCCAATTCGGGAGAAAACCACCGCTGCCGTTGTTTCAGCCTTCAAAATTTGTTATTAAGAAAACTTCTCACAATCATGTATTGGTGCAGACTCAAACCAGCACGCAGGCACCCACCTGCAGAAGGCTACAACCTTCTCTTGTTTACCAGCCTCTCCTGGAAGGGAGCTACAACCCCCTGCACTCGTTTACCAGCCTCTCTTGGAAGGGAGCTACTACCCCCTGATATGAGTACCAGCTTCTACTGGCAGAAAGCTTCCACTTTCATACTGAAGGCTTCAACCCTCAGATCCACTGCAGATCACGTTTCATCAATTTTCAAACTGGATCAAACAGCTCCAACACAACCCTTTATTTGTCAATAAACAACCTTTGCCCAAAGCATCAAACAGAATAGTGAAACCACTGTAACCAGAATATCAGATATAACCTAGACTTCAGAATAGATATGCAGAAACACATTCAACCTTCAGCTACCATTAGATTAGAAATCATACACGCTTTTATTTAATCCGACCCGCGTATATACGCGCTTTCCAGAAGACGAACCTGCGTATACTTCAGTACATTTTCAAAGAAAACCTTGACTGCGCATACACACTTTTCTTTCCACAGACCCGCGTATACACGCACTTTTCATGAAACGAACCTGCGTATAGATCTATAAAAGATAAATTTTGCAGTACAAACCAGATCTATAAACTTACCCAGATTTCTTCAATCTCTTCAATAGGATTGCGCCAGGTCTTCTTCACTTCCTTTTAGATCATCCTTGACATTCACCATTTCTAGATCTAGAGATATTGAGCCTTCATCATGTTCATAGGAGCATCATAGATTCAGATATATCAATTAGGAACAGGGTTCACCCATACAGATATACTTCAGAGTGAAGTATTCATCAAAGCCCAGAGTCATACACTCCATGCACAATGATTTTCTTCTCCTTATATAGGTTTACCCTTTTTCAATACCATGAGCCAAAACCACATCTCATCCGATGGTATTCCTGGACGGGATCAAAAAGACAACCCAACGCTCAATACAATGGGTCAATACCATGGTAGTAACCCTTGGTTTTACAAATTTAGAGCGCAATTGAGCATACGCGACTTGGCATGTACATTTCCGCATGTATACGCTACTTGTCCTAGACAAACCCGCGTATGCCTTAAGACACACACTTTTCATCATTATTCTTGCACATGTTGATATTTATTTTTCTGGTACTTCTGCCCTTATTGTAGAACATCAGATTTACATCATTAATGCATCAAGAACAACTTCATTAAGTAGGTTGCCATCATCTTCATCAAGTGGGTTGCCATCAAGGACAACACTCTGCATCATATTGCCAACAACAGGAGCATCCTATATGTTGGCTCCCGAGTTGCGTGATTGTACCATGTGTTCCACCCCTTATGATTTGGTACTTGGAGATTCAGTTACTTTTGTGATCAGACATCCATTTTCAGCACTATTGATCAGTTTGATATATGTGATACTTGGACATTGATTCCGACTTGTACTTCCGGGCCATGCTCAGTTGATTCATTGTGTACTTTCAGTTCAGCTATACTTGTATACATTCTGGATCTATTATGTACTTTCTATATGGATATTATTTTGACTGAGCATGGGTATGCCCGCCTCAGACATGAGTTGACTCTCTATTTTCTTTCATTGGTTTTTGGTAGGCTGAAATCTGGTGAAGTCCTCTCTTATCCTCGCGAAGTTCTTTCTATGCACATAATACATTTCGGCCATCATGTACCCCTTCTGACCTCATATATCAGGGGGCATCTATTATAGCATCATTTTTCTCCCTCATGTGATTCATGATTGTCTCTTTGGCCTTGGGCACCCATTCCCACAGACTTGAATAAAGTTCATAAAAAACAATGTTTAAAATCCCATACGGGGGTATGCCCAGAATTTTTCGCGTGTATACGCGAGTCCATAGATACTTTTTTCACGTATGCCATTAAAATCATTAAAAAATATACAGAAATCCCTATTTTCGAGGCTGGGTTGATGGTTATTCCCGTAATTCAACCACCCGAGCCCATGGACAACTGTTTCTAACAGATTGAAACTACTTTGAGGGAGTATAAAAGACCCTCATGTGCATGGCCTAAGGGAGGGAGAAAATTATAGACATTATACTCTGTTGGAGCCCAATTCAAGTCTGATTTCCCGTGCCTCCTACACTTCCCAGTTTTTTTACAGGAAACCCTTGTTTCCTGGAGATGTTCATCAGCTTATATGCAATCTCGTGTGCCCAAGTCTTGAAAGAATCCTAGTGAGGCAAGGGCGGGACGAATCCAGACGACGGTCTGTTCGAAGATCGTGGAAGGATTCAGGTGATCTCTCCACCTTTCTATTATTGTACATGCTGTTCGTAATGAAGAAGAACCATCTTGTTCCCAAATTCACGTGTTAATATCTGCTTGCATATGTGAAAAGATTGTTAATTAAGCATTTATTATTGTTTATATGATGTTTCACATGGATTACACTGACATTTAGGAGAAATATATGCTGTACAACTATATTTTCGTGCATGTTCCTTCTTGATTTCCTGGTTGAATAGAAAGAAGGGTTGTTGGGGGTTTGGACTCCGCGGGATTTACATCAAACGTAGGACCTACGGGTGAGTTCTAAAATCTATAATATCTAGTTTTTAGCGTACAAGTTTGGTTGTGTGAGTCCTTCTTGAATAGCATGCCCTGATCTGTGGAGGTTTTTGACCCAACGACCTCTAGGGAGTTATTTACCGAAACAATATCTGACTTCAATATTTTGATGCTAGGTTTCCTGACACCTCAAAGGAAACCAAAGCTAGGATTGAAAAAAAGGGCCATCACAAGCTAGGCCAGGGCGACTACTTGAAATTAGCCATAAGAATTGTAATTAAGTAGCTAAACATCTTATAATTAATTGTATCGCCTTCCAACGTTTTTGTAATCATATCAAATATGATTAAAAATACACAATCATATGTAATGTAGGGTGATGACTTCAGAACAGAAAATACAGAGGAAGATAAAAATATCGCTTTCCATTTCGGCTATCAAGTCGTAGTTGAATGTCGTAGAAGCTTGGGGCAGGTCTCAAGATCTAGAATGCTTGATAAGGTAAAACATTAACCTTTCAATATGTTTGTTTTCTTCCATAAATTTAATGTCTAAAAACTTTGTTTAAATCAGGGGAGCAACACTACCGACGAGGCAAATAACCCAGTTTTAGAGCCAGATGTAGATGATCCTCACGTGCAACCTGCTCATTGTAGTGGGGACCAGGCCGACAATGCTACTATTAGTGAGGGCCGTGACGGTAATTAATTTCCACTTATAATTTTTTCTAATCATACGTTGATGGTTCTCCTTATAACGTTTTTTGTTTAGATGGTAAAGAATTTTTCCCTTGAGGATCTTACCACTAGAGAGGAAGACAGGGCAACAGTCCCAACGGTGACAACTGGTGCACCAGGTAAATAATCTCATTGCAATTTTTTTTATTAATATTACCGAACTAGTTCAATGATATTTAAAAACTGACAATTAAAATTTAATATTATCTGTTTTTGTAGGCGATGCCCCGTCACTGGATGAGACCGGACATCGTGACTACACAACTAGGTCAGCGGCGACAACTGGTGCACCAGGTAAATAATCTCATTGCAATTTTTTTTATTAATATTACCGAACTAGTTCAATGATATTTAAAAACTGTCAATTAAAATTTAATATTATCTGTTTTTGTAGGTGATGCCCCGTCACTGGATGAGACCAGACATCGTGACTACGCAACTAGGTCAGCGGTGACAACTGGTGCACCAGGTAAATAATCTCATTGCAATTTTTTTTATTAATATTACCGAACTAGTTCAATGACATTTAAAACTGAAAATTAAAATTTAATATTATCTGTTTTTGTAGGCGATGCCCCGTCACTGGATGAGACCAGACATCATGACTACGCAACTAGGTCAACAGTGCAGGTCGAAAGGCACGAAACAAGAGTAGAGCATGATGATATTGATGATGTAATTAGGAGCTTTAGAAATAGGAAGAAGAAAAAGAAAATTTGATAATGTAAAATATTGTATTATTATAAGACAAACGTTACCATACTTGGAACGTTTTTTGCGTTATATAAAAAACTCATTTATCATACTATTTTTATGTCAAGCATTAATTGCAATGTTTCCTTGCGTACTTTTTTGTTGAATTGTTTTTTTATTAGTTATTGAATATTTTTTTTTATGCTCATGAAAGTAAAAAATGAAATATAGATTGGGTATTGGGGAATTGAGAGTGATGTGGGGGGGGGGGGGGAGAAGGGCCATAAGAGCTTCCACCTTCATGTGGTTGGCCCTGTTTAGTAGAGAATAATTTATTGGAGCGATTTAATCTTGGAGCAAACCTCCCTCGATCCAGCGTAGCAACAAAAAAGTCACTGTTGACTTAGTTGCTACTCTTTCAGATCGTGGGAGGCTTGTTCCAAGTTCATGCGACTCCAATAAATTGTTCTTGAAACGAAGAGGAGCTTATTCAAGTATGCTTTGAAATTTTCAACATATGTTCTAACATTATCATAATAATGCATCTTAGAGTAAAAAATACTACATCAATTACTTGTATTTATTGTATAGATAATGATGGATTTTGATTGAATTGACAGTGCAGGTACAAATCCTCTTGCATCATGAGTAATACAAATTTTCAACCAGGGTCATGTCCAGGATATTTTTGCTTGTGCGCTTGACCAGGTTCGTAATGTCACATTTTGTAAGTTCCTTTACAGTTCATAATTCAATATTAAGCTTGTTCATGATTATTATCTAGGTTTTTTGTATGTGTTTTTTCATCTATTTGATTGTAAGAAACTTTGCATGTTCCTGTTGTTCACTATGATTTCTCCCTTTACCACTCCTAGGATGAATCTGAATTTATTGTTACATAGGTTACTTTATTGTTACTATGATTTCTCCATTTACGATTTCATAGGTTACATCATGTAAAGTTGTCAATCTCAGGTTGGTGATGAGCTTTAGTTCTCTAGATTTGGGGCTTTTCTGATATTTTCTCCCTCATGTCATTCCTGCATCACCTCGTTGTTTGAGCATGCCAATTGTCTACCACTTGTACCAATTGGCAAATGTCAATCTCTGAGTGGTGCCACATTTCACCTATTTTCAGTGAGAGTTTAGGGTTTCTCTAACATAGCTTCAAAAATCCGATTCAGTGCCTGCTTGAATATAGTCACATAATACTCATGGTTTGGATTGATGAGCATGTTCTGAATGGTTGGTTGATTCATAAGAACCACCCATATAGTCATCTTGAGATATTTCAGAAGTTTTCTCGGGTTTCCTTTTTCACTATTTCTAGTGGGTGGGATGGTGTGGGGTGATCCATCAATACTGGTGCTCTTGTAGTAGGGAATTTGTTTTTGGGGATATAAAGGAGCATTTGATGTAGATATCCCATTGGATGCATTCATATATGGGCACGAGAGGTCAAGAATTTAAATTAAAAATATGCAACCTCTAGCATGGCAACCTGAAGGGCGCGAGAGACACTGGTTAAAGATTGTTTTGTGCTGGCCTTAATATAGTCGTGATTTATTTCTATTATCTTAATGCAAATATATAGTCCAGTATCATTAAAATGAGGATTGTGGTTGTATTTCTCTTTTTTTGTTTCTCTCTTAATGCTCCAGAAGTTGCCAAAAGTTGCGATAGTTGTTTAGTTTGCCTGTTACAACTTAAAAGTGGTTTTTAGCAATGGGAGTCATGTTTTTTAAGGTTCATACTAATATGAAGATCTTGTAACTCTATATTCAGGATAAGAGAAGATGGCCTCTGCTTTGGGCAGTATGAAAACAATTGCCACATCTACCTCATTGGGTAACAATGGAAAGGGGAAGAAGTTGGGTGCAATGTTTGATAATTATGGCAGACAATTGTCTTCTCTTTCAGTTTTTTCACCCATTTCCTTTAATCGCTCAAGAAGAAGAGGGACTCTGATATTACGCGACAGAGAGAAGGTAGTTAATACAAGAGCTATGGAAAAGGAGTTGTACTTCAACAAGGATGGCTCAGTGACAAAAAAATTGCAGGTCAGAGAAAAAAATATGTTTAAAGGAAGGTCACTTGCACGTGAAACTTCATTGCGGTGGATCTTTCCTTGTCCAATTATATTCGATTTTAATGTGTTATTTTAATTTTTCATGGAGGGTTGTTTTGGCATATGGTCTAGCATTCGATTGCACACTTATTGAAAGCATTGTCAATTTGTCTTGCATGTAGGGTGAACAAACTTGCTGATCTTGTTGGAGTCACCCTTGGGGCGAAGGGCAAAATGTTGACTTGGAGAGCAAGCATGGTTCTCCGAAAATAGTTAATGATGGTGTGACAGTAGCTAAGGAGGTAGTCTGTAGATGTGTGCTCTGGTTTTCTTTTTAACGTTGTATTAGTTCCCCCTCTTAAATGTCTTAGATTTGGTAGGCATAATTTGAAAACTCAAACGTGAAAGGAAACATATTTGTTACCCAGTGGTCTACTTGGCATATGGACTAGCCACATTAGAGTAATGCATAAAGCTTTTCACAACAATAAAAGGAAAGGGTTATGGCTGAGTCAAATTTTATTTTTATTGACAGTGTAATGAAATGTATCTCAATGTTATGGTTTTGGCCTTTTTATTGGTTGAATTAGAGGACCCAGTTGAAAATATTGGGGGCAAGTTGGTAAGGCAAGCTACGGAAAAGACAAATGATTTAGTTGGGGATGGAACCACAACATCTGTTGTTCTTGCACATGTTGGAATATTGAAAAATTCCAGAACAATTAATGGAGAATAAATCTCCCTTCCTCTAACATAGAGAAAATAAAAATTTCTTTGACAGGAGACAGAGTTTCAATACTTTGAAAACAAAATTCTATTCCCTTCAATAACTCAAAAAAAAACTATTACACTTCTTCCTCACTGAGAGGGATTACAAAATTATGACTGCTACAAAACGCAGTGCATAAAACCAACTCATTGTCTGTTCAAAACAAACATACTCTGTCTCTAAAACACTCTGCTGTGTTTTTCACTTTCGCACTGCTGTGCATACACACTTAAAAAGTTACACTCAGTCTTTCACTTCTTACACACTGCTGTGTAATAAAAAATTTACGTACTGTCTATAAAAAAAACTACCAAGCTTTTTTGTCCTTTTTATTTTTATATGCCCTAACATATAAAACATATTATAATAAACCCTCTTTTAAAAAAAATAAAATTAAAACTAAATTCTATGGCCCACCTTTCATATCGCATATGATATATATATAACGTATGTTTAAAACATATGTATATATTAAAGCATACATAAAATTAAACTATCAAAACATTAAAGAACCCTTTCCGTCGGACTTCAAAAGTCTGAATAGATTTAATTTCAAACCAAATTCGCGTTCCAAAATGGGATGCTGACGTCTGCCTAATTTTAACTCGAATTCTCAATCCAATGTGCCCTATAAAAAATTCGGGTCCGGTTTTCAGGTTTTCAGATTCCCTTCAATTTCATGCGATCAAATATTAATGCTCCACGTGTCCTCCTTTTGAATTTACAAAACTGTCGGGTAAATTTCTGTTTGTTTAATTTCTGGTTGGTGAATTGCGTTAATGTTGGTTGTTGTGTTTAAATACAATCCTGTACAGAAATATGGCTGCGGCCGTCTACAAAAAAAACTTACAGGAATTTTAAATGCTGAATTAAATTTCTGGATGGCGTGCAAGCAACCTCCAAAAAAAAATGTTGCTGCTGCATCCGTCCTTCTGCTGCAGCAGTTGAAGTTAAAATTCAACAGCACAGGGTTTAATAAGTGAGGGTGTAAAGGTAAATTTTTGTCGATAGTATTGGATTAAGATCATCTATTCATTTTTGTAGGGTCTTATGGTGTTTGGTTTTTTAGTTTTGGGTTGGGCTTATTGAGTCTAAGATAGTTTTTGAGTGAAAAAATTTCTATCAGGTATTAAAAAATTTTGGTTCTTTTGTCAAAATTTATGAGCTTGTTAGGAAATACAAAACTGACAATGGTTGTATCTTAAATTTGTGGAAAATAATTTGAAATGAAACCTTTTTGTTTAGGTTGTTGCAACAGGTGCAAACCCCATTCAAATTACTAGGGGCATTGACAAGACAATAAAGGCCCTTGTTTCGGAACTCAAAATTTTGTCAAAGGAGGTAAACGCTTGCCTTTTGAGTAGGCTGGTTTTCCTTTTTGGTGATGGTTTGGTGTATCTAATTGAATTAGTTGCCTAAGGTATTTTTGGTTGCAAACTCCTTTTCATTTTTCATACAGTATTGGCCTTGTGGAATACATTTGATTGTGTGGTCTTGTTAGATCTACAACATTTGTAGTTGTTTAGTCTGATGGCCGAGGTGCACTTTTATTATGGAAATAATTGATGCAATATTATCATTTAATCCTTACTGCAGGGTAGCATGTTGAGAAGTTTCTTGTGAAACATTTGGTATTCAAAATGACACTTGATCCCATATAGCATCATGCACTTGACTTCAAAATTCAAATTCAAAGTGTGCCAGACAATTCTTGCAAAATTTCAAATATTTATGTTGTTTTAAACCATTATCTTTTTCATGTATTGGATGCTGAAAATGAGAAAAAGGCTTTGGTATGAAACCAACTGGTGAATAATTTCCAGCAAAACAACCACTTCCAAAACATGATTTAGAAGTAGAACATATGTACTTATGAAGCATAGAAAGATATCCTTGATGCATTGTCAATGTTTGGCTAGGGTTATTTTTGGAGAAAATAACTCCTTATTCCTAGAATAGTGTTCTTCAATACAAGTAAATGCCAGAGAAGAGAGATCATCGTGTGACATAAACCTATTAACAAAAGTGAACATGGAATGATTATTAATTATGGCATACTAAGTTGTCAGTGATTTTGACTATTTGTCTTTAACATGTAAAAATTTTAAATTCCAAACTTACATCATCATGGTTTGGCATCATGAGCTTGACTAATTGTCCACCATGCTAATAATTTTATTGTTGTCTTCATATCTATAAACAACGTTTAAAATAATAATAAAAAATTTCTATAAGAAAAATCCAGACCTCCATGCTGCTGCTCCTTGTGAGACAAAGTCAAAATTGCATTACACAATCTGACACATAAGAATATCCTATATCCCGGTGGTATGTATCCAAATTCTTATAATAGTGTCTTCAAGACTTATGTTGACATTGCCAATGAGATATTTAAGCAATGAAAGATGGAGCCTTCTTCATTTTTGTATATGTAACAGTCTTTTATTAATATAAATATTGATGGTTTTGTCTTTCTGAAAATGAAATGTAAAAATAATTTATTGTGGTCAATTGAAAAGTTTTTTTTTTAAAGCTTTTCATTATGGAAGGGCGACATAGATATATGCCCTTCTAATTGAAATTCGGACCTGACCTTCAAATTTTATCATTGTGTGGGACCTTAACAAACAATAAAACTATTCCGCCACGTGTTATATAAAACATATAACAAAACCTTTGTCAAAACTTCAAACAAACCCTTTAGCCGTGGGTATTTCATCACGAATTGATCATTTTACCATGTACCTTCTTCTAGAGGAATATTCTTCCACTTGATTAGGTACTTCATAATGGCTATATGTCAAAGAGATACAAAATGTTTATCTATAACTTTTTGTGGTTCAAGAATCAACTTTCATTCTTCATCTAATTTTGGAAGTTCTATTTACATTGGCATATTTTTCCCAAAACCTTTTTTAGGCAAGATACATGAAAAACCTTATGAATGCAAGAAGAAGGAAAATATAACTTCTATACCACTTGTGCAATCCTATGAATAATTATTTAGGGCCATAACATTTTTTAGCTAATTCTTTATTCTTCTTTTTCTTGAATGAAGATTGCTTATAATGCTATAATCTAAAAATACCCAATTACCCTCCTCAAATTATCTTTCACTTCAATGT
Source organism: Pinus albicaulis (assembly GCA_034641835.2). Taxonomy (NCBI): domain Eukaryota; kingdom Viridiplantae; phylum Streptophyta; class Pinopsida; order Pinales; family Pinaceae; genus Pinus; species Pinus albicaulis. The sequence goes on from CM076572.1 coordinate 193,508,123, forward strand.
TGTTCCCCTTGTTGTTTTATCATGTTTCATGTCATTTGAAGGTTTTCCATAATATTTTTCAAAGTTTCTTTAGTATTTTCCATATGTGACTCTGTTTCCTATACTTTGGACTTATCTTGCAAAAAATATGAGATACTAGGAGTTGGATATCCATAAAGGGCCTTAAATGGGGAAATTTTAGTAGATGTGTGATAGGTAGTATCATATTACCATTCTTCCTTGACAAACCCACTTCATCCATTAAGATTGATTTTCTAAAGAGTAACATTGTAGATAACCTTAAAAACATTTGTTAACTATTTTTGTTTGACCATTTGATTGTGTTTGATATGTAGAACTCATGGCAGCTAGTGTTTCTCCACTCATTAAATAATTATTTCCAAAAGTTTCTTGTTACTATTACTTTAGTAAAACCATGAAGACTATGAATTTCTTTCACGGACACTTCTGCCACTTGGCTTGTTGTTTATGTACTTTGAGCTCTACAAAAAAAATCTACAAAATTTGTCTATATAAATGACCACAAAAAATGTAATACTTACCTTTATATTTCAGTAACCCTGTAATAAAGTCTATTGATATATCTTCTAGTCTTTGAATATGTATGTGGAATGGTTGAAGTAACCCTAGAGATTTTACTATCTCTCTTTTATTTATTATGCAAACCTGACATTCTCTTACAAAATTTTGAATATCTTTCTTCATTCCTTCCAAAAATATATTTTTTGATCCTTTGAGATGTTTTAAGGAACCCTGCGTCCTACCATCAGAGAGACATGGGACTCCCTTAATATTTGTTTATTCAAATATGCGTGCGTGCATAAAAATATTCTACATTTGTACCAAAGTATATCTCTCTTTCACTCCCAATGCTCCATAGAGTTCATCCCATCCTTTATAAATTTTAGTTTTTGTTTAGTACTATTGTCATTTTTCCATTATGGCAAGCTTCTTCTAGCCACCTAGGAATAGAAAATTTAATTGGATATAAATTTTAGGCCTTTTCTATTTTAGAAAGAGCATCATGTACCAAAATTTTCCTTACCCTTTTTGCAGATTATCTCAAAATTAAAACTTGGCATTTTTTCTCCTCATTCTTGTTAATCTTCTAATGAAAATCATAGCTTCAAAAAATACTTTATGCTATCATGGTATATCTTGACTTTAAAGTACCTCCCAATGATATACTATCCCCATTTTTTATTGCATGTAATATTGCTTCCATTTATTTTTCATGCGTAGATTTCACCAAATATTTTCTTTGAATTCCTTGCTTTTAAAAGCCAATGATATCCCTTATTGTGTTAATGTTACGTAAATTCCTTGTCCTAGTGCCTCACACTCTACTATGAATGTTTTACCAAAATTAGGTGCAACTGATGTTGGTGTAGAAGACATGGCATCCATTAAAAGAGAGAATTCCAAAGTAGCCTCATCATTCCATATAAATGATATTTTCTTCAAGAGATATGTGAGTGGACTTGAAATGCATGCATAATTCTTAACAAATTATCAATAATATCATGTAAGTCTAAAAATTTTTCTAAAAACCTTGATTTTCTTAGGAATAGGTCATTTTGTAATAGCTTGCATCTTTTGAGGCTCCAACTTCACTCCTTCCTTTAAAAAAATATGAACCAAATACTCGAATTATTATTTCCCAAAAGCACAATTGGATATTTTTACATAAAAATGATTGTTCTCAATAATTTATATAACTTTTCCACATGTTTAGTGTGGTATTCCCATGATTTATTATAAATATGTGTATTATCAAAGAAAACCAACACAAATTTTATAAGATGGGATCAAACAAAATTGTTCTTAAGTCGAGCCCGCCGGACTTCAAACAACAATAAACCTTAATTCAAACCAAATTTGTGTTCCAAAATAGCCTGCTGACGTTGGCCAATTTTGTGACGCGAAAACCAATTGAATTCTGCCCTAATATTTTTCGGGTCCGAAGTTGGGCTGGCATACGGAGGGAGAGTTGTGACGCAAATTTCTTATCAAATTCGCCCTAATATTTTTCGAGTCCGGATTTCCACTGCGCGAGCGGCCCAAACAAAGATCCGCTCCAATCAATTTCTGCCATGTGTCCTCAATAAAATGTTGCCCTGTTCCCGGATGCGGGTGCATTCGATGGTGTTTAAGGCGATGGGACATGGATGTGGCAATTTCATATCAATCGCATTAAGTTTTAACACTCTTCAAGATTGGATCTCCACTCCTGTTAGCGATTCTGCATGCTCCAATATGATCCGGCCTTCGGCTCTCATTAATGATCAGAGATTAATTATGATGGGTGTCCTTCGATTGCATTCCAGTCGGGTTGATAAAATGGTATTTCGCTATGGTTTTTCAGACAAGCCGGTTACTGGGTTACACTGCCTGCTCACTGTGACGAGAAGGAGAAGTGGCCAGCTGAACTGCTGCTTAGACCTTGCTGCATATCTGCATTTCTCTCGGTCTGGTCCTTGTCTGTCTTCCTCTGTTTCTTGGAATTCTGCTTCTCCGTCTCCTCTTGTGTCCATTGCTGATACTGCACCCATGCCTCGCCTGCGTCAAAGGATGCGTTGCCGCAGGGGGAGCACTAGAGGTCAACCCCTGTGTGCTCCCTCCAGCCCCTCAACCGAGTCATCTTCCCACTCCAGTGATTATCATGCAGGTCGCTATCCAGATACTAGAAGTGGGCGGGGTCGGGTTCTAGGATCTGGCCACCGTATGGGCTCCCCTGCTCCTCATTTCCCCACCTCTTCACCTTCTCCCACGACGTGCACTGCGCTTTTTTCCTTTAATTTCTCTCTGAACCGCCCACGAATCACAACTTCAATTACTTTGGTTTTCCATGAGGCGGCCCAAATGGAAGAACAATGCACCGGTTTTTTGAAGGGGTCCGAGCTAGGAAAAGCCACCAAATATTCCCAAGCCAGGAGGGGAACAGTGATACGAATGTGAGGTAGCACCCAGCGATCCTAGACCTTCCGAGGATGGCGCCGAATCGTCGAGGAGCCGCCGGAGAGAAGCCTGTTAATTTTTTTTTCTTGCTGCGGCTCACTTAATTGGGCTTTTGTGATTGAGACATCAAAGACGACCCCGAATATTGAATTCTTTGTATTTCAGCTCAATATTATTCTTTATGAGGCAAGTCTCTTACTTTTGATTTTTGATGATAAATTTTATCGAGTCTGGCAATGTTGACTGGATATTTATTTCTGATTCAATCAGGATTAAACTGATTTTAGCAAAATATGCCTGTTTACCAGAACTGTTGAAACACAGACACATGTTTACAAGAAAGAGCACACACACGTGTCTTTCTAGATATCTACAGGAACCTTTTTTCTATGAACAGGGTGGATGTTGTAGCGGGCTACTAATGGAAACAAGTGAGCCTGAACCTTACATCTCAGATGCAACAGATGGTTACCAATTTTGGAATCAAGCGAGCTTGATCTTACAAGCGAGCCTGGGTTTCTGCAGATGGTTTTTATTTCCGGGAACAAGCGAGCCAGAACATACAATCGAACCTGGGTTTATACATATTTTTTCTCTATCATGGATGCTTTTTGTGTGAGGCGTATATCAACAGTACATGTCTCTGCACATTTCCTGTATCTGCTTTATGATACTATTTTATGTGTTGACAGGTTATCACTCTGCCTTCAAAACTAGCGATGCTGGTCTATGTTGCTGGTTTATTGATATGGTCTGATGGTCTTTTTATATTTTGGACATATCACACTCCTCACATGATTAGCGTTTTTCTCCGTTCAAGGATTTTGGGTACTTTAATTTGTATTTGGAACAATGGATGTCGGTACTCTATCTGTTGCTTTACTATTCTACATACTGCTATTTCACTTTCTTATAGATGCCTCGGGCATATTTGGATGTTTTCTCAGATTTGTCGATAATCTCCATGTGGACCGTTACTGGGTTTTATATCATGTCCCTGTATGTGACATGGGGTATTTTTATATCATTGTCTGGGGTGGGACTTCCACTTTTCTGGATGGATATTTGGGTTCCAATCTTCAGATGTGAAAATGTAATGACTTCATGGACTGTTTTACTTCACATAATATATTCAAAACAACGTTTTTTCTCTTGTGAAAAAAAAATGATTAATGTTTATCACTCTGCCTTCAAAACTAGCGATGTTGGTCTATGTTGCTGGTTTATTGATATGGTCCGATAGTCTTTTTATATTTTGGACATATAACACTCCTCACATGATTAGCGTTTTTCTCTGTTGCAGGATTTTGGGTACTTTAATTTGTATTTGGAACAATGGACGTCGGTACTCTATCCGTTGCTTTACTATTCTACATACTGCTATTTCACTTTCTTATAGATGCCTCGGGCATATTTGGATGCTTTCTCAGATTGTCGATAATCTCCATGTGGACTGTTACTGGGTTTTATATCAAGTCCTTGTATGTGACATGGGGTATTTTTCTATCACTGTCTGGGGTGGGACTTCCACTTTTCTGGATGGATATTTGGGTTCCAATCTTCAGATGTGAAAATGTAATAACTTCATGGACTGTTTTACTTCATATAACATATTCAAAACAACGTTTTTTCTCTTGTGAAAAAAAAATGATTAATGTTTATCACTCTGCCTTCAAAACTAGCGATGCTGGTCTATGTTGCTGGTTTATTGATATGGTCTGATGGTCTTTTTATATTTTGGACATATCACACTCCTCACATGATTAGCGTTTTCCTCTGTTCAAGGATTTTGGGTACTTTAATTTGTATTTGGAACAATGGACGTCGGTACTCTATCTGTTGCTTTACTATTCTACATACTGCTATTTCACTTTCTTATAGATGCCTCGGGCATATTTGGATGCTTTCTCAGATTGTCGATAATCTCCATGTGGACCGTTACTGGGTTTTATATCAAGTCCCTGCATGTGACATGGGGTATTTTTCTATCACTGTCTGGGGTGGGACTTCCACTTTTCTGGATGGATATTTGGGTTCCAATCTTCAGATGTGAAAATGTAATGACTTCATGGACTGTTTTACTTCATATAATATATTCAAAACAATGTTTTTTATCTTGTGAAAAAAAAATGATTGTTTATAGTCGAAGCGCTGCGGGGTGGTTTATTATATTAATATTTCACGGTCATTGGAATGCCCACAATTCATAACAAATATTGGAGATTTACTGTCATGTTTTAAAGTTTCATTTTTTTTTTAAATTGAACCCACCGTCAGTATACTGACGCCTTGTAAGCGTCGGAATTGCGACAGCTTAAAAACATTGGAAGAGCGACAGTATAAAAATGTCGAACGAGCGACGTTCAAAACATCGGACCACATTTCGTCGGAATTGCGACAGTTTACAAACGTCGGAAGAGGGACGTTCAAAACGTCGGACCACATTTCTTCGGAATTGTGACAGTTTACAAACGTCGGAAGAGCGACGTCCAAAAAGTTGGACCACATTGCATCGGAATTGTGACAGTTTACAAACGTCGGAAGAGCGACGTTCAAAACGTCGGACCACATTTCGTCGAAATTGTAACAGTTTACAAACGTCAGAAGAGCGACGTTCAAAATGTTAGACCACATTTCGTTGGAAGTGCGATAGTTTACAAACGTCGGAAGCGCGACGATTTGGGAAACGTCGGAAGAGCGACGCTTGTTTGGAAGCGACGGAAAAAGTGTCGGTAGTGCAACACTTTTTAAGTGCATTGGAATTGCGACGGTATGGCAAACCATTTTTTTCCTGTCTTCGAACTGTCACTCTTGTGACGAGTATGTGTCGGAATAGCGACGAATTGGCCGTCGGAAATTCCGCCAAATTTTCTAGTGTTAATTGTGGCATTTTGACAAGTTTGCACACAATTTTTATTTGAAAAAAGTAAACTAGAAGTAGTGGCATTTAAATGTGCATCACTTTCAGGATCTATTTTTATCTCTTTTTTGGTGGGGTTCATACTTTATATTCTTTTTTTATGTTTTCCTCTTTTTCCTTTGATTTTTCTTTTAGGAACTACACTATTTACATTTTTTTAATATGGGAAAACATTTAGCAGAAAAAAAAGTATGTACAATATTACAAGACTAAAACATAGTCAATTCAAAATTATTCTCCCTATTATTATAGGACCCTAATAGTGGCTCCACTTGGGGATGGCATTTCCTGGTGAAATGTTAAGAACTTAAAGATCAGTGGCCTTGGAACTTTGATTGTGCTTGCCTTGGAAACTGTTTTCTGAGCTCTCTTTTATTTCAATCATATGATCTTATACCTTTTAAAGCTTAGGGCCTTCTCTTCGGGCTTCAACTTCAAAAGATAGTCATCCAATCCAATCTAAAATTTGCAATGATATTTACACTAAGAAAAGTAAATAAATTAAAATAATGGTTAATCTTGAGAAAAGTAATGCTTCAACATTGTACCATTGACTGGTCGACCTGGTAGATCTGATCCATTTAACTCCTTCAAGAAAAATGCATTATTACCTCTGTAGCCATAAATGATATATGGGCCTTTCCATAGAAAATCAAATTTACCATGTTTCCCTTTGTCTTCTCTCCTAGAATACTATTTGAATACTTTTTCACCTATGTAAAAAGAATGTTCTTTTGTTTTCTTGTCAAAAATATTTTTGATTTATCTTGGATAACTTGTGATTTGACATGACTTCTTCCCTATTTTGCTGTAAATGTATTGTCTGATTTATCCTCCTCTAGATATCATTTGGTTCTACTTGCAGCTCTTGAATCATCTTCATCACTGGCACTCCTAATGAGGATGGAAAAACAACATCCATCCCATATACTAGTTGATAGGGAGATGTACCAATGGATTTCTTTGTAGTTAGTCTGTCTGCCCATAAGGCATTGACCAACCTTTAGTTCTAGGTCTTTTTGTTGTCTTTTAGCAGTTTCTTGATGATATTAACCATGCTTTTGTTTGAATATTCTGCAAGTCCATTACCTTGAGGGTGATACGAAGTGGAATGACCAAGGTTGATGTGGTATTTGTTAGAAAAGTCAATCATTTTCTTGGATTTGAAGGCAGGTGCATTATCAGTAACGAGCTTTTGTGGGCATCCAAATCTAGAAAGGATGTTGTTTTCAAGGAATGAGATAATGACATAACCAATGGCTTGTCTAGAAGGGATGGCTTCTATCCACTTGGTGAAGTAATTAGTGGCTGTCAAAATCCATTTATGCTGGACTGAGGAGGGTGTTTGAATTTCAACAATGAAGTCTAAAACCCATTTTTGAAATGGAATTTATGTAGAAATGGGTTTTAGGGGTAAAGGTAATAGTTTTTCTTCCCTTCAAATATCTGGCATTTGTGACAGGAGGTCACATAATTTCTAATATCTACAAAAAATAGTGGGCCAGTAAAAACCCGCCCTCAAGATTTTAACATCAGTTGATTTCCAGTAAAGGTGTCCTCCACAGTCACCTGCATGAAATTCTTGCATAACTTTATCAGCTTCATCTTTCAGTAAACAGTTTAATAGAATGCCACCATGATCTTTCCAAAATAAAGCATTATCTATGATACAATATTTCATTGCTTTTAATTTTAAGAATATACCTTTAGTTCTAGATAAACCAAGAGGAGCTTATAGGTTAAGTAAAACAAATATGATATCTTCATACTAAGGTGAATCTAAAAAAGCTTCACTGATATGTGGAGTCACCATCTCTTCCTGATCATCTATTGCTGCAATGAAATTTATATCTAAGGCTCGAAATTTTGATTCAGCCATGAGTTTGGCTAAACCTTGGCCTTTAATCAATTTTGTAGGCTTTATTTCAATATCATATTCCAATATAGTGGCAATCCATTTGCCTCTCTTTCCAAAGGCCCATTATGAGTCAGAATGTCCTTTACTACTAAATTTGGAACATATGCAATTATGTGGGAGTACAAAATATACACTCTGAAATCTTTAATAGCCTTCACTAAAGCAAGTGCTTGATTTTACATAATGTTGTACTTTAGTGTTGTATCTCTTAAGTATTTGCTGAAAAAAGAAATGGGTTGTTCATAACCCTGATCATTCTTTTGCGACAAGACTGGTGCAATGGTATATTCTGAACCAAAAGAAAAAATTATAAAATCTTTTGAAATCAGGACTTATGAGGACAGGTGTTTTTGTAAGGGCTTGTTTAATTTCTTCAAGATACTGTTTAGCCTCTACTGTCCATTTAAGTGCTGAATCCTTTTTCAACATGTTATTCAATTCTTTGATTAGTTCTGCTAAATTAGAAATGAATATTCTAAGAAAGTTTATTTTACCTAAGAATTCCTGTAATTCCTTGATGTTTCTAGGATGACTGATGTTTAAAATGGCTTCTATTCTAGATGGGTATATCCTTATTCCTTCTTTTGAAATTATATGTCCTAATATTTTACCTTCTTCTAATCTAAAGAGTATATTTTTTTTTTGTAAATAAGATAGGACTCGTTCTATTAAAGCTTATAGTACAAAGGGAGTTACAATCAAGAGAAGCAGGAGACCAGGATAATGTGAAGAAATCAACGATAAACCGCAGTTTTGAGATGCTATTAGGAGAACAATAAAGAGTGAAAAGAAGTGAGACAGGGGAGCCAAGTGAGACAGCTATCGGACTCTACCCAAAGTGAGTAGAATCCTCCATAAGACTTTTCTTTGCTTTATTTTTAGTGACTTTAACCTAGCCGTCAAGGGGCAGGTGGGATGAAACCATTTGAAGATTGTTGTTGATCAAAGGAAGAGAATCATTATCCGAGTTGGAGGAGGTGGACACATGTGAACGTTTCTAGAGATTTAAGGATGTGGAGGGTTGTTCAGGGACATTTGAGGATTTGTCTTGCTGCTGTGATACAACATCCTCATCTGATTCCATCTCATATTCGTCCAAGCTGGAGGACTCAATGTCATCCATGGGGGGCGGATCACAAGGTTTCCAACTTTTATCTTTCGATTTGCATGTGCATATTTTATTTTGGGTGAGGAAAAAAGTGCAGGAGTTCTGAGGTTTCCCTGTTTGATGGCAGTGCTGGTAGCGGATTACAGTGTTCTCATAGTCTAAGGATTGTGACCAAATGAAATCTCCGACTTTGAGAATGATTTGGTTGGGAAATCCTTTGCTGATATCGATTTCAGCACAAATTATGGGATAGGTGTAGATGCCCTTTTCCCCTCTTCAGGGATCAGTTGCCATAAAATGGCCCAAAGTGTTTTCAATGCCTTGGAAGAAAAAAAAGTGCCATAGATGAGCTGGTAAGTTTGGAAGTCTGACCTAGATTGGAAGTTTGGTGATGACTACCATGGAGGGGTTGAAGTCTGGGATTTAGGGTGTGAGGAATAGCCCTGCTTTGCCCCAGAACCAAGGGCCACCTGTAAGGGCCTTTTGGTAGTCCTTGCTGTGAGTGAATATGACGATGAAGAATCATTTTGAATAGAAAATAGCCTTGCAGTTGCTGGTCCACGTGGATTGAATCCATTGGTATAGATCAACTGTGCGAGGCTAGAGTCCATTGAATCAACAAATGAGGGCATTCTCTGCAAAAAGTTGATACTGTTCTTCAAGATCCGGGTGGGAGAGTTCAACTAAGGGCACTTCTTCCATTTTATCTACTAGAAAAGGCTTGGGTGATTCCGTGGAATGAGCAGTTTGGTTGGGGGCCTGCGCATGGAAAGTGTCCTTGTAGGAGAAGCCTTTAGTTGCAGAGGGCTACCCTTTAGCACCACCCCGCAGATGGAGGGAAAGAATCACCAGGGCATATTTTTCAATGTTGTAAGCAGAGAGAGGAAAAGTGTCCTGGAGTTGTTTACCTGCATGGAGAAGTGGAAGAGATGAGGAGGGAATCCCCAGCTTGATTTCTATGACCTTTGAGAGGTGAATCACCAGGTCCATGGAATGAACCCATAGAAGCATGGTTTTTCCATTTAAGAGAGAAATATGGATCTAAAAGGAGGAGGGCAGAAGGTTAGGGGGTCCATGACTGCCAAAGCATGAAAACATGGCGAGACCAGATGGCACTCTGGGATGTAGGGTTGGCTCCGAGCATTTATTGTATTTCTTTGTCAAATGACAACTAGGGGGAACACAACGGAGATTTTGGTAGAAGGGGAGCCGATGCAATCTGGAACCGGCTGAACTTGTCGCACAACTTGAACTCTCACGGGATCTCGTCCTTGGTGCAGTAGGATGGGGATGTGGCTTGAGGTGGTATGCAGGGGCATCATCATCCTTTGAATGTTGGAGGCTCTTCTTCCTTGATGCATTGGGCCGAGGAGCTGGTTGGATGCCGGTTGCAAGGGTGCTATCGTCCTGTAGTTTTTGGAGGTAGTATCTTCTGTTCACAGTTGGAAGGGCAGAGTGGTGATGTCGGAGAGCGCACTTTGAGTCTTTCAGGAAGCCACCGTAGCAACATCCAGGCAGGAGCAGTCGAGTGGCTGGAGGCTCAGTGGGTCACTGACTGCCATGAGCAACTAGGTGCGACTGTGTCGAGGTGGCGATAGGGGAGCTTGGAGCATAAACCCTAGAAGCCATTTTCTTCCCAGGCCACTGTCGAAAATCATAAAGAGTGTCTTTTTGGGATTCAAGTAAATACCAAATTTCCTGCATTTAATGAAAACTCTTCTAAAATGATCTAGATGATCATTATCTGTTTTTGAAAATACTGTTATATCATCTAGATAAATGACTAGAAAGTCATGGATTTCTTTGGAAAAATCTATGTCCATAGCTCTCTGGAATGTAGCTCCAACATTCATCAATCCAAAGGGCATTTTAAAATACATGAAAGTTCCCCAAGGAGTAGTAAATGATTTCTTTGCTTGATCTTTAGGTTGAAATAATATTTTATTGTATCCAGAGAATCCATTAAGCAATGAAATTCTGGATGACCCTACTACCCTCTGTAAAACATGGTCCATTTTGGGGAGAGGATAGTTATATTTTAGTGACACTTTGTTTAAGTTTCAGAAATCAACACAGAGTCTGATTTCCCCTGTTTTCTTCCTAGTGGGAAGTAAGTTTGACACCAAATCAGAATACCTAATGGGTGCTATGATTTGTGCCTCATATATCCTTTTTACTTATTTTTCAATCAATGGCATAAGAACATGATTAATCCTCCTAAGATTTTGTTTAAATGGTCTCTGATTTTCTTTGATGGGTATTTTATGTTGTATAATGTTGGTGTCATAAGAATTGAGGTCTTCATAACTCCAGGAAAACACATCTTGAAATTCTTTAAACAAACTTATGTATTTCAGCTTTTCTTCTAGAGGTAATGCTTTGGATAATTTGACAAGCTTGGGTTTTTGTTCTGTTCTTATGTTACATTATTCTATGTCTGATATTAAGGGTTCTGTTTTTGGTTTTCTAGCTACATCATTGGAATAAAAAAGATCTTCTAATGGGGCTAATCCCTTAGGAAAAAAGTTGTCTTTAAGGTTTAAAATCTCTGATTCATCATTTGTTATTTCCTCTATTTGTATAGTTTCTAATTTATCTATTTTTTTGTAAATAAGATAGGACTCGTTCTATTAAAGCTTATAGTACAAAGGCAGTTACAATCAAGAGAAGTAGGAGATCAGGATAATGTGAAGAAATCAACAATCAACCGTGGTTTCGAGATGCTATCAAGAGAACAAAAAGAGTGACAAGAAGAGAGACAGGGGAGCCAAGTGAGACAGACATCGGACTCTACCCAGAGTGGGTAGAATCTGCCATATGATTTTTCTTTCCTTTCTTTTTAGTGACTTTAACCTGGCCGTCAGGGGGCCAGTGGGCTGAAACCATTTGAATATTTTTGTTGATCAAAGGAAGAGAATCATTATCCGAGTCAGAGGAGGTGGACTCATGTGAACGTTTATGGAGATTCAAGGAGGCAGAGGGCCTTTCAGGGACAACCGAGGATTTGTCTTGCTGCTGTGATGCAACATCCTCATCTGATTCCATCTCATCTTTGTCCAAGCTGGAGGACTCGATGTCATCCATGGGGGGCGAATCACAGGGTTTCCAACTTTTATCTTTCGATTTTCTTGTGCTTCTTTTATTTTGGGCGAGGAACAAAGCGTAGGAGTTCTGAAGATGCCTTGTTTGATGGCAGTGTCGGCAGCGGAACACAGTGTTCTCATAGTCTAAGGATTGTGACCAAAGGAAATATCCGACTTTGAGAATGATTTGGGCAGGTAATCCTTTGCTGATATCGATTTCAGCACAAATTCTAGAATAGGTGTAGATGCCCGTTTCCCCTCTTGAGGGATTAGTTGCCAGAAAACGGCCCAGAGTGTTTCGAATGCCTTGGAAGAAAAAAAAGTGCCATAGATGAGCTGGTAAGTTTGGAAGTCTGACCCAGATTGGAAGTTTGATGATGACTACCATGGAGGGGTCGAATTCTGGGAACTAGGGGGTGAGGAATAGCCCTGCTTTGCCCTAGAACCAAAGGCCACCTGTAAGGGCCTTTTGGTAGTCCTTGCCGTGAGCGAATATGACGATGAAGAATAATTTTGAACAGAAAATAACCTTGCAATTTTTGTTCCAGGTGGAGTGAATCCACTGGTATAGATCAGTTGTGCGAGGCCAGATTCCATTGAATCAATAGATGAAGGCATTCTCTAAAAAAATTGATACTGTTCTTAAAGATCTGGGTGGGAGAGTTCAACTAAGGGCACTTCTTCCATTTTATCTACCAGAAAAGGCTTGGGTGATTCCGTGGAATGAGAAGTATGGTCAGGGGCCTACGCATGGACAACGTCCTTGTAGGAGAAGCCTTTAGCTGCAGAGGGCTTCCCTTTAGCACCACCCCGCAGATGGAGGGAAAGAATCACCAGGGCATATTTTTCAATGTTGTAAGCAGAGAGCGAAAAAGTGTCCTGGATTTGTTTACTTGCATGGAGAAGTCGCATATATGAGGAGGGAATCCCCAGCTTGAGTTCTATGGCCTTCGAGAGGTGAATCACCAGGTCCGTGGAATGAACCCATATAAGAATGGTTTTTCCATTTAAGAGAGAAATATGGATCTGAAAGGAGGAGGGCAGAAGGTTAGGGGGTCCATGGCTGCTGGAGCATGAAAGCATGGTGAGACCAGATGGCGTGCTGGGCTGCAAGGTTGGCTCCGAGCATTTGTTGTATTTCTTTATCAAATGAAAACCAGGGGGAACATGACGGAGAGTTGGGCAGAAGGGGAGCCAACACAGTCTGGAATCGGCTAAACCTGTCATGCAAATTGACCTCTCGTGGGAGCTCGTCCTTGGTGTAGTATGCTGGGGATGTGTCTTGAGGGGGTATGCAGGGGCATCATCATCCTTTGAATGTTGGAGGCTCTGCTTCCTTGACACATCGGGCCAAGGAGGCGGTGGAATGCTGGCTGCAAGAGCACTATCGTCCTGCAGTTTTTGGAGGCAATATCGTCTGTTCGTGGCTGGAAGGGAAGAGTGGTGATGTCAGAGAGCGCAATTTGAGTATTTCAGGAAGCCACCACAACATCAGCTAGGTAGGAGTAGGCGAGTGAGTGGAGGCTCGACGGGCCGCTGGCCGCCATGAGAAACTAGGTGCGACTGTGTCGAGGCGGCGACATGGGAGCTTGGAGCATAAACCCTAGAAGCCATTTTATTCCCAAGACACCATAGAAAATCCTAAAGAGTGTCTTTTTTGGATTCAAGGAAATACCAAATTTTCTGCATTTAATGAAAAGTCTTATCAAATGATCTAGATGATCATTATCTATTTTTGAAAATACTGTCATATCATATAGATAAATGACTAGAAAGTCATGGATTTCTTTGGAAAAATATATTTCCACAGCTCTCTGGAATGTAGCTCCAACATTCATAAGTCCAAAGGGAATTTTTAAATACATGAAATTTCCCCAAGGAGTAGTAAATGCTGTATTTTCTTGATCTTGAGGTTGAAATAAGATTTGATTGTATCTATAGAATCCATTAAGCAATGAAATTTTGGATGACCCTACTACCCTCTGTAAAATATGGTCCATTTTGGGGAGAGGATAGTTATCTTTTAGTGACACTTTGTTTAAGTTTCGGAAATCAACACAGAGTCTGATTTCCCCTATTTTCTTCCTAGTGGGAACTAAGTTTGACACAAAATTAGAATACCTAATGGGTGCTATGATTTGTTCCTCATACATCCTTTTTACTTCTTTTTCAATGAATGGAATAATTAGAACATGATTAATCCTCCTAAGATTTTTTTTAAATGGTCTCTGATTTTCTTTGATGGGTATGTTATTGTATAATGCTGGTGTCATAAGACTTGAGGTCTTCATAACTCCAGGAAAACACATCTTGAAATTATTTAAACAAACTTATGTATTTCAACTTTTCTTCTGGAGGTAATGCTTTGGATAATTTGACAAGCTTGGGTTTTTGTTCTGTTCCTATGTTACATTCTTCTATGTATGATCTTAAGGGTTCCGTTTTTGGTTTTCTAGCTACATCGTTGGAATCAAAAATATCTTCTAATGGGGCTAGTCCCTTAGGAAAAAAGTTGTCTTTAAGGTTTAAAATCTTTGATTCATCATTTGTTATTTCCTCTATTTGTACAGTTTCTAATTTATCTATTTCTACTTTAGTAAATCTAGTTGGTTCAGTTTTATCTATGCAATTTATATCTAACTCACTATTTATTGTGTAATCTATTGTACAATCAGTATCTATATTACAATTTTCAAATTATCCCTTAGCATTCATAAAATTGTAGATTTGAGAATCTTGTGAAAAAAACTGCCAATATTTAAAATTGTCTGGTATAGTTGGCCCGTGTCTTACCTCTGTAGTGTATTGATGATTTTGTTGAAAAGGAAATCTGCATGTACTGGAAAAAGTAGCCAAACTGTGTGCCTGCATGTTCTGTTTCCTTGGAATAACAACAAAGTCAGTTTCAAGAAAATATTTAATCAGATCTAGAATGGTTTCTTCGTATTGGCTCAGTCTAGGATTATTCACAAGATACTCTCCTTTGATTTGTTTTATGATCAATTCTAAATCTCCCAAGATAGAAACTCTCTTGGCTCCAAGTTTTCTTACAATTTGCAGTCTTAAGATTAAAGCTTCATATTCTGCCATGTTATTTGTGCATTTAAAGTTTAACCTAAAGGAATGACCCTATGAATGATCATTCTCTAAGTTATAAATCCATACTCCTACTCCTGCTCCTAATCTGTTCATAGAACCATCGAAATCTAAGTGCCACATTGATTCATGAAATATATTGTCACTATCAATTTCTTTATGTTTTTGTTGTAATGTTGTGTTTTTATCTGTGCCAGAGTTTGAATTGCATAAGATGAAAGAATCCATATAAGAATGTACAGAATAAATAGGATAATTCTGGGGTTTTTCTGCACTACTGACCATGTATTTCATCAAAGTCTCTCTGTAAAGATTTTTGGGCTGACCAAATACTGAAATTGAGGCATATGACATGTCTAACTGTAGTGATCCCTGCAATTTTTCTCCCCATGAGCGAGATAATAACATTCCATACTTTGGAGGGATATTAGCAACGACAATACCCATGACAATACTCTTAGCTGGGTATTGGACTAAAGTGACACACAAGTCTTTTATCAAGACAAGACATTTTACTTTACTAGAATCAAAAGAGAAAAAATATTTGTATGGTCTGGTAATATCTAAATTTAATGTTTCCATGATTGATTTTGGAATTAAGTTGTGAGATGCTCATGAAACTAACATAACATTGTGTAAAATATTATCATGAATACTCAAAATAATGTAAAATGGAGGAACACCACCTTCTTGATGTTTACCATTTACCTCAGGACCAAATAGTAATTCTAGTTGGTCATCACTGAGATTAACAGAATCTTCTCCTTCACTTATGTTCAGTGTTTTAGTGATTTGGGATTTGTATAAATCGTTTTTCACCAGCTCTGTTAAAGGAACTGGTATTTTCAATTTGGCTATTTCAGTTTGGATGTTAAATGGGACTTGAGTTTTTCCTAACTGAATGATTTCATGTTTACCAATTGTAGTTTGAGCGTTCTTATCTTTTCTATCAACAATTGGTATTTCGGTTTGTGTTTCCACTATTTTATTTTCAATTTTCTTCGCAGGAACAGTTTGAGTTGCAGTTGTAACTTTGGTAGCATTTGAAGTTTTAGCAGTAGCTGAAGTTTCAGTATCAGTAGGTGTGATATCTACAATTTTTGGACTGGTTGCAATCTTTGGATTGGAATTTTTTTGAGCTTCTCTTGGGAGAATTTGTAACACCTTGGACACATGAACTTATACTGTTTTCTTGGTTTGAGATTGGACTATTTTCTTAGTAGGAGCTTATGCATTCTTCTTACTTCTAAGGTTATATTGTTTGTGAAATTCATTAATAGAAAATTCATAACCTTGTTTATAATCAAAGGATTCCCCAGATTCTAACTGTAATTTTTGTAGCATGTATAATCCCTATTCTTCTTGGGTAAGAAAAATAGTATTATCATCATTGATTCCCATTAAGTCGATCTGGGTATCTTGGTCTTCATCATTTTGTTGGGAACTCTCTACATATTTTTATTGGAAAGGTGGTCTAATCAATTGATCAAGTGTTGTTTCTCTTGATTTACTAGTATTGGTATTCTTCCTAAAGTTGGGATTTCTTATTTGAGGACCTTGTTTTTGATTATCCCATGGTGGTTTTCTTTCCATATTTTATAATATATCCATTATTATTTCCATGCTTTTTCCTAAAATATTTATCTTATTGTCTGATGTGGATGGTTCATCCTTAATGGTTTCTCTTCTTTCATTTCTCATCCTAGCTCTTATAGCTAACAAGTTAGCTTCTACACTAACTACATTACTTTGCATCTGTTCTAATGTTTCAGGGTTTCTTTCTCTCAATTGGTAAGACATATCAGTATCAAAACCATCTAGAAATTTGATTAAAGCTAGATTTGGTGGTGGTTTGATGTTTTATGGAATAACATTGTGAATAATATTAAACCTAGTATAATAATCCTGAACAGGTTCATTAGGAGCTCTTCTAATGTTTTCATATTGAGATAATTTCTGTAAAGGGTTTTTCTTTCTTTCTCATATATTGATAAATAATTGATGGAACGAAACTAAATCAGCTATATGATTGACATGTAAAGCTTTAAACAATTTCTTTACATCTTGTTATGCGGAATTATGACTTACGGATAAATCATTCTTCCCTATACAGGTCTACCCTAGAGCAGCCTTGAATGGGTCTACCTGCATATGCAATGCACTTAGTCCCTTTAGGGGCAGTGTTGATGAGCTCTCATATGATATATTATAAACTTAAAATCTTGGAAACCTTTGTAGATGAAAGTCATGAATGATTTGTCTTGTTCTTTGTCTTAGGGCATGTAGAAAATAAAATGATAGGGGATGATAGACCCTATTCATTGGTCATGGAGATGATGTCCAGTTAACGAGGTCATTGGGAATGATGCCCAAATTGACCTATAACACATCTCCTGCTAATGTTTGTGCAAAAAATCTCATTTTAACATCAGCTTCATCAATTTCATGTAATTCAAAGTAATTAGTCATTTTGTTTACATGTTGTTGGGCAGTATATTGACCTGTACCATCAAAATAAAAGATTTTACTTTGGTAATCTTAGGGCATGGCATGTAATTGAGCTAGTAAGACCAAAGGAGCATATCCGGATACCATGGCTAATATTCTAGCTTGGCTAGGAGGTAAATTTGTGGTGCTTGGTGATGAGTTTGAAGTGCTTGCAGATGAACTTGGAACACTAGAAGATGAACTCAGAAATAAGGTTGAAATACTGGGAAATGTAGCAGAAGTGCTAGAAGATGAACTTGAAGTGTTTGGAAATGGAATTAAAACTCTAGGTTGAAGAGGAAGCTTGGGGATGAATGATTTAGTGGAATGAAGTGTATTGGAAATAATAGATGATGTGGTACTAAATAAAGATGAATTTGAAAAATCTGAAGGAATGGTAGAAGGCTTAGGGGTAAAAGCAGATAAATCAGCTAATTCAATAAAATGTTGAAAATATGCTTCATCAATATCCTTAATCAAAGTTGCAATCAAAGCATCAAGTTTATCAAAAGGTTCTAGAGCTTGTTGATCTAAATCAAGTGAAATGGTATCCTTCTTTGTTTCAATAAATTGAATAAAATTAGGATCTATTACACTATTATAGATTGAATTTTCAGATTTAGTTCTAAACAAAGAGTGTTCAAATGATAAATTGAATTCAATATCTTGTAAGCTTGATAATTCTTTAGGGAGTGAATTTGCCTTGATTAATTGACTAGTATAGTATGTTCTTCTAGAAGCCAAAATTTTAATTTTTAATGAGAACTCTTAACAACCCTAAAATAAACCTAAGGTGAAAATATAAGGAAAAGGGTTTCTTTTAAGGTTTATTTAAACTGAGGAATGATTTCCCTAGTATGGTCGCTAGTATGTTATCACTCCAATAATTCCTAGGGTTGTTATGTTTTGTTTAAAGAAATATTAGAGGTATCTATCAACCTACTTTTGAGATCAGGATCTAGCCTTCCTAATGCTTAGAGATGGCTCTCTCTTTATGATTTAACTTTGTTGTATTAATTGATTTTAGGCTAGTTATGTAAGATTGATTGTTTTGATTTTGCTTTGGTGGTGGAATTAATGATTTATATGGATATGTCTGTCTACTTTCCATTGGGCTATGGAGTCAATGTATCAAGCAAACATGACATAATCAAGTTCTAAAGGAAGTGTTCATAGGGTAAGGTAGCTGAGTAGAATCAGATCTTTTAGGCTGGATGGTGAAGTGGTTTTCAATCAGGATCAAGGAGAAGTTAAGGATTCCTTAAATCGGATAATGAAGGAAGATGACAGAGGTCAATCGAGATGGGAGAGAAATTAAGGATTCTCAGATCTGGATATCTGAAGAAAACATTAAAATGAATAACAGTTCAGAACAGAGTGTACTTAAAAAAATTCTGCAATAATATTCTTGTTATAACGTTTAAATTGGAAAACATGCAATTTTAAGGAATACTTAAGGAAAATCATGAACAATTGAAAGATACTTCACTGAAGTGGATCAACACATGAATCCTGTAATGAAATGCCTTTATTAATTATCCTGTTTTGCTGACTTGAAAATGGTACAATAAACCCTCAGGTATTTGGATCAATTACAATTATAGAAATGTTTAGGAATCCACACTCAATACTTCGAATTATGAAGTATTTATAAAAAAAATAATACAGAATATCCTAAAACTGATTTAGGAATTATTCAAGGGAAATAAAAGCATCTTCATGCTAGAAGATAGAGACACCTATGTAACTAATGCAAGCTGTCCCTCTTTTATTGATTTGTTGTTTTCTTTTTGATATTTTCCTGCTTTATCTCTCTGAATGTTGCTTTACGATGGCTGCCTTTTATCTGTTGAGTGTATTTTACGTTGTCTTTAACTTTAAACTTTGTTTTTCACTACCTTTCATATTTATCTACCTTCTCTATTACTATTTAACCTGTTTCTCTTTTACCATGAATGCTCTGTTTTCACCTTTAACCTGGACTTCTCTTTCTTACCTGGTTTTACTTTCACTATCACAGTAAATCATATAACTTTTCCCAACCCTCTTCATCAGCCTCTGTGTATTTTGAAAAAGTAGGCTTGTTTATAAATATATGATTTAGCTCATGCTGGAGGTAAAAGAGATTTTCAAATGTATGATAGAGTACTTTTCCTGTAGGAATTCCTTTCATGGAGGAATTGTTGGATTTTTCTTTAGCCACTTCTCTGATTTTCTTGTCATAGTCTTCATTCTTCATTAATTTTTCATTGATTGACAAAGGATTAGGCAGACCTTTCTGCCTCAAAACATCAAATTTGACAATGAATCTGGTTATTGCAAGCTCCATGTTTGGAAGTTGTGTCATCAAGTTCCTCTTGGAAATTACCTTTCTTACCTCTAAGATTGTTTCAGTTTTGTCACTTATGCCAATTTCTTCTAATTCTTGTTTGTTCTTGGAATTAAGAAAATTTATTATTTCAGTGGCCTCTTCGGTTTCTTCCCACATTCTTCTTTGAATTTCTAGATTGCATCACTTGCCTGTTTTATCAAATCTTTTTGCTCAAATATGACTTGGATGGAAGGCCAAATATCATTAACAAAGTTAATGATATTGGCCCACAACTGTTGTTTTTCTTGGGCAGGTGGTTCTTTCAATGTCAATTATTTCTCTATCTTTTGTATTCTATCAGTCAAATTGTTTGACTTCTGTGTTTTTGATTTATGCATGATTTATACCAACTTCTTTTCATCTTCTAGACTTTTTTTTTTTCTTTAAGTCTATTAATCTCATTTGTTTGGATTGACATGTCTTGCATGGCTTTGATAAATTTACTTGCCTCATCATTGGGACGAGTTGTTACTGTTGAATCTGTTTCTGGTGTAGTTGCTGATGTAGTTGAAACTGTTGTAGCCACTGGAACTGCTGTTTCCACTGGAGCTGATGAAGTAGATTGAACTGCTGTAGTAACTGTGGGAATGGCAGTGACGGGGATTGCTTCCATGTTGGCCTTATTTTCCTTTGCCAATTTATCCATTTCATTCTCCATCTCTTTCAGTTGAGCTGTCAACTGAATGATGAGATTCATCATTTCATCTTTTTGTCTTTCATTCTCTAAAACTTCCTTAGTTTGTGGATGTTCATTGGGAGGCAATTTCAATTGTTTTTTCAATGAAAAAATGTCTACAATCTTATTCTTGATGAGCTCTTCTGCTACTTTGATGTTCTTTGGATCATATCCAACCTCCATGACCAATTCTTCAAGTGATTTGATTCTGTTATCCTTTTCCTGTGAGGATTCTTTCTCTAGTTTTAGCTGTGCTTTGATATTCTCTAGATAATTTTGTAGCTTTTTTACACTCATAGCTTTGTTGGTCATAATAGAATATAGAATTTCTCTTGCTTTCTTATGGAACTCAATTTGATCTGTAGGATGAACATCTTTAGCCATGGCTTGAAATGCTATTTTGTTGTAGTCTGCTGATGAATTTGGAGACTGTTTTGTTGGCTGCAAAAAGGTCATGTGCATCTTCCTGGTTTTATAATCAAAGGCAGAAAGAAACCTATTCTAGTCACTAGGTGTCTTTTTCAAATATGTTGCATAAGTCATAGCTTTCAACGCCTCATTCCTCAATTTGATTTCTTTATATTTTTCCATTAAATCCTATTCTTTGTCCATTGGTTTGCTTGATGAATATACTTCTACACTGTGTTGTTTCTGAATAATTTGAGTATTATATGTTGATGGTTGATGAGTTTCCTCTGAAACTTTTGGAGGTGCATTCTCCTTGACAATTACATCTGTATCAATTATCTCAACTGTGTCAATGACTTCAACTTGTTCAATTAATGGATTCAGCTTGGGCTTCTTCCTATACATTAGTTTGAATTTGGTTTCAGTAGTGGTCTTAGCAGAATATGAACCTTATTCTCTTGGCCTTTTTGAGTTCCTATCTTGTGGGGCTGGAGTTTGCAAAATGGAACTAGTATCACCTTGATTCTCTACCTATTGCAAAGTATTTTCCAACCACTCTGACTGGTTGGAATACTTTTCAATATCTGGTTTGGACTCATGAACAAAAGGAGTTAATTTAAATTTTACTCTTAACTTGCTGATAACTCCCAATGGATCATACTGCCATTTAAAACTATAACTGAACTTGAATTCTTGTAGATACTTTCATTATTGTTGACCAACATTCATGTTATTGAAAATGAAAGGACCAAGCTGGTTTTTGATTTTGAACTGATTTTTCTTCTTTGCTGACAGAAAATTAATCTCATCTGAGTTTTGGATTTTCCTGATATATTATAGTGCAAATAACCTCATAGGGAGGTATTTGGGCAGCTTGTATGGAGTGAGCTGACATCCATATACCCTAATTTTAGTGTGGTTCTGGTATAAATACCAGTCTCCTGTTCTACTATGTTCAGAGTATTGTAAGACCTTCTTTATCTCATCACTGACTCTTGGTTGAGTGCTACTGCTTAACATGTTGACAATTGGATAAAAAAATGATTCAATGAAGTCCTTGTAGGTAAATTCTATGGAATCCTTTCTGATTAAGGAAGTCCAGAAGACTACAGATTGGGGTTACCCTCTGTGTCCAGTTTTTGGAGGCTTACTGCAAACCTTTCAAATTGGAAATACAAGAACAAATGAAACAAAACTGATGAATACTTAAGCACTCCTTCCTCTGGTAATTTAGCTAATTTCTCATGGATGGCATCTGATAGGTATTGAGAAAAGTTAAATTTGGAAGCTGGAGGCTATCCTAGGCAAAAAATAGACAAAAAACCTAAGATTGAAGCATCTACATACTCATCTGTGAAGTACCCTAGAATGCAAGACAACATTGTGACAATTTTTTTGGTTCTTTATGAGAAAATTGAAGTTGAATAAGGAGGGTTACTCTTTGGGATTTCCATTGATGGAGGAAGAAAGTTTTGGAATATTTGAAACCTCTTGGGAAAGTCCAGCTTTAAATATAATTCAGTAAGTATTTCAATAAACAATGGGGCTTCATTAGGCTTGGGTTGGATTTGAAGCATCTGGTTTATGGATTCTACAGTGATGGTGAACAAAATATATTTTCTGGGGGTTACTAGGGCTCTTTCATTGGGTAGATAATTAATTTGACAGAGCTTTATGATATCAGGAAATTGGAATGTCTGTGGGAACATGTATTTAGGAAAATTTGATTCCAAAAGGTAGATAGCATCAGCCTGGTCTATGGATTTATCATGGCTCCAACAGTAGATGTCCAAGAGGTTGAAATCAGTGATTGTGTCATTGATTTTGAAGTCTTTATCAACAAGGGGGGCATGTTCAACATCTATTATAGGGGGTTGCAGGGGATTAACATTTATAATACTCTAGGAGGCCATTTTACTTTGTTCAATTAGAAGTTTATTACTTTTTGTCTTAAGAAATGGCTTCGGGAGGCTCAGGATTGCCTGTGAAATGGAGTTTTCAGTTTAAAGAGAAGGTTCTAGTTGCGGCAGAGGCTTTCTTGGTCTTATAAAGCTTTATATTGAGTCTGCATAGGTTCTGGTAGCAAATAATATTGAATTATGGTCTAATTTGGCATCAAAATAGGTCAACACTGGTCTAAATGGCTTCAAAAGAGGTCGGTGAGGCTTCTTTTTGGATTCTTATTCACAATTCTCAGTAGAAATAGATTGAATAACAGTAAAGAGCATGTTTTAATACCTTTTGACCTAAAGAAATAAATTATAAGGCACGGGGTAAAATTCAAACATGGTGGCATCCATCGTACAACAGAATGTGAGTATGTTGGTGTTGAGGCCTCAGAAATCTGTGGCAACAACAAGGCGGATAAACACTCGGTCCGGACCTTAAGAAATAATAATATGCAGGTAGAACCATTAAAAATAATAAAACAATACTTTTATTAACAAGTAAAAAAATGATAATAAGAAAAAAATCAATGTCGGCCATAGATAAAAAATTTCAATTTCCACCTTCATTTTACATCGAATTTTATATAGAGAGATAAAACAATTGAAAGTAAAAAATAATTTAATTTATTTTTTTAGTGTCAATGAGATATTTAATTCCTTCGCTTCTTAATATGGAGTTGAAAAATGACATGTAAAAATAATATTATTGATACTACGTCGACATAAATCCATTTGAACTCCAAGTCTACTAAGCGTCGAGAGGGATCAAATATATCAAGATGCAAACCTAGTTTTGAGTGCAAAACTTCATGAAAACTTCAAGAAAGGCTTGAACGTGAAGGGATTTGATTCTTTTCACCTCTAAGTAGATTTGGACTTAGGATGGATCTATGTTAGTTTTGAACAACACACTAATATAATACATTAACTATGTTTTTTTTTTAATTTTCACTTGTTTTGTATAATATATAGAATTCTCTCTCTCTCTCTCTCTCTCTCTATATATATATATTTTAATTATTATTATTATTATTTTTAAGTCAATATAGCATTATATTATTTATAATTGATAGTAAATTATTCTTTTGTTATTAATATTAATAATAAATTATATTATATTATTGCATCAAGAGAAACTCTACAACCCAATATATGGGAGACACTATTTTAAAAATAATAAAATAATACTTACATTAAAAAATAATAAAATAATACTTACATCAAAAAATTAAAAAAATATTAATAAAAAATAAAACCAATGTCAACCATAAATAAAACACTCTAATTTCCACCTTAATTTTACATCAAACTTTATATCGAGATAAAGTAATTGAAAATCAAAAAATTGATTTACTTTTTATTATGAAGGCACTTGTACTAGCAATAATGACCCTTTATATCCCAATATGATGCCAAATATACAAGTTTGTACTCTAACTAAAATACCTAGGGTTAAGGCTTTGTCCTCTAAGCCTTTCCTTTCCAAAATACAAGATTGTGGTAGTCCTTTTCCCACCTTAAATAATTAAACAATAATTACATATATGGGCATGCTCATTTAGCCTGCGGTCCTCTGTTTTCCTTTGCTTTCCTTCATAGCTAACATGTTGTCCCTTGCAACTAGATATTTAGCCTCCGTGAAGCCTTTAGCTCTCCTTTTCAACCTTATTCCAGTTGTTCCAACCTTCAACCAATCCTAACTTCCTTGTCATATCCTTTTATCACCCACAACAATCATGTGACCAACCTCTTGTAGGTATATACATGAAAATGGATGCCTAACGAGGCCTTCCCTTGGGAAGTGAGTATATCTACAAGTTTGGTGGCCTTTTATAATAGGACGTGGATGCCTTAAAAATCCCAGAACTTGTCCTTATCTTCTGTTACAATACATCTAGGTATCTACTAACCATATTAAACTCTACGACCAACCTACCTCACCCTAAAACTTATCTCTTCTACCTTAGAAAGTTGACTGTCGTACTCAGCCTCCTTCATCCTTACTAGACTAAGACTTTCATCCTTAAGATTATGACTCCTTTTTCCACCCTTACAAGAGGAATTTTCCTCGACTCTCTTGTTCATTAGCCTCTCCATTGGCTAATATATTTATATTTGTCCCATTGTTCTTTGTTTTCTACAACACTTCTATCTCTTGAAGAATTTGGTCAATTTCTAAATTTTCTTCCTTAGATTCGGATTCCTCAGATTGATCGGAATTATCAGACTGCTGATGTGATTGACCTGATTCATTTTTAGATATATATTTCATTTCATCATCTATACTAACACTTGGAGTGTGTTTTTCATCTCCAATAGTCAATAGATTCAAAGAAACCTTTTCTAGTTTGTTGTTTCTATATGTTTGAAAATATTAAGCATCTTCTTGGCTTAATTGACTAGAAACATATTTGATAATATCAAAAAAAATTTCCATGCCTTGGAAGAAATCATCAAATTTATCTTCTTCGTTTACAAAAGGCTACATTTTTAGCTCTGTGATGTAATTTTTTATCACATCATTAGGATCATATAATCTTCCTGGCATAAATTCCATATTCAACAACTGAATCTTGGGAACTTCTTTGTATGTATGGCCAATATTGGCCAGAGCAAAGGTGCCGCACTGTAGAGGGAAAGTAGGCCAAATATCCTTTTTACCATCTTTCAACTGCTTTGTGACACCATTGACAAGATCATATGCTATTTCTTTTGCAAGTAATTTGTCTGGAACATAGTAAGGTAAAACATGGGGAGAAGCATAACTCCAAAATACTCTAATATATGTGAACTTTTCTTCAGCAGACCATCTTGCTATGGGAAGAATATCTACATTGGCTTCTTTAGAAACCCTTGGAGCCTTGTTGTTGAAAATCATTTGATGCATAGGCAATATGACTCTGTAGCAGATTTTATAAAAGTGTAAGTGGAACTCGGAATCCCAGAGTTCTCTATGGTAGATATGAATCGGGGTAGGGTTTTTGGTGGTCCATTTCCAACCCATGGTAGGAAAATTATAAGTAAAACAAATGGCATCCATGAGGTATTTCTCTGAGGGAAACACTTCTTTTATTCCTATATTCAGTGATATGTTTGGCTAGGTAATTGGATAGAATGTCTGCCCAATTTAGGATAGAATAATTGACGGTTGCGTCAATTAGGGGAACCCAATCTCTTGAAAATATAGTACTATCAGGCTTGGAAAATATTCTACACAGCATACCGGTGGCATAACAATAAGGATTAGGAATTTGTGCAATTGGGTACGTACCAGACTTGTCTTGCTTCAATTTCCCTTCATTTTCCTTCCATTCATGGATGACTTTGATAAGTTCTAGATTTTTTTCTTTGAAAGTCTGCACATACTTATTGTCATATCTCTGCTGCAGGGTTAGTAGATGATACATTGCTGCTAAATCCTCTTATTTTAAAGAACCCATAATCTCTCCTCTCGAATTCTTGAAAATTATAACTTCAATGTTTAAGTGGTCAATTTCCCACTTGACCATATCTATATAAGGAATAATCTTTGGTATCGCTGCTATTTTGTGAATGTGTGAGCATGCAAAATAAAAAAGGGTGGCATCAGAGGTCGAATCAGTGCTTGTAGTAGAAACTTTGTCTATCACCCTTGGTCATTCATCTTCGAAGAGTTTGTACATTTCCTCCTATGACTAACTACCACAATATTTGTTGCATACGGTGTCTAAAAATAATGAAGACATATCTGCGTCTTCTGTGGACGATGTTTGAGAAATTTCCTTGCCTCTTTTGCTCATTTTGAACTTCTTCAACCAAATAATTGATTTCCCGAGAGCAGAGAAAATTTAGCAAATAAGGAGTCTCATAAGAGTAAATTAATCATTTACTTCTAATGCACACGAGAAGATGTCAATCTATCAATCATCTTTCATAATTCCTAATTTAATATATCACATGGCATCGCATGTAAGATCTATCAATTTTTTTAAAGCCGTTAAGATCTTAAATTCCATTTGATATGACATAAGCTTTTTCCACATGCTGAATTAATTTAATACACATTTCGCAATTATTTCTTATAATATTTCACGATGCTTAATCTTTAAAGGTTGCGAAATGCAATCTGTGCAAATCGTAGATCACAACTTTTATAAGATAGTGTTTGAATGTATATTATAAGTTGCGCGCGATGCGAAATGCGAAAAAATTAAAGTGGACGTGGTCGTGAAAGGTTTTATATTACCTAGTTTATCTTTATGTTGGGTCCATGGGTATCGTGACTTATATCATTTTCTTCTTATGGATTTGTTGATTAGTTAAAATGCGATGCGAAAAAAGGAAGAATGAAACGATGATTTTGATATTTTTACAATGTTTTTTAATTATTTGCTTTAGAAAGGCTTCGATTGCATTTCGCAGTTCGCATATCTTATGTTTTATAATTCTTTTTTGAAATAAGATATGTAATATGCGATGCACTTTTTAAAGGAAAATAATAGAAATTTTATTTTCTAAGTTTTTTGTTTTAGGAAATAAAAATAATTTCCTATTTTATTTTTAAAGGGTCCCTATTTATAAAAATAAATGGGGGGGGGTGGGTTGTTCTATAGCACAACAATTAGCGATTCACTTAGATGAACCAGATGTCTCTGATAAATTTTTTTGAAAATTTTGAACCTTTTTTGAAAACAAAATATTTAAAGGAATGTAATTTCAAATAAATAATATCTTTGCCAAATAATGAAAATTTCTTTTATTCATTTATTCATGAGAATTCCTCTATAAAGTATGAAAATCTATATCAGTCCTTACTTAGTTTAAAAAGGATAAAGTAAATAACCTTTTATAGATCAACTTTATATAAGTTTACTCTTTTCATATCAGATAGAGCCTCTATTCCAATAGGAAATTTTAAGCTTTTGGAAGGGTTGCCTTTTACCCAGCTATGATCCATCTTTCCATCAAGTATTTCTCATAATTTTCATAAGTAAATTCTAATTTATGAAAAATTTCTCTTATATATTTTTATCTGCTTAAAAGCCATTGTCTTAGCTTGGTAACCAAATAATGACAATGCCATTCACAAATAGTAATTTAAACTGATCAAGCTGGCTCTTGATGAGACCCCTTGTCTTTATGATATAATCTCAAGTCATTACACTGTTTTGGTAGACAATATTAGTAATGTTTGTTTAATTATTTCTTTGTGAACATGGTAAACAAGATCGTGATGAGATTTATTATCTTTTAAGCTTTTCTTCAAATCATGTCTTTTTATTTTCTTTTGAATTATTTTTTGAAAACTTATAATATTTTATGGATGGAATGAATCGTAGGTCCTTTTAAGATACTGGATGATAATGTCAAGTTTTAAATTTCCTTTTTGCAAGAAGGTTTCTCACTATATTAAAGTTCCTTTTTTGGACTGATAACATAATATTCACGCTATATAAAAATGAGAGTTCATCAAAACAAATAACTGTTTTATTGAAATTCCATTTTTTAGAAAGATATAATCAATCTGTCTTTCTAAATCTTTCGATTTTCCTTCTTTAATATTTTCATTTTTTATAAAAAAGAAAAAATCAAAAGAAAGTTTATCTGGGGTTTGTTTTTTGAAAGGACAAGCATCAATACTAATCAAGCTTTTATTTTTGTATGAAAAACAAAATATTTTAATATACAAGGATAGAAGGGATTACATTCTATGAGAAATATTTTTTCAAAATTTTCCCATTAACAGGAAAAGAATCCTTTTTTCCTGATAAATCTTGCAACAAAAATGTTGATGGGCCTATTTATTCAATTATTTGAAATGGACCTAGGCAAATTTTTTGAAACTTTGTGTGTTTTCCCTTTTCCTCATGCACTTTGTCCCACTTCAATACCAAATCACCAATTTGGAAATTCTTTAGACTGGAAAAAATTGAACCAGATGAAGCTTTTATTATTTGTTGATGATGTATATGAGTTTGTTTGGATTTTTCTCTTTCTTCTTCTAATTTAAGAATTTGATCTTGTCTAAGTTGAAGGGAAGAGGAAGGATTCTCTTCAATAAACTGTACTAAATCAAATGATGGTATTGTTACGTTTGTGGGTAAAATTTATTCTTTCACATAAACTAACACAAATGGAGAAGTACCTATTGAAGCTCTATGGGTGATTCTATCTACCCAAAGAACAAATAGTAGTGCTTTATGCCAATTTTTATGATTTTGTTCTATTGTTCGTTTAATGATTCTGATAAGGGTTTTATTTATAGATTCAGCTAATCCATTACCTTGTGGGTAATAGTTAGCTGAGTATTTTAATTTAAAACCTCTTTTCAAAGCAAATTATATCATGGCATTTCCAAAAAAGTAAGATGCATTATCAAATATCAAAGCTGATGGGAGACCAAACCTGGTGATTATAAATTGATCTATAAAATTTGTAATAATTTGTGTATTAACTACCTTCAATGGGATAGATTCTACCCATTTTGTGAAGTAATCAGTTGCAGTTAGAATATACCTGTGCTATTTTGAAGAGTTAGGAGTTATTTCACCTATAATATCTAACCCCCATTGTTCAAATTGTTGTTGGATATTTACTAGCCGTAATGGAAATGTTGCTTTCCTTTCTCTTCGTGCTACAGTTTGACATACTTTACATTTTATTGCATGTTCATGTACATCTTTAAACAGAGTTGGCCAATAATAACTAGCATGCAATATTTTATGAGCTGTAGTGTTTCCTCCGAAATGACCTCTAGCTGGTCCATCATGTAATTCCTGCATTACTTTTTCAGCTTCAGTTTTTTCTAAACATCTCAATAATACAGAATCATAATTTCTCCTAAATAACACATCATTTATGAGTTGATATTGATTTTCTTTAATTCTCAGAGCACGTTTTACTATATAATTGAGATATAATGGAGCATATCCATTTTTCAAGAAAAATTTCAAATCAGCATATTGTGATTGTGAATCGTTTAGGCTTACCTCAGACAGCTGTATTTCATTCGATTGATCTTTTTCTGTTGGTAAATGAGAGGCTTCGATTAACATCCTGCAAAGATCTTTTCATTTAACAATTTTAGCCGGATGTATCTCTACATCATATTCTTGAAGTGCTATAACCCAATTTGCTCCCTTTTCTCCTACTTCCCGTTGAACTAATAATTTCCTTACTGCTGAGTAAGGTACTATTATTTTAGTATGTGTTTTTAGGAGAAAAGGTCTGAAATATTTCAAAGCTTTAAACAAAGCATAAGCTTGTTTTTCCACAATTGAATAATTTAATTCAACACCTTGAAGGTTAGAACTAAAAAACGCAATCGGTGCTTCATTGTTTTGATTATTTAATTGTGTCAAAACTGCTACGTATGATGTATAATAAGAAAATGTATATAATACAAATGTTTTAAGAAAATCAGGAGTTGTCAAGGAGGGAGCTTTAATGATGGCTTTTTTTATCAACTCAAATGAATTTCTCTCTTCTTTTCCCCATTTAAAAATTGAATTTTTCTTGATCATTGATTGTAGGGGTAAGATGATTTGGGAAAAATCTGGAACAAACCTCTTTACAAAATTAATTTGTCCTAAAAATGATTGCATCATTTTTTTATTATGTGGTAGAGGAATATTTTCAATTTCTTGAATCCTATCAAGATTGATATGGATTCCTTGTTTAGAAACAATGAATCCCAATAATTTACCTTCTGATAAAGCGAAATAACATTTCTTTGGATTCAAGGAAATATTGTATTTTCTACATCTTTTAAAAATGTTTTTTAGGTGATTAATGTGATTATTTATATGCTTAGAATAAACAGTAATGTCATCTAAGTATATAACAATTGAGCTATTGATTAGTCCTCTGAAAGCTATATCCATAGCACGTTAAAATGTAGCACCAACATTAATCAGTCCAAAAGGAATTTTTTGATATGCGTAGGTTCCCCACTTTGTTCTGATTGTTGTCTTTAATCTATCATCTGGGTGTACCATGATCTGATTGTATCCTGAAAATCTGTCGAGAAAAGACATCAATTCAGATCCTGCAACTGATTGTAATATCTGTTCCATGGTGGGTAAAGGAAAATTATCTTTCTGACAAGCTTTATTTAAATTTCTAAAGTCTATGCAAATCCTATTGTCTCCATTCTTTTTCTAACTAGAACCATGTTTGACACCCATTTCGAATGTCTAACAGGAAAAATGACTTTGGCTTTGAGCATTTTGTTTAATTCAGATTTAATTTGCCTTTCTAAATTGGGATGAATTTTTCTCAGTTTTTGTTGAACAGGCTTATCATCTGAGATCATATGTATGGTATGCTGAATTATGGAAGTATCATATTTCTTAAGATCTGAATAATCCCATGCAAAGATATCTTCATATGTTTTCAGCAATTTAATGAATGACATCCTTTCTTCAGGCTTTAAACCAAGACCTAAGTTGATATTTTGAAGTTTTTCTGGTGAACCAAGATTAATCAATTCAAACTTTAAAGTGGAACTTTGAGTTTTTGAATTGGTTACCTTCTTAAACCTATCTTTCAGATCATAGAGATCTTCTATTTTGACTACAGATTTGGGAATTGAATTATTATTTGGTTTATCTTCAATCTGTAAATTATGTTCATGTTCATCTATGATCTGACCTTCATAAGCTTTGTCAGATGTAAGAAAGTATACTATATCTGCATCATTATTAAATACTCTCCAATTTGTTACATTGTCAGGAATGGAAGGCCTAAAAATTAACTCAATTGAAAATCTATCTGGGCTAAATTCTTCAGCTCGTATGAGTCTAGATGCTACATTAGAAAGTAAATTAGCACTTGCATTTTGTAATCTAGGAACTATAGAGATATTGAATGTAGTAAAATGGGAAGTAAGATTCTGAGCTAAGGTTTGATAATGTTTTAAATGTCTCGAAACAAAATGAATCATATTTTTGACTTGTCTAACAATTATTTCAGAATCTCTATATACTTGAAAATATTTAACATTCAATTCTATAGCTTTATACAGATCTTGTATCAATGCTTCATATTCAGCAGTATTATTTGTACACTGAAACTCGAGTCTACAAGCTAGCATTGTCTTTTATCCTTGTGGATCAATTATAATGCAACCTGCTCCTGCACCATCTTCTGATTTTGAACCATCGAAGTATAGAGTCCAAAATAAGGATTGTTTTGGAATTTGATTACTAAGATTAACACATCTAGAAGCATATGTTTGAAAAAAGTTTTCAATTTGAGAAATAGCAGTGTTTATTAAAAAATGTGAAACTTGAGCATTGAATGATCCAAGAAATGACTCAGCTGAATAATTTCCTATGATATTATTGGTGAAGGCTACAGGTTCATTTTCTTCTTCTAGTTCAATGACTGTATGTTTCATGAATTTTTCACATTCAATTCTGATTTGATTTGGTTTTCCATTGTATGGTAACCACATGTGTGACCATACGGTAGCAAAATATCCATGTAACTTTTCAGACCAATCCCTACTTAAAATAAGACCATAAAATTCAAGGATGTCCGCGACCGAGATATCAATTACTTGCAGTACCTTTGGATTAGATGATAACCTAATGGATACTGACAACATTT
This sequence comes from Pinus albicaulis, assembly GCA_034641835.2. Classification (NCBI taxonomy): domain Eukaryota; kingdom Viridiplantae; phylum Streptophyta; class Pinopsida; order Pinales; family Pinaceae; genus Pinus; species Pinus albicaulis. Next base: position 193,540,688 of record CM076572.1, read on the forward strand.
CTCCAATAACTTCAACTCTTGTTCTATCCAATTGAAATATATGTACAACTGAATTTTGAGGAGTAATATTCAATTTTGTACATATCATTCTTGGCATAATGTTTGAAGAAGCTCCTGAATCAATAAGACAATTATGAACATTTTTTTTGAAAATCTCATAAGTCAAAATTAAAGGAGGAGTGTGTGAAATAGATCTATCACTAATTAAACCAGATCATTGGGAATTACTTTGTTTGCAAATGATGGAGGTTTCCCTATATCTTTAGAAGCTTGTGCCATAACTAGTGGTTGTATAGGTTCTATTGGAATTGCCTTGAGTTCTCTAAGAAAATTTGTCTGTTGTTGCTTGAGTTTGGTCATTTCGTGTAGTGAAATATTTTCTTTAGTATTTTTCATATCTTCAATTATATTATATTCCACTGTATATGAAACTATCAAAGTTTTAGAAGTTGTATTGGGATCTGGTGGAATAGAATCTATCTAAACAATTTTAGATTTTCTAGCTACTGTCTTCTCCTTGGTGGGGAGAAATTGTTGTTTCTGATTTGATATAATTGAATCAGAAGAAGATTTACTTCTTATAGAGACAGGCATAGCTTCACTTTCTTCCTCTGTGGGAAGAATGAAATCCCATAAACCATTTAATTCAACTTCTTCTTCAGATTCTAAGTCTTGTTTAGATGGTGAGGGATCTTCAGTATCTTGATCAGATTCAGCATTCGAAATTACATTCAAAGGTTGAGATGATGAAGAAGGATTTCCCTTAAATGGGTGAAATTATTTTTTAGGGGTTGAGGTTTCAACAACCTATTTCTTTATTTCAATCATATCATTTGACATAGTCTTTAATACTTTTTGAAGACCTTCAATATCAAATGGATCTTTCGAGACCTTCTTTTTTGAATCTTGACTAAATGTCACTTTCTTGGATTTCCTGTCTTCTATTTCTGAACATTTTTCTAATGCTAAAATTCTTTTCTCTACAGCAAGATCTTCTTTCACGTTCTCTAAAAGGGTAGCTTTACCAGTCTATCTACAAAAATAGATATATTAGAAGGCAAAGAAGAGATATACCATTCTATTTGTACATCAACAACAGGTTTGGAAGAAGTTGGCATTTTGTTTAATAACTTGTTAAATTTGGAGTTGAAATCTTTGATTCTTTCCTCTGAATTTGTTTTAAGATTGGAAAGGGCATTTATTAGGGATGCAACAGTTCTATCATCTCCAAATTTTGCAAGGAAAACTTGTTCAAAAGTTACCCAGTCGGCAATAGATCCTGCTGGAAGTGAGAAATACCAGGATCCTGTAGATCCTTGTAAAGTATAAGGAAACAATATAACTAAAATATCTTCATGAGAAACTCCATTTAGATTCATGGCTAACATAAATTTTTGATATTTTCTTTGGCAGGAAGACCATCATCTGGATTATATTTAGGAAACCATTTTTCTGGATGATCCAGAAGTGGATTTAGATTGGCTGTTAATACAGCACCAGGATTCGTCCAAGGTCAATTAACCATAATTGGATTCGAACTTTGTGAAGATATAGAAGTAGATCCAAAATTAGGTGGAATGAATGAAGAACTTACAACTAGAACAGTACTACTTTTAACAACATTGATTGTTTGAGTAGAAGAAATGGAAGACTGAGAAGATGGAGATTGAATTAGAGGATGTCAAGAAGTAACTGAAGGGAAATTTGATGTAACTTCAATTATGTCTGACTTAGATATGGATATAGGAATTTTTTTTCGAAATGATTCAATTGGAAATTCAAAAGGTGGAATTCCAAGTTTCTCACTTTTACATCTAGTTAAAAGGAATTCCTTCTAATTAGATTTAGATCCAGGTGGAATTCCTTCTAATTTATGAATTAAATACTGAACTTTGGGAGACTCGGGAGTGAGTTCTAAAGTATATTACTATTTAAATACTTAGGAGATGATGGAAATGTTTCTACTATTTCCGATTTCTAAGTTGGTGATCTAGAGTGTGATCGGGAAGTTGTAGAATGATTTTGGGGAGATCAACTCTTATGAAGGCTTCTATTTTGAGGTTCAGATTTATATGCCATTCATAGTCGCCCTACTTCTAGCGTCAAAAATGTTGAGGCCTCAGAAATCTGTGGCAACAACAAGGGGGATAACCACCCGATATGGACCTTAAGACAACTCCTTTTCCGTTTGGGATAGTGGCTCCGACTGGATATAATGGACCAGTTTCCTAGATTTGGGTTTTTTTCTTGATTGTTGGGTTTCTCTCAAAGGATTTACATGAAGAATTAATAAAAAACTAAAACAAATTTATTCTAAAATTCAAAACTTTGAATTTAAGCCTAATTTAATCTAACCTGGGATAATACTAGTTTAATGCGATCTAAAATGATATTTATTCAATTTGTGATGATGAAGATCATCACAGATTTAATAGAGTTATTGCTTTGTAAGATGATTCTTTTGAAAAAATAGTTAATCAAAAGAAAATGAGAAATATATCGCATATATTTGATGACCATATATAAAACAAATCAATTTCTATCTTTATATCGTACAATAGTGCAATTGATATTTCAGATTAAAAAATCGATTTCATATATAATTCATGAAAACTGAATTCATCACTAATATTCAAAAACATATTTAGGATACATGATAGTAGTACCAGATGTGTATTGCTTTGTTCGTCTCATCAGCGATAATAGGCCACATTCAACTCCTCTATCAATAAGTCTTTCAAAGAATACAAAAGTGCATCAACATTGATAAACAAAATGATATATATAACTGAAAAGGATGTGTTCCATTAATTTATCAAGGCATTCACAAAATTACTTAAAATTAAGGATTCTTTGTAAATGTTCTCAATAAAATTCTGGACCCTTCTCTAAATGCATGAGAAGGGTTTAAATACTAAACTAACTACAAAATAAAATCAAATTATTACAAAATTGTAGAGGAGGTTTCAAACAACCTTTCTCTAAAAACTTAACTTAAACAGTAATCTAGGAACTTTGAACTAACAATCCTAACTTTGTGAATCCTGCCTTTCTTTCTGAGTGTGATCACGAAGTTGAAAAATATCTAGCATTGTTTTAAGCTGAGTTGGCTGTGATATCCATGACCGAATCTATCCCTTGAAAATAACATTTGAAATTACTGACTAAGATCTTTTTACTGAATCTGTAAGAGACTGAAGAGTTTAATGTTGATGGTAAGGTTTGATTAGAAAATTCCAGTAATTTTCCTGATCAAACTTACTAACTTTTTTGATCATTTCCTCTTGTGTATTTGCTCTCTGTCTCCACTTTAGTTCTACTTCATTTGTTCCAGAAAGCACATTAGATGTGTTTTCTTTAATAATTTCTGTTTTAAATAATTGATCACATATAGAATGAATAATCTCATTTGATTTCTTGGATGTATTGGTTGCTGCTTTCTCTGCTTGATTAATTTGTGCTCTCCATTATGTGAATAACAATTCTTTGTGTAGCTTATCTATTTGTGGTATATTAGCTTGTTTTCATGTGTCTGGAATTTGCCACTGAATGTGTTCTTCGATTTTCTTTTCAAGTCTTTGACATTCCAATTTCTAACTTGCTATTTGCTGAATCATTATCTTATTGGAATCACAATAAGAATCAATCATAGAAGCTTGGTGACAAAAAATTTCTTGTTCTTTCTTTAACATAGTATTTACATCAAGTGCTTCTTTGATGAATTGTTCTAACTATGGTTGATTCTGTAATTCAGCCATTACTTTTTCCAGATGTGCTTGCTTTTCATTAAGCTCTGTCTGAGACTTCAATTTGATGTTTTCAATATCTTCATGAAATTGACCTGTGCTTATTTTGATCTGTTCAATGGACTTGGCTTTCTCTTCATTTATTAACTTTTTTCTAATTCTTGTACTTTGGCTTCCTTTTGTTTCAACAATATTCTAACCTCATTAGCTTTATCAATAGTAGCAGTGGCATATGCCCCTGCATATTGTGATAATTTGGTTAGCTGTTCAATGGGATCATCTGAGGAATCCTTCCAAAGTACATCAACTGATTCATTTGTTGGTTTTGGAGTTGTTTCATCAATCCTTCTTCTTTTATTCCTTTTAACCACAACTTTGTAGTTAGGACTATAGAAAATTTCTAATGACGGAATATCTTCAATCTGCAGAACTATCTGATCTGTAGGGTAGGCCGGTATAATTTCTTTGTCATGCATTGCTGGAACTCTTTGTAGCGGATTAATAGTTTCAACAATTTTCAGTGAAGGTTCTGGTGTTTGAAAACTTGATGTCTGATCAATATTGGGATTTTGTTTTGAAGTCTTTATTGCTTGAGGGCGGATATGTGAAGATGGGTTACACTTTTGTGAGAATTGGGGGTGGAAATTTTTTTTCGGCAATAGTTCGACCGAACTTTCTTAGAAAGTTCGGCCAAACTCGTGATTCCGTTTAGATTGACGGCACACTGATGGCATGGGCAAACATAATTTTTGCCAGAGATGGGAAAACCGACAACAAAAGTTTGGCCGAACTTTGAGTTTGGCCGAACATTTACTTTTAAAATAGTTTGGCTGAACTAGTTGCTATAAATAAATCGCCCGCGAAGTTGATTTGTTTATCGGTCTATTTGTTCACGCATTTTTCTCTCTGTGCTGCTGCTGGTATGTTTGTTCGCACGTTTTTTTCTGTGTTGCTCCTCCCGTCCGCGTTGTTGGTCTGCGACAACTTCAAGTGACTGCAATACCAGGTAATCACATTCCTTTCATTTCTGTTACCGCAATCTCAATATAGCTTTGGTTTCAAATATTATAAGAAGGTTTTTGATATGGTTGAGAGAATGTGGAAAATAGAATCCAACACTGTGCAAGCCTTTGCATTAAAACCCGATAGTTTGGTCCTTTTCTTCTGGGAAACAGATCCTTTTGCACATCAACACAATAACAGTGATACTTGCTCCACTCCACTGTAGAGTCTCACCATATATTTACTATCTACTTAGACTTTTAGCAAAAAAATTCTCGCAGTATTTTCTATATACTTAGACTTTCATTCCATTAAATCTTTTTGTTAGCCTTATCTAAGCCGAACTGATAATAGAATGGTGACAACTTTCCCTTTATTCCATAGCTTTTATCTAATAGGCGATTGGTGAAATGGAAATGAGTCATGAAATAGTTGACATTCCTTTCGTTTCTGTTACCGCAATCTGTATATAGCTTTGGTTTCAAATATTATAAGAAGGTTTTTGATATGGTTGAGAGAATGTGGAAAATAGAATCCAACACTCTGCAAGCCTTTGCATTAAAACCTGACAGTTTGGTCCTTTTATTCTGGGAAACAGATCCTTCTGCACATCAACGCAATAACAGTGATACTCGCTCCACTCCACTGTAGAGTCTCATCGTATATTTACTATCTACTTAGACTTTTAGCAAAATGATTCTCGCAGTATTTTCTATACACTTAGACTTTCATTCCAATAAATCTTTTTGTCAGCCTTATCTAAGCCGAATTGATAATAGAATGGTGACAAATTTCCCTTTATTCCATAGCTTTTATCCAATAGGTGATTGGCGAAATGGAAATGAGTCATGAAATAGTTGACATTCCTTTCGTTTCTGTTACCGCAATCTGTATATAGCTTTCAATGATAATCGGAAATTATGAAAACATATTACAGATCATATTTATTATAAAGTATCAGAGATTTTTTTATATATATTGCATAGTGTTTTTTATTCTGAAATATATAAAATACAATTCTTTTAATTAGGAACAGGTTAACAACGATCCTTATTATTTCCTACACTCCCTTCGTATACAATCCTTTTTAGTGGGAAACGAATTATTGATTTATCCCTTGCACTCTGTCGTTTAGGGCTGGAATATGGTAAAAGTGTTTCACTATTAGTTATTTATTTATTTATTTATTTTTTTATAATTTTAAATTATAAAACTGTTTTTTTAAATTATAAAACATATATTTTAATTATTTTTAAAAATATATAAATATTTTATATTATTAGTATTTTTTGAAAAATATTAATGTATTTTTTAATATTTATAAATGTTTATGAAAATCATATCAACACATTGTTCTCTTTAATAAATTTAAATATATAATGGTTTTTTTTATATTAATATATGTCTAAATGTATCTAAAAGTTATATGTATTTTTTTTAGGTTGGAGAAGTGTAGATGTTTATCAATACAAAATTTTGTTATTTAATAGTCAAGTTTTATAGTTATTATAATGAAATAGTTTCTCACAACAAATTTGATAAAATAAGTGAAATATATATAATGAAGATTAATTTGTATTTAAGTTTTAGATCTTTTAATAACTAAATTTCTATTTAAATGAATAAAACAATCAAATGTAAGAAATAGAAAAAATAATGAAACACAATGTAAGAAATAGAGAACATAATGAAACACACACATACATATCTACAATCAACACAATTATTTTCATAGGAAATCCTTATGGGAGACAAGCAACCCTAAAAAGTAATGATGCTCTACTCCTTTTTCCCTAGGAAATCCTTATGGGAGAAAAACAACACTAAAATGTAAACATGCTCTACTCTCTCTTTTCTGGTATGGAAAATATGTAAGTACAAAGAAAGAGGTAATCTCTCTAGAGTTAACTAAGACTTTTGGCATGTAAGGTTGCTATAAAAACTTAACTTCATACATTTTTCTCTCTAACTTCACACTCCTAGTTGTATTTTCAACAATGGAAAAAAATACAATAACACAAAATGGAACTCTTATTCCTCCTAGTGGCCAAGTATTTAACATAGCGTGATAGCCAACTAGGTGTAAGATTTGAATCCATCAACCATTAACGAGGTTTGTGATTTTAGACCTTTTAGACTCTTGTTAAAATTCCACATATAGCTAGCTTGCTATGCATGAGTAATGGGGCTAAAATGACATTCTCTCGTACCATGGTGGTCAACATGATAGGTCAACTTACTAAAGGCATAAATTTTGAATGAACTTCATTTGATGTTTTTCTTGCACCATTGGATATGTCTTTAAGTGTAGAACAATGGTCAAGGTTTTGGCACAAGGGATAATCGTTTGACCCCAAGAAATGTCATTTAATACCTCAAAATGACTCCAAAAGGTTTTAGACCCCAATTCTCCACACACCATTAAAATGAACCTACAAGTTGATTCTTTCAGTTTTTTCACTCTGTAAGCATCAAAATATATGACAAATAATATAATTATCCAATCTAGATCATTATTTAATAATTTGTTAAAATTATGAGTAAGAAATATACATCATGGAATTTAAATAGCGTTAATTCATTGAACATCCTTGTACATTCCTTGTTGATACTTTGAAAGTAATACGTTTTGAAAAATAATTTGTTTATGGATTCTATTTTCCACATTCTCTCAACCATATCAAAAACCTTCTTATAATATTTGAAACCATCTATACAAATTTTCATTTGTTTCAATAGGAATTAACATATTGAAATATTAATTGTATTTATGTCTTGTGTGCTAAGGAAGGGAGGTTGTGAACCTTATGGGAAGAGATAGTATTTGTTAAGTTAGGAGGGATACCTTTTATGAGATAGAATTAATTTAAAATGCTTCTTAAGATTATGTTTTCGAACCATAATTAAAAATTTATTTATTTTTTTACTTATCATTTAGTTGCTAAAAGTTGAAGAATTTATGTTGGTAAATAATTAATTACCTATTTAATTCATTTATCACTTTTGGGTTTTTCGTTTTCGTGGTTTCATTCATAATTTCACTTTTTTGCACTGTCAATTTCAATTTTTCACACCACATGTGCACAGTCAAAGGACTTAAGGTCTTTCCCATACCAAAGTATGTTCTTAAACATGTTTTCTTGGTGATATGGGTGATTTAGAAATGTTTGGGAGAGCGAAATTCCTCATTTAATACACAATATGTTTGGTTCATGCCACTAAGCCAATAATTTTAAATTCAACTGAATTTTAATATAACCAACTAAATCATGCAAAAAAAGAATAAAAATTTTTATGTTAGGGTTGTGGATTTAGGCATTGAAACAACACACCATGATATTTCAAATTTAAAAATAATGGTTTGAGTCCTAGGTAGCTTAGAATCCTATCTAGAGGTTTGTTTTCAAAATAAGGATGTGTTGACGGGAAAATATGTTCGGCCAACAGTAGGGGATCTCCCCGGTAGAAAGTCCCAATTAGAACTTGAACCGTTTGGAGTAGGGATCCCGTCCGGGGTGTGGGTCCGGCTACCTCTTAAGATGCCTTCCCTTCGGTCTCAAAAGAACCTGATTGAACCTGCGGACACACACTTATTCACATGATACATAATACATGATTGATGCATTAAACACGAATAAAACACTATGCGTAGCGAGGAAATAAATAAAGCATGTACACTTAAGGAGGTGTCGTTAGCAACACGTCTTTGGGGTACTACTTGTAAGGTAGTCTGACCACAAAAGAAATAGTTCTTTATGGTGAGATATCCCTTTACTGTCTGAAAGATAAAATGAAATGCTAATAAAATAGTTCATTAACATTCATTAGAGAGCATATGATAAATTGAACATCATTGATACAACACAGATAGCCATGACGCATAAATGATGACATGAAGAGTGCAACTTCATTAATCAAAGGATGTTTGAAACTGTATAAGGAAATACACATAGTGTTTGCACAACAAAACACATCATAATCATAGGGTGTTTTGACAAGTATTTGTATTCATATGCACAAGAGTATAATATTTCAATACAATGCCATGTAGCTCCTGAGTTTCCAAAAGAAAAAGCCCTATACACTTTCCCCGTAGGGAGTTTTATAGCACAAAACTTGCCCTTTGGGCTTCCCAACTTTTCACCTGCCTGCCTGTTGAGTTGCCTCGCGACCTGGAAGAGGTTGTGACCTGCGACCTGTCTGGTGTGTGAGACTTGCGACCTGGATAGGCAGTGCGACCTACGACTTGCCCGGGCGGTGCGACCTGCGACCTGCCTCTAACCATTTCCAATGCCTTGTTGCTACCGGGCTATGAAGATGGATGCGCAATGGTGAGGTCAGGGGCGTCAATCTGCTGCTCTTTGAGGAAACCTTTCCATGTTTGGTACTCTACCGCTATGGGGGAAACAAGAGGGACCTCCTCTTTCAACCGATGCATGCATTCCAAAGCATTTGGAACTAGAATTTCCATTTTTTGTGAGATCTGGTTGGAAAGAGAGGCAAGTTTGGTATAAATCCGAACTGGAGTGGTAAGAAACTAATCCAGATGTTCTTGAGATGCTGCGAGCTCGGGGGGGCAGCAGCGGCTTGCTTGATAGGCTGCAGAAATGACTGGATTTCTTGATCCACTTGTTCCCAGGCTTTCTGTTCGTCCAATGCCCCAAGCGAAGGAATATGATGAAGAGTGTGCATCGAGTCGATGCCGCTGATCAGGTGGTTGTATGAAGACATTAATTTATCCAGGTCCTTGGATAGTTTTTCCTTAGACTGTATTGCCATACGGAGCTGGACCTTAGCATCCTGTGTATGAATCCAATCCCTCTTGGGAAAATTCTCAGGTGCCCGAGGGTATCGCACTGTCCAGTCCATCATTCTGTCTAAGGCCTGTGAGGCCTCCTTGAGCTGCTCGTGCTTTCGCTTAGTTTCTGCTCGTGCTCTTACCAATGGGGCGACTGTTTGTTTGATGGTGAAAATTTCTCCATACACCTGCCTCATGGCTGCTTCTAACACATCACACTCTTTTAGAATGGCTAGTGGGACTTCATTGACCGGGGGAGTCTGGTTTCGAAGTTGTTGAACTTCTGCTTTCAACTCTGATTTCTCTTGTTCTGCCCTTTTCTCCCGCTGCTCGGCTGCTTGTAGTATATTTTGCAGAGAGACTATTTCTCTACTCATTCTGGTTACATTTTCTTCCGTGGCTGTGGCGAAAGCCGTGCCTGCTGATGCTATCATCACGGGATTAGTCCTGGTATCAAGGACTATGTCTTTTCCTGTTGCAACTGTGGATGTGGCGGAGGGACTTTGCGCCAAAGACCTTCTTTTCTCTTGCCGGATTTTGAAAGAGAATTGATCGAATGTGAGTCTGGTGAGGTCGAATACCTCCTCTTCCTGCCCCTGGGGGGAACTAACATCAGAGAGCTTGGTACTTCCTAGAGGTATCTCGAGGGGAGTCACCTGGATGTCTTCTATCATTTCATCCTCTTTTTCTTCTCTATTCTTTTCCTCCTCTTCCTTTCACCGGCGTTCAGTTTCTGCCACTACTTCTTTTTCGGCCTTCCTCTTCTGCTCGGCTGCAGCAGCCTGTTCTGCCTTCTTTTGGCATTCAGCTTCTGCTCTGTCCAGCTCTACCTTGAGTGCCCGTTCTGCTGCGGCCTATGCCTCCTTTTCATCCTTTTATTTCCTGGCCTCCTCGGCCTGCTTCCTCTTCTGCGTTGCCTTCGAACTCTTCTTGCGTTCTTCCTCGTCCTTCTTTATCTTATTTTCTCTTTCTTTCTGGGCTTTTGCCTCTGCTTCTTTCTGTTGGATAGATGTAATAAGCCCTGTGCTGGTCCGAGACTTTTTGGGTAGATAGGAAGAGGAAACTCCCAACTGGCGGCTTCTGTCTTCCAGGCTCTGATCATCCGGATCCTCTTGGCCAAAGTCTGCCTCCGGAGCAAGTTGTCTATCGGCGTTGTACCATTTCCTTCTTTCGTCTTCTCCTGGGCGCTCTATATGCTAGTAGTTCCACTTGAATTTAGCTTTCTTATAGTGTTCAGGAACTATTCTCTCCGGGTCGTATGTTTGGTGCTCTAGCGCTCCAAGGTGATAGCTTTTCATCTCTTCTCCCTCCGCTGCTACCTCTTTGAAGTCTTTAACTGTGCACGCGCCGATGGTGAGGGGTAGTGTGGTCCACGGCTTCTTTTTACCTTTAGACAGGAAACTGGAGAAGCCCTGGGACATTTGAAAGCATACCTCTTGAATGAGTATTTTGTTTTTAACAAAGCAAGGCACAGCATGTGGTGCTTTGAAAGATCCAAAGACTCGGATGAAAGTATATCTGGCGAAAGGGAACCAATGTGCCGCTTGGCCTAGAGTCTCTCTCGCCCGCCAAGACATGCAAGGGGCATCTTGGCCAAATAGTTTTCTATATAGAGGGGGATAAATACTTGGGAGATTTTCTCTATATCCTATTTATACCTGGACTCCCAAAACACCTTGATTTGCAGATGAATTGCACGGGTCTGCGCGGAATCCCAGTTGTGTGCCCATCCCTCAAAGTGTAACCTCGCGCAGACAGCATCCAATAGGTAAGAGGCCATGTAGAATTCGGCAGACATTCCATCATCTGGGGCCAATGCCGAGGACAAGTTTGTCTGCATTGAAGTCATCAATATGCCAGCCCAGTTGAAACGGGTGCCATGCGCTGTTACATATTCCATGATAGTAGCCCAAGTGCCGCTGAAGGTGGAGCAATCAGGGTGCCCGTACAGTCTGCAAAGCATGGCGGCTACTAACTTATAAACCTTTCTCAGGCTAGCCACCGAATATTCTTGGTCTTTCTTGACTTTAAATTTCTCGGGCTCCTCCCACCATTGTCTAATAGTGTCAACTACATGGAGTGCGTGAGCAAGAGCCCATTCTTGTGTGAAGTACTCTTCTGGGCAAGGCAACGAGTAATAGAGGTGGACGTCCGAGCCTACGAGCGTTGCGAAAGCCTTGCCTTCGTTGTCTCGGATCACGAACTTCTTGGGATTCGTTCTCTGTATGATCCAGTCTATAACCTCTGGGCATGGAAATATGGCCGGATGCGCCCCTGCGAGATGCAGTTTGGACCTTTTGAATTTTAAGTATATTTCCCGGTCTGGGAGATCTTCTGGGAATTCCTCTTCCGGTATGGCGAACTCATGATACACTTGGTACCATCGTATGATGTCCTCTTTTGCAAATGTACATAGTGTATCCCTGTATATCGGGGGTGGGGATACCATGTCCAGCTCCTCAACTTCTTTTGCCACTTGCTTGTCCTTCTTCCGGGACACTGGGGGTGCCATGTCACTAGAATCTGAGAGAACAGGTATACACTCTGCGTCTCCTTCAAGTTCACCTGTCAAATTCATAAAGGAATCCCAAGATAAGAACGACATGATGATATAAAGCCAATTACAGTTTATCAATGAATTTTAGCTGAGACACATGCAAGATTGGGTCACTGGTTTACTGGGTCGCAGGGTCGCAGATTGCAAGAAGAAACCCAGATGCGACCTTGCAACCTTGCGACTTGGTCGCAGGGTCGTGGGGTCGCAAATTTCGAAAACAGAGGAAAATGTGACCTTGCGACCTTGCGACCAGGTCGCTGGGTCGCGGGGTCGCAACTCTCGGAAAAATTGGGAAATGCGACCTTGCGACCTTGCGACTAGGTCGCTGGGTCGTTGGGTCGAAAACTCCAAAAAACCGAAGAGAATGCGACCTTGCGACCTCGCGACTAGGTCGCTGGGTCGCAGGTCGCGCTAGGGCTTGCCGGGGGGTTTTGCGCGCGTGCGGCGTGAAGGTTTTCTCCCTCTAACTGGAAAATTATAAGGCTAAAAGGGTCCAGGCAGAGTTGAGGGATGGCTTTGGGAGTAGGGGACAAGGCCATGAGAAGCTGAACAAGAAATGTGGTGAGCTTGGGCAGTTGTGGTGAAGGCAAGATTAAAAAAAACGCCCAAAACTAGAAAAGAACATAATAGCTCATGCACAGGGCAATTTAAAGGTCTAAGAAGACATGGGTTTGGCAAGAAATGTCCACAAAGGAAAAAGTAGGAGGGAAATGGCAACTTACCGGGGAAAATCGCGCCAGTCGACCTGTTAGAGCCGTTTCTTTCTATTCGCCGATTGTGAAAAATGCGACCTAGCGACCTCCTTTATATAAAAGGTCGCACGTGCGGGAATTTAATGTGGGGTCGCTAGGTCGCAATTTGGGTGGTTTAGAGGATCCGTGACCCTGCGACCTTGCGACCTGGCGACCTGGGGGTCGCGGGGTCGCAGTTTTCATTAAAAGTTGAGTTTTGCGACTTCGCGACCTTGCGACCTAGCGACCTGGGGGTGGCGGGGTCGTAAGGTTGCGGGGTCGCAGTTTTCATTAAAATTCTATCTTTGCGACTTAGCGACCTTGCGACCTTGCGACCCTTAGGTCGCGGGTCGCAAGGTCGCAGAGTCGCAATTTTCTAAAAAAAAGAGTTTTGCGACTTGGCGACTTGGCCTTATGGATTCTTCACTTGGTTTCTCTCTAGTTTCAAGGGGCTCCAAAAATTTGAAATGGGGATTTTTTTTGGAGGGTGTTGTAGGGGCTACAACAAATGGCGATTCACTGGACGAACCCAGAGTCTGTGCCGATGGTTTGTCTTGGCGAGGGGAGGGAGGGGTCTCTGCTGACTGTTTTCTTTTACCTTGCGGTTGACATTGCCTAGCCTTTTGGCACCTTGCTGGGTTGCTCAACCTGCTGGCGTGTTCGGGTGCTGTTTAACCAAAATTCATTCCTTCAGGTCTCCAGACTGGAAGGGTTGGAGAAATCCAGGTGGCTACAGGGTCCGGTATGATTATTTTGTCCTCATCGTGTTGCTCCGCTGCCAGCGAACCTCTCAGTCCCGGCGGAGTCACTGCCTAGGAATCGTGAACGTTGATCCGCTGCCAGCGAGCCTGGTCAGTACCCCGGCGGATTCGTTACATCACCTCTCTATGCAGGAAGCCTTTCTCAATCCTTTACCCTTTATTAGTGTGATATTTCACTTATTTTGAATGTGCCCGAGGCACTTATTTAGATGTGCTCGTGGCACTTATTTGAGATGGCAATTTAGCTTGGGCGGATGAGGGATCCCGACTTATTTTTCTTGTAGAGAGGTTGTTCCTGGTCTGGTATGAGGACTTTGGTTCTTCCCAGATTCCCTGTTGTAGCATAGAGTACCTCTTTTCCCTTCTGATCTAGTTACCACTACATCGTATTTTCTTTGCAGACACCCTCTCAGACTGGCGCGGTAGGCTTCCTGCTTAATCACTTGAGCTAGGTCATATGCTACCTTCAGGTGCAGAGAACAAGCAAGCTTTTGCTGCCTTCGAGTTTATCCGAAAAGGCCTTCCATCAGCATAGAACCTGTTGCAGTGTGCCAATTGCGTGGCTCTAACAGATCCTTCCTTAAAATTTTATTTTATTTTATTTTTATTTTTATTTTTTTAAACAAAGGTGACACAAGAAACTATGGTACAAGGATAAGATAGCCCTCTAAGGGTTGCTAAGTGAAATAGTGTTTGAGGTCATGCCCGTTTACCAGGAGGACCTCGACTCGTCCCTCAAGGGTTTACAATCTAAAAGTGTGGGATCCTAACTGCTCCTTAATTTGGAAAGGGCTTGTCCATAGTGCTTGGAACTTGGAATGCTTCCCCTTTTCCTCATGAGCTTTGTCCCACTTTAGGACCAGGTCTCCTACCTCAAAATTTTTATTCCCTGCGGATTTTCTATCAAACCATCTCTTGATTCGGCTCTGGTGGATGGCGAACTTTTCCCGGGTTTTTTGCCTTTCTTCCTCCAACTTCAGCAAGGTGTCAATTCGAGTCTGCAAGGTAGGGCATGGGGTACCATGACATTCTTGGGACAGCTAAAGGGTAGGGAGAGATAGATGGGGAGGAATAAAAGCTTCTTTTCCATACACGAGAAAATAGGGAGAGGTGCCTAGGGAGGACTTGGGAGTGATACGGTCAGCCCAAAGTGCATTGTGAAGGGCATTGTGCCAGTTGCGCTGGTGGGACAGCAGGGTCTTCTTAATGATACAGATAAGATTCTTGTTAGTTGACTCAGCTAATCCATTTCCCTGGGGATAATAATTTGCAGAATGTTTCAAAGCAATACTATTTTCCAGCGCAAAATCATATAATTTAAAAGATGAGAAGTAAGTCGCATTATCGAAAACCAAGGAAGTTGGAACGCCAAACCTGGTGATGATGGAATGCATGAGGAATTCTATTACCTCCTGATCATTGATTCGACGTAAAGGTGTTGCTTCGACCCACCTGGTGAAATAATCAGTAGCTGTAAGGATATACCGGTGTTGTTTGGAAGAGTGAGGTGTGATTTCGCCAATTACATCCAAACCCCACTGTTGGAAAGGCTCCTCCACTGCTACTGAGAGTAAGGGGGCGGCTGGCCGTGCTTATCGGTTTGCGAACTTCTGGCACTGGATGCATTTCCGAACATATGCATGCGCATCTCTGAAAAGAGTAGGCCAATAGTATCCTGTGCGCATTATCTTATGGGCGGTAGTATCTCTGGAAAAATGACCTCCAGCTGGTCCGTCATGCAGTTCGGTCAAGATTTTCTGCGCTTCGTCATGTTCCAAGCAGTGTAACAGGACCCCATCGTAATGTTTCTTGAACAACTTCCCTCAGATCAGTTGGTGAGATGCAGCTTTGAGTCTTATCGCGCGTTTCTGCAGGGCATTTAAAGCGGGGTCCAGGGTGCCTTGGGCTAAATATATTGAAATGTCGGAATACCAAGAAGGGCTACTTTGATGAGGCACATGGTCGCTCTGGTACATGTCGATTTCTTGTTCCGAACATTCTTCTTCAATTCCATGGGAACTTGCAGCTTCCGCGGCCATTTGGCATAAGCCCTGTCCTTTAACGGTGTGTGCCAGTTTAAATTCTAAATCGTATTCTTGCAAGCACGCCACCCAGTTGCCTCGCCTCTCGCCTAGCTCCTGCTGCATGAAAAGTGAGCAGACAGCTGGGTGTGGAACAAAAACCGTGACATGATTTTTCAAGATGTAGGGCCTAAAATGCTTGACCGCTTTGTAGACCGCATAGGCTTGATTTTCGATTTCTGGGTAGTTCAACTCAGCTCCTTGTAAACTGGTGCTCATGAAAGAAATGGGCTGTTCATCGTTGTTGCCATCTTTTTGCGTAAGGACAGCCGCAAGTGAGGAATCTGAAGCAAAAGTATACAGGATAAAACCTTTGCCAAAATATGGACTTTGGAGAGAAGGAGCTTCAGCTATAGCCTGTTTGATTTTGTCGAAGGCCTCCCTTTTTGGCAGGTTCCATTGGAACATAGCATTGTTTTTTATCATTCCTTGCAGCGGCCTGACTATCTGGGTGAAATCCGAGATGAATTTACGGACAAAATTGATTTTCCCCAGGAAAGATTGCATTGCTTTCTTGCTGCCCGGGGGAGGAATCTGAGCAATGGCTTTTGCCCGTTCTAGATCAACTACAATGCCTTGCTTGGTTATAATGTGGCCTAGCAGGTTCCCTTCTGCCACAGCGAAAACACTCTTTTTAGGGTTGAGCGAAATCCCGTACCTTCTGCACCTCTCGAAGATTTTCTTGAGGTGACGTAAATGATTGCCCCTGCGTTTTGAAAACACAGTGACGTCATCCAAATAGATCACCACGCTCTTCCCTATCAAACCACAGAAGGCTATATCCATGGCTCGTTGGAAAGTTTCCCCCGCATTGATCAATCCAAAGGGCATGTGCCTGAAAGCAAAGGTTCCTCATTTGGTCCGGAAGGTGGTTTTCAATCTATCTGGTTCAGCTACCAACACCTGGTTATAACCAGAGAAGCCATCCAATAGGGAGAACATTTTAGATCCAGACACAGCTTGCAATATCTGTTCCATGGGTGGCACCGGGTAGTTGTCTTTGTTTGAGGCCCGATTCAGATTACGGAAATCTACGCACAAGCGGATCTCGCCAGACTTCTTTCGCACTGGTACCAAATTTGACATCCACGTGGAGTGGCGAACTTTGAAAGTAATGCATGCATCCAAGAGCTTCTTAAGTTCTTTCAGAATCATTGGCTCCAAAGCCGGATGCACTTTTCTAAGTTTCTGTTGGAAGGGCTTAACGCCTTCATTCACGGGTATCACGTGCTGAATGATCCGAGTATCGTACGTATGTAAATCGTCATACGTCCAAGAAAATACGTCTCGATACTTCCGAAATAATTGGGTGAAGGCCCGTGTCTCCTCATCACTACAGTCTTTGCCGAGGTTAACGAACTTTGGGTTCTCATATGATCCCAAGTTCACCTGCCGATGTGCCAATATGGAACTTTGCACTTTGGTGTTTGGGGGGCCACGGAATCGGCTTTGCAGATCAAAGAGCTTTTCTAATGAAACCACCCCCTTGGGCATGGGGTTCTCTTTGCGTTCATCACGCTCTTTCTGCAAAGCATGATCATGCTCCGCCTCGTCTATCACCGCGTCCTTGAATACTTCAGCATTGAGAATAAAGTCCAAGATCTATTGATCATCGTTAAAAACACGTAGATTAGTAATGTTATCTGACACAGAGGGTCTATATATAACTTCAATAGAAAAACCATCCCTCAAAGGGGTAAATCTAGCAGCATCATTAGCTAGAGTATCAGCTGCTGCATTGTGCATTCTAAGAACAGATTTAATTCCAAATGCATCAAAAGCAGAAATCAATCACCATACCTCTTGTTGATACATCTTTAAATGTGGAGAAAAACAGTGAATAGTGTTGCGTACCTGCCGAGTGATAATTTCGGAGTCTCCAATGACTTGTAGGCATTTTACCTTAAAATCCAGTGCCTTCTTAAGTCCGAGGATTAAAGCCTCATATTCAGCAGTGTTGTTCGTGCACTGGAACTCTAGCCGACATGAGATTAAGAATTTGTTCTTCTAAGGGTCAAGCAAGATGCAGCCCGCACCAGCTTCGTCATGGGTCTTGGAACCGTCATAGTACAAGGTCCACATGTCATTTTCCGGCTCCTTCGGGGTAGTAGGCCGCGGAGGGATTTCGGCTTGGTGTGGGACAGGGGTGGCTAGCTCCTCCCCGACAAGCGCTAGTTCAGAGTGGACCTCGGGGCCTACTGAAGACTGAGGGGATTGGTAACATCTGAATATGGCTTCTAGAAAACACATGCCAAGCTCCTCCTGGGCAAAGCTAATGGGTTCATTAGCGGCATCCAAATCAGTCACGGTGTATTTCATATATGGTTCACTTTCGACCCTGATTTGGTTATTCTGCCCCTTGTAGGGAAGCCACAAGTGGGACCAGTCGGTGGCGAAATATCCTTGCAACTTGCTGGACCAGTATCTGCTAAGCAATAGACTGTATGCTTCAGGGATGTCAACAACCACAATATCAATGCATTGATGGAACCTGGAGTCTGACGACAGGCGAATGATAACATTATTCAACTCTCCTACGGCTGGCACCTGCGATTTGTCGAGTTGTATGATCTTTGCGTCAGTTTTCTCCGGGCGAATGTTCAGCTTCTTATAGACAGATAGAGGCATGACGTTTGTAGAGGCACCGGAGTCGACTAGACAGTTGTGAACGTTGAAGTTAAAAATCTCGAAGGACAAAAGGAAAGGAGGAGTGGATCCCCTTGAGTTCGTATTGACGGCGTTTACTAGGGACTGGACATCTAGACCGGCTTGCGCAGACGTGTTGCTCACAGTCTTCGTAGCTGAAGTATTGGCGAAAGCTTTTAGAATGAGCTCTCTTTGGTTGGTAATGCGGGCAAGCTCGTAGAGAGAAATATTTGCTCTTGTTTTTTTCATATCCTCAACAATGTTATAGCTAGAATCCGGTTGAGGGCTAGGCTCGTTAGTGGTTTTTGGGGATTCTGCCGGGAGCTTTCCCTTTTGACTTGCTCGGGTAATGTTATTTACGGGCTTCTCCAGGGCAGATTGTTTTCCGTTCCCTGGGGGTAGAATTTTTCTTAGGAGAGGCCTTTTCTTGTCTTCATAAGATTGCTCTGGAACAGGTCCTTTGCTCCTTAAACTATAATTCCGTACGAGCTGGTCTTTGGGATTGTCTGCCATGTTGATATCAATGGAGGTAAGGCTGCCCCCCCCTCGGATTATGTCAAAAGCTAGGATAGAGGACCCTGGTTCTTCGTTCGGGGGTGGATCCTTATCGTGATCGGAAACATCATCCTCCGTCACATCCCCTGGGGTTTGGTCATCTAAAAGCTGATTAACTACTGCTGTCATGCTGCCAATCCATTGAGGGCACATTTTTTCAGAGTGGGCAGCTTGGTGGAAAGAACAGAAGTTATCTTTCCCTATTTCTTCCACATTGAGAGCAGTATTCGGGTTAGACGGAGGTCTGTTGGTGTTGGGATTGCTCTTTCTGAAAAAGGGTTTTGGTGGTTTAGTGCTAGTCGTGGGTTCTATGCCCTTTCTCCTTAGGTCAGAGACTTCATTCGTTAAGAGCTTGAGGGTTTTTTCCATGCTTTCGAAATCAAACGCATCTTTATCCCTATCCGTGGTCTTAGGAGTGGAGGACTGACCCTTTTTTGTGATTGTCTTGTGATCATCTCTCCCTTCGTGATCGATGGATCCTATCGAAAGCATGTCTTTCTCCACAGCGAGAGCAGCCTCATAATTAGCCGTAAGGGTAGCGCGG
This sequence comes from Pinus albicaulis, assembly GCA_034641835.2. Classification (NCBI taxonomy): domain Eukaryota; kingdom Viridiplantae; phylum Streptophyta; class Pinopsida; order Pinales; family Pinaceae; genus Pinus; species Pinus albicaulis. The sequence continues at coordinate 193,560,109 of CM076572.1, forward strand.
GCTTCACGTTTGACGAAAACGGCGATGTCCCTAGGGAGAGCCTTGGTATAGTAGTCAATGGTGATTGAGTCATCCAACGCCAGGTTTGGGGGAAATTTCTGCAGTATGGTAGCGAAGCGCTGGTTGAAGTCCTTAACCTTCTCCTTTTTATGACACTTGATGGTGCTCAATTCCGTGAGGAGCATGGAAGGAGTTTTATCTTCTGAAAAATTCTACAGGAACACGCGACAGAATTGGTCCCATGAAGTAATAGAGGCACTGGGGAGGGACTGGTACCATGTGGCCGCTTTGTTTTCAAGAGTGTGGGGAAATAATCGACATGCGACGTCATCGGAATGAACTCTCATGATTTGCAGAGACAAATAGAAGCTGCTTATATGATCTTCAGCTAAGGTGCCTTTCTCAGGATCAAACTTGGGGAGGTGTTTCTCCGGATGCCTAGGCAGATCATGGAGTGGGCCCAAAAGATTTAATGGGGGCTGAGCCATCCAGGCTAGTGGTTGCACTCTCCTAGCCCGCTGGTGGTGCCTAAACTCAGGCTCAGATTCACCTCCCGAACCTGAGACCGATGCTTCTGACTCATGACGAGAGTGTTCGTCTTGATGTCTCTCATGGTAAAGAAAGTCTCTAAGATATCCCAAGTTGTGGACAGGAGGCCTAATTGGGTTTGGGTGACGGTTGCGGGCTTGGTTTCCTTGGCCTCGGCCTCTATCTCCTCTACCTCCAGCCCCTCGGCCTCTATTTCCTTCACCTTCATTTCTGCAAGCTCTATTTCTTTCACCTTCATTTCTGCAAGCTCTATTTCCCCCGCCTTCATTTCCTCGGCCTCTGTCTTCTTCACCCTCCTTAGGTGGGGGGCGTGCCTGGTTGTGGTTTTGCCGGGTCTGGTTAGGCTGGGAGTCGGGGAAAGGTTCGATGTCGCCAAATTCCTCGCCCTCTTGGAGAATCGGGTCATTTTCCTCAACAGCAGTGCCGAGATCTTCCAGCATGAGATTCACGAGCTGGGGTATGGTACTCACCAGGGCACCATTACGAGTGATGTTCTCAGTAGGGGTCCTAGTGTGGGCTAGGAATTCCATGATTGGGGTAAATCGTAAATCTCTGATAAGATTGCGAGCAGCTGGGCGCAAGGCTCTCAACTGCGCTCTGGTGATTTCGTAATATCGAGTCTCCCCCCCTGGGATATCTTCCAGAGGAGGAGGGATAGGTTCATAATTTATGACCTCCCCGTGGGGAGTTTGTGATGGAAAGTTGGTTGTATGCTGGGAGGCTGCCATCAGGCCCTCCTTCTAGCGCCAATTCTGTTGACGGGAAAATATGTCCGGCCAACAGTAGGGGATCTCCCCGGTAGAAAGTCCCAATTAGACCTTGAACCGTTTGGAGTAGGGATCCCGTCCGGGGTGTGGGTCCGGCTACCGCTTAAGATGCCTTCCCTTCGGTCTCAAAAGAACCTGATTGAACCTGCAGACACACACTTATTCACATGATACAGAATACATGATTGATGCATTAAACACGAATAAAACACTATGCGTAGCGAGGCAATAAATAAAGCATGTACACCTAAGGAGGTGTCGTTAGCAACACATCTTTGGGGTACTGCTTGCAAGGTAGTCTGACCACAAAAGAAATAGTTCTTTATGGTGAGATATCCCTTTACTTTCTGAAAGATAAAATGAAATCCTAATAAAATAGTTCATTAACATTCATTAGAGAGCAGATGATAAATTGAACATCATTGATACAACACAGATAGCCATGACGCATAAATGATGACATGAAGAGTGTAGCTTCATTAATCAAAGGATGTTTGAAACTGTATAAGGAAATACACATAGTGTTCGCACAACAAAACACATCATAACCATAGGGTGTTTTGACAAGTATCTGTATTCATATGCACAAAAGTATAATCTTTCAATACAATGCCATGTAGCTCCTGAGTTTCCAAAAGAAAAAGCCCTATACACTTTCCCCGTAGGGAGTTTTATAGCACAAAACTTGCCCTTTGGGCTTCTCGAATTTTCGCCTGCCTGCGTGTTGAGTTGCCTCGCGACCTGGAAGAGGTTGCGACCTGCGACCTGTCTGGTGTGTGCGACTTGCGACCTGGATAGGCAGTGCGACCTGCGACTTGCCTGGGCGGTGCGACCTGCGACCTGCCTCTAACCATTTCCAATGCCTTGTTGCTACCGAGCTACGAAGATGGACGTGCAATGGTGAGGTCAGGGGCGTCAATCTGCTGCTCTTTGAGGAAACCTTGCCATGTCTGGTACTCTGCCGCTATGGGGGAAACAAGAGGGACCTCCTCTTTCAACTGATGCATGCATTCCAAAGCATTTGGACCTAGAGTTTCCCTTTTTTGTGAGATCTGGTTGGAAAGAGAGTCAAGTTTGGTATAAATCCGAACTGGAGTGGCAAGAAACTGATCCAGATGTTCTTGAGATGCTACAAGCTCGGGGGCGGCAACGGCTTGCTTGATAGGCTGTAGAAATGACTGGCTTTATTGATCCACTTGTTCCCAGGCTTTCTGTTCGTCCAATGCCCCAAGCGAAGGAATATGATGAAGAGTGTGCATCGAGTCGATGTCGCTGATCAGGTGGTTGTATGAAGACATTACTTTATCCAGGTCCTTGGATAGTTTGTCCTTAGACTGTATTGCCATACGGAGCTGGACCTTAGCATCCTGTGTATGAATCCAATCCATCTTGGGCAAATTCTCAGGTGCCCGAGGGTATCGCATTGTCCAGTCCATCATTCTGTCTAAGGCCTGTGAGGCCTCCTTGAGCTGCTCGTGCTTTTTCTTAGTTTCTGCTCGTGCTCTTACCAATGGGGCGACTGTTTGTTTGATGGTGAACATTTCTCCATACACCTGCCTCATGGTTGCTTCTAACACATCACACTCTTTTAGAATGGCTAGTGGGACTTCATTGACCGGGGGAGTCTGGTTTTGGAGTTGTTGAAATTCTGCTTTCAACTCTGATTTCTCCTGTTCTGCCCTTTTCTCCCGCTGCTCGGCTGCTTGTAGTCTATTTTGCAGAGAGACTATTTCTCTACTCATTCTGGTTACATTTTCTTCCGTGGCTGCGGCGAAAGCCGTGCCTGCCAATGCTATCATCACGGGATTAGTCCTGGTATCAAGGACTATGTCTTTGCCTGTTGCAACTGTGGATGTGGCGGAGGGAATTTGGGCCAGAGACCTTCTTTTCTCTTGCCGGATTTTGAAAGAGAATTGATCGAATGTGAGTCTGGTGAGGTCGAATACCTCCTCTTCCTGCCCCTGGGGGGAACTAACATCAGAGAGCTTGGTACTGCCCAGAGGTATCTCGAGGGGAGTCACCTCGATGTCTTCTATCATTTCATCCTCTTTTTCTTCTCTATTCTTTTCCTCCTCTTCCTTTCGCCGGTGTTCAGTTTCTGCCGCTGCTTCTATTTCAACCTTCCTCTTCCGCTCAGCGGCAGCAGCCTGTTCTGCCTTCTTTTGGCGTTCATCTTCTGCTCTGTCCAGCTCTGCCTTGAGTGCCCATTTTGCTGTGGCCTGTGCCTCCTTTTCCTCCTTTTCTTTCCTGGCCTCCTCGGCCTGCTTCTTCTTCTGCGCTGCCTTCGAACTCTTCTTGCGTTCTTCCTCGTCCTCCTTTATCTTCTTTTCTCTTTCTTGCTGGGCTTTTTCCTCTGCTTCTTTTTGTTGGATAGATGTAATAAGCCCTGTGCTGGTCTGAGACCTTTTGGGTAGAGAGGAAGAGGCACCTCCCAACCGACGGCTTCTTTCTTCCAGGCTTTGATCATCTGGATCCTCTTGGCCAAAGTCTGCCTCCGGAGCAAGTTGTCTCTTGGCATTGTACCAGTTCCTTCTTTCGTCTTCTCCTGGGCGCTCTATATGCTGGTAGTTCCACTTGAATTTAGCTTTCTTGTAGTGTTCAGGAACTATTCTCTCCGGGTCGTATGTTCGGTGCTCTAGCGCTCCAAGGTGATAGCTTTTCATCTCTTCTCCCTCTGCTGCTACCTCTTTGAAGTATTTAACTGTGCACGCGCCGATGGTGAGGGGTAGTGGTGGCCACGACTTCTTTTTACCTTTAGACAGGACACTGGAGAAGCCCTGGGACATTTGAAAGCATACCTCCTGAATGAGCATTTTGTCTGTAACAAAGCGAGGCATAGCATGTGGTGCCCTGAAAGATCCAAAGACTCGGATGAAAGTATATCCGGCGAAAGGAAACCAATGTGCCACTTGGCCTAGAGTCTCTCTAGCCCGCCAAGACATGCAAGGGGCGTCTTGGCCAAATAGTTTTCTATATAGAGCGGGGATAAATACTTGGGAGATTTACTCTATATCCTGTTTATACCTGGACTCCCAAAACACCTTGATTTGTAGATGAATTGCACGGGTCTGCGCGGAATCCCAGTTGTGTGCCCATCCCTCAAAGTGTAACCTCGCGCAGACAACATCCAGTAGGTAAGAGGCCATGTAGAATTCGGCAGGCATTCCATCATCTGGGGCCAATGCTGAGGACAAGTTTGTCTGCATTGAAGTCATCAATATGCCAGCCCAGTTGAAACGAGTGCCATGCGCCGTTACATATTCCATGATAGTAGCCCAAGTGCCGCTGAAGGTGGAGCAATCAGGGTGCCCGTACAGTCTACAAAGCATGGCGGCTACTAACTTATAAACCTTTCTCAGGCTAGCCACCGGATATTCTTGGTTTTTCTTGACTTTAAATTTCTCGGGCTCCTCCCACCATTGTCTAATAGTGTAAACTACAGGGACTGCGTGAGCAAGAGCCCATTCTTGTGTGAATTACTCTTCTGGGCAATGCAACGAGTAATAGAGGTGGGCGTCCGAGCCTACGAGCATTGCGAAAGCCTTGCCTTCGCTGTCTCGGATCATGAACTTCTTGGGATCCGTTCTCTGTATGATCTAGTCTATAACCTCTGGGCATGGAAATATGGCTGGATGCGCCCCTGCGAGATGCAGTTTGGACCTTTTGACTTTTAAGTATATTTCCCGGTCTGGGAGATCTTCTGGGAATTCCTCTTCCGGTATGGCAAACTCATGATACACTTGGTACCATTGCATGCTGTCCTCTTTTGCAAATGTACATAGTGTATCCCTGTATATCGGGGGTGGGGATACCATGTCCAGCTCCTCAACTTCTTCTGCCACTTGCTTGTCCTTCTTCCGGGACACTGGGGGTGCCATGTCGCTAGAATCCGAGAGAACAGGATGCAATTTGATTCTCATGATTAGGTTGTAATCATGAGGCACTCGCTCAAGAGTGGACCTTCCCAAAATCTTGTGACGTCTTGTCACAAACAAAACCATCAAACTGAAAAACACATCATGCAAGAAACATAGCTCGCTGACATATCATTTTTCTCCTTCAAAGAAAAAAATTCACATCATGTGAATATCTCCATGTACTCTTACATATTGGTGTACAAAACCATCAACCAAACACAAGTCGACAAAACATGCCTTTTCAAACAACTAACTCTCAAGTCAAATAATAGCGTGTACAAATTTCAATATTTGTTGAATCTAAGTGTGTCAACATAACTCTACTTTCAACATCTTGCTTCATGCAACATGCACCATACTTTGAATTTGCAAAGAAATTCATGAAACATCAAAATACATGCAAGGCCTTAATTGGATAAGAAATCTAACCATCCCTTACCAAACCATTTGAATGGCGCTTCTTTCAACTGCGCTTCATCATGTGAATCATCCTGACCCTCATCGATTATGGAATCCTTTTTTCCATTCTTGTCAATATCTCTTTCCACCTTCTTCAAATGTCGTGGATGACTTGTTGGATACAAAGTCCAACACTTGTCTACAAGGTGACCTTTCTTATGGCAATGAGTGCAAAACAATTGCATCTTATTTTCAACATCATATTCCTTGTCCAATGGGCCTTTGAATTTTTGCCTCAATTATTTAGAAAGTTTCATGTGCATGGATATCTTCTTCCAACATCTATAAACATTATGATTATTCAAACCAAAAAAGGAACATGCAAACTTTTCCAAATCTTATGTGAATATTTACCATGTTTATCATAATCAAAAGCAATTTGATTAAAGGCAGATTTATACCTTGAACATTCACCTTTGTTGCCTTCTTGAGGAGGTGAATTTGATGAGGTAGTGGCTCTCCTTGGAATACTAGCAATGAATTCAATGACTTTAGAGCTTTCAACATCCTCTTCTTTTACATTCTCATTAGATGCATGATTATTAACATCTTCTTGCAAAGTGGGTGTCAAACTTTTCCATTCATCATGAACACAAACTTCACAAGCTTGAGGTAATGAACACGAAATGAAATTCCTTCTTGGAACAACTTCATGTGCCTCCTTGGCTTTGGAGCGTTCTCCATCATGTTTTCCATAACCAAGACCCAAATAATTAGGCCTTTCCTCAACAAAATTTGGCTCAACTATTCCTTGTACATTTTTTCCTTTAACCCTTTACTTTCATAGCCCATTTTCATAAAAAATTTCGACCTTATTCCTCTAGTGTGTCTCTCAAAAGCACGTACACATTCACTTTGAGAGGAAATTGAAGACAAACTTGAATTGCATACCTCTTTTTCATTCACATACTTGGCTAAGGCTTCCTTTGCATCATAGAGTTGAATCTCCATGTCATGCATCCTTTCTTGGTTTTCATTTGCAATATGGAGTTGAGTCTCCATCTCATGCATATTTTCAAGAATTTCTTGCTTCTCCTCATTCTTGGAAATCAACTTCTCTTGAAGGATAATGTTCTACCTATTATCTTCATACATCTCTTGCACCATATCATTCATGATGTAGAGCTTCTGAAACATCTCTTTAACAAAGATTTTTTTTAAGGAAAACTGATTAAAAGAGATACTCGTTGAAGCTTCCATCACACTTGTAATGCATAAAAAGCTTCTTTGTCGTGATTCTAGAACTGAGCTCTCAATATTGACTTTCTCTTCACACACATAAACTTGCACACAACTAAACTCTCCTTGCATAAATACAAAAACCAATAGCTAATTCTTCTAGCTAACCTTTTCTAAAATGAGCTAAATTGTACTTTGATACCAACTTGATTTGAATATGGACAAACTAGTTTTGTTGTGCTATCTCCCTCATCAGTTAAATAAAAATGTGTTTAGGATTGTCTAAAGTTAGCCAATTGGGAAGGGGTTTATGTGTCAAGCTTTAAGTGTATTTTGTGAGAAATTTGTGAGTTAATTAGCTTTTAAAAACTCATCTGTACAACAAATAAAATGAAAAATTTTTATTTCGGAAATTTTTTTCCCTCAATCGAGATTTCGATCATTGGACATGTAAGAGGAAGAAAGAGGGAATTCAATTTTCAAATTCTAGACCTTGTCTAAACCAAAATAAACTAGAGGTTCGGTTTTCAAATACATTCACTTATTTGGAAAATTTCTGGCTACCAAAAGTCCATATGCCAATCTACCTCCCAAGAAATCCATTTATTACACCACTGGTTAGTTTTTTGTCTTCCTATATTCTTTATCAACCTCTTCGAGTGATTCTTGAAATTTGGATACTTAAATCCTTCCTAAAAATTTGAGCTCTAAAATGAGAAGACATACAAGGTCATTATAAGTCATTCCTCTACCCAATTATAAAAACCAAGTGAATATTTCTACATATAGATTTCTGTCCCATAAACTGTACAATATAGGTCAATTTTTTCCTTTAACTTATTTAAATATTTCTAGCGCACAATTGTTCAATGGTCTAATGAAATTTCACTGATAAAGGCATGATTATGCCAATCCATGTTGCATATTTCCATTAACAATGTTTACTTGTGTAAAACAATGTTGTCTCTGCTTTTATGTTATTTTGAGTTTGCTTTTAGTGCTGAAATTGGAATATATGATATTAATTTATGACTTGCAATTATAGCTGCTGAGATACTATTCTTTTTCTCTACTATATTGTTATTTCTAGTCCTCTGGGTGCTTTCTTCATATTTGTTTTTTTTTTACTAATTGAAGGGATTCATAATTCTATATTTTACCATATTGCTTGCTGGTTCCATGTAGATTTAATTGACATATAATAGGTGGTTTCTGTTTTTGGGATGTCTGTAAATTTTTTGGCACATCATATTGAATTTCTATAATGTGTAGCTCCCTAACATTCCAGATAGAACCTTCATTGAAAAATGTGAGGGGGGTTTCAAATTCACATTGGATAACACCCTCCTCTGGGATTAAAAAGTTTAACAAACACAATAACAGAGAAACAATTAGTGACGTCACCAAAAGATGTAGCCTCTTCAAGGTATCATATCCTCTTATCAAGGTCAAGAATCTATTCACCAAAAATGTTCTATGATGGTTTAAGAAACAAAACCAGACAACAACCTTTAGTGAGAACAACAAAATCTAAAACTTCTTCAAGGTCTTCAATCTGCTCATAAAGTTAAATTGTGTCTTGATCAAGTCCAACAACAAAGAAACATTCAGTGACAACACCAAAATCTACAACTTCTTCAACGTCTTCTAAACCATCTTCAAAGTCAATATTTTGTGCATCAAATTCCTCACCAAGGTCATCAATGGAGTCATCAAAACTACTATTTCAAACTTCAATGCCAAAAATAAGTCAAAAGAATTCAATTCCTCCTCCAAAACCTTCTTCTCTGAGCAAAGCTAGCATCATGTCGTCGAGAAATTCAGTAATTCCACAAGGAAATTCTATCAAAGTTAAAAAAAATCCTTTTCATCCATATTTAATGCCTACTTTTTCAGGTGGAACACCTCCAAATTTAAGGACCACAATGCCATAAAATACAACTTTACCTAATAGGTGTAGACCTAGAACCCCCAACTTTGCATGACATGTACAACTGAAGATCCTATGGTAAGCAGTGTGAGAAGAGAGTCATGGTCATTGAGTTGAGCAAGAGAAATAGTTTGGTATGACAACCTTACTTGTGATAGGTCTAGCTAGCAGACTACCAAACTACATGGTAATGGCATTCAAAATGTGAAAATTCCCATTTCACTTGCAAATAAGATGGTAGAGAAAGGTATAGATGAAAGGCTATATTTATCTCAAAGTATGGTAGAGAAATCAAATAGTTCTATCAATTCCACCTTGCAACTCTAAGAGACATTGAATTTAATTTCATCTCAAGATAGGGATTTGGGAGGACACTCTCAAAGCCAACCTTCGTTATGTCTTTGAAACACATGGTAAGTATTGACTCAGCAACCTTATTTGCATAATTTTTTCTAGCATGGACCTTAATGTCATAGCCTTCTTTTGCCTAAAATGATTGCAAATTTCCTTGCAATTTGGCTTGCAACATTCATAATTCATGCTCATGGAACATGATTGTGTTGCAATTGTGATAACATCTACTGTATGCATAAGCTTTAATAAAAAATGATCGAAAATGACATTTTTGCTCTGTTTTTTTCAAGATTTAAGGAAAATTACACCAAGTAGCTTCTAGCCTCATATGACCATCATGTCAAACTCATCTCAGGATATTGTCCAAATAAGAGCCACCAAAAGCAAGCAATCTAGTATACATGACTCTCCAATTTCAATTAGCAGCAATGACAGTTCTAAGTATGGTGAAAACATTGCTCCAGATCCTCAATGGGGCATGTTTGATGACAATAATTTTGGGAGTGAGAGAGGAAGATGGTAGGAGAAAAAATTGGTTGAACAACCCATAATATGGAGAGAATAAATATGGTCAGACTCCCTTTTCTGACCAAGGAGTTGAAATATTATCTGATCCAATATATAATGCCACAAAAGCATACATTGGTAGTGAATATTATAAGAATAAAAATGTAAATGTGTATTAATGACAATTGTATCAATGAAGAAAAGAAAATATATCATCAAGAACCATTTGATTGGCCACAGTTGCACCATCCTGCTATGTTTTTCATGAACTTGTGTACTGCACTGAGTTGTTTTATGGACACATCTGCAACCTCCCACTTCTAATGTAGTGCTTGAATTTTGGGTGTTTCCTTCAATGATAGAATTGCAACACAAGTCTTATTAGTCTTTTGGGTCACTATTTTTTGGAGCCAAAAGAAAATTTGTGATTTAGCAGTTTCATGCACCTCTAGATGCAATTGAGTAGGTTCATGTACGAAATGTTCCACTAAATCACATAATTTTGAGAGGGTTCACCCTCATTTACCATTGTAAATAGATGCTTGCAGATTTAGATGGAATTCAAATTGGTAATATTATCCCATAGGAAATCAATATAGTCACATATTCACACCAAACATTTTTCCAAAAGACTTCTATTGAACCCCATTCCCAATACATCTTTCCAATAATAAAAACCCTAATAGGTGCCCCCTATTTTTAATACATACCTTTTCTAGAACCCCCAATATAAATGCAATATATTGACTCTATTTTTCATAATTTTAATACCCCTTTATGAATGAATGTTCTGAGATAGTGGTCAACAAGGTGAATTACTTGTGCACAATGATTGGATATGTTTGTTATAAAAACCAGTTTTTTAAATTCAAGGAATCCATGGGAAATTGAAAAATATATAACTAATAAGGTTTTGAATAAGATCAAACTAAAAGTCCACAAGATAGGAAATAATTTGTGCCATTTAGTTGCTACCTAGATAATAGATGACATCTGGCATAATACTACACATTTTGTGCTTAACATCATGAATATTGTTAGTAATGGGTAGTTAGTGTGCATCAATTTCAGTGTTCAATCATCATGAGGATCATGACATCATGTCCTACCATAGTTTTTTTCCTATTCATTTCTATAGTTCTAATGCGATGGATGTTCTATGGAAGAATTTTTGAACATGATGAATCCTAGTTTCAATGTTGAAAGTTTTTTTTCTAATTCATTTTCAATATAAAATGCTTCCTTTAGCTATCAATAAAATATATTACATGTTAGTAATGTCACACAAAATGGTTCCCAGTTGAGAAGTCTCAACGATTGAAAAAAGTCATGTGAAAATCCCTTGTATCTATAAAAAGTTTCCCAAAAACATAAAGCCTATCAAAATTGACACATGGACATAAATTTTAGAAGCAACATTTATTTAAATCTGCTTGAAATAAGAGGGGGAAAAACCAAAATTCTTTCCATAAAGGCACAAAAGCAGTGTTCATAGATTTCCAAACAATTCACTAACTATCATGATGAAACCTGCAATTAAAGGGGTACCTTATTTGTCATTAGGAATGGACCACAACCATTATTATTTCCCTAAAAAATTGTGATAATGTAAATTCAAACATCATTAACATGATAAAAATATTTGGTTGGCTTCTTATTCTTTGAAATAATGAGGAAAATTGTTAACAACATATCAATCTGGAGTAGTGGTGGAGGACTACATGGACTAGCTATGGTGATTCTCGCCTTTAGCAATCAACAAAATTAGATTCATGACTTGGCATTCTACTAGAATTTTGTGATTCCATAGAGAAAGAAGAGGGAGTATGAGAACCAATAAATTGTTTCCTGCTCATAGTTCAAAGAGATCCCCTAAATATTCTTGCAATTGGCATAGATATTGCACATCCTACTAACTTTTGCATTTGAAAAAAAAATTGCATCTAAATATTGAAGTCTTGCATATGTAGTTTATTTGTTTTCCCAAATAAAAATTTGACCATCTTAGCCATTGTTAAAATATAAACAAGAATTATTTCTTCTCTTACACACAAGAAATAGAATTCCAGCTCTAATAATCTATTGAGGTCTATGGAAGTTAATGGCCTAAGACACTTTGTAACCTAAGAGAGAAACCTGTTAGGAAATGGGTGAAGTTGGTATTACACACCCAATTGGATAACCTCGAGGAGAAAAAATTTCTCCCACTTTATTTGTTGGCATAACCAAGTAAGTGTTATTCACTAGCATGTATTTTGTAAAGGCCTTGACCTAGTTCCAATTCAACTCCATCCACCAGGTTGTAGAGGATTCCAAGCCTAATTTCATGAAAAGTAAGTTGGGGATGATCACATTGACCTGCTTGATGACATGTCTATGAAGATTAACTACCTTGAACTATTTTTCTGCGTAGGGAAAGAGACACATTCCCATGTATGAGCATGAAAACGTTCTTTGATATTGTTAATGCCTCTAGTGTTTACTTCTACAAGTTCTATAGGCAGATTCTGTAAAGGGCCAGGTAGCCTTTGGATCTCATCTTTTATGAAAGGTGAAATATCTAGTAAATGCCCCTACAGTCAATCTCTGGAATGGATCTAAATAGAAGTTCTTCATTTTAATATCCATAAAACACAGCAACTTTAAGGTAAACTATGTACATGTGTCATTTCTCCCACAAACTAAAGGCTTCCTCTAATATCCATAAAACACAACCACTTTAAGGTAAATTGTGTAAATGTGTCATTTCTCCCACAAACTAAAGGCTTCCTCCCATTAATTTTAGATGTGAACTCTAACATAAACTTTTAAAGTCAAACTTTAAGATAAACAATGCACATGTCATTTACCTCATGATATTTTTTCATTTTTCTCATGCATTTGCAATAAATGTCGATTTAATATATATATTTTTATTGAATTTGTTTTTTTTTTCAGGGATAAGAAAACCATTAAATATGGTTGAAAACTGGAAATTATGCATAGAATTTTCTTGCTATCCCAATCCAGGGAAAGCAGTGATTACATATGTGCTTTCCAATATTGCGACTAGAAAAGTTGTCCAAAGGAAAATGAATATACTGGGAAGAACAACAAACAATGAGGGATATTATATTGGATTGATAGAATGCTTGGGAACAACGATGAAGTATGGATCAAATGGAATTGTAGCTTTCACCAATTATGAACTTGTGTGCAATCAGATGAATGGCGTGTGCCAAGTTAAAATGGAGAGGCTAAAAGAACTGCATGGAATAGCAAACAATATTGTTAGCCAATTTCAAATTTTTAGTATAAGGCATTGTACAAATGTGAATAAGATGTCTGTTGATCTATTGCGTGGGGCAATGCCAATTCATGATTCATCTATCAAATATGAATTAGAATTATACAGAGCAATTCCAATGCAAGATTCATCTCTCAAAGATGAATTGGTTTTGAGATGCTCTTCTTCAAAAATTCAAGATTCATCTCTCAAAGATGAATTAGTGTTGAGATGCTCCCCTTCAAAATTTATTGATGGACATTGTAACATATCTTGGATATGTTTATGTTGTGTACTTATAAAGGCGTCTTTTTTAATGACCATGTGTTTTTTTCAATTATATACCAAGTGTGCTCCCACCACACCATGTAAAGCACAACTTGGTGAATTTCACATTTGCAACAGGTGAACTTCACATTTTTATATAATTAAAATGCGGGGACTTCAAGAAAATTTTGTTTAAATGGATTTTCATGCTTCTTTTTTGATGACCATGTGTTTTTTTCAGTTTTATACCAAGTGTGCTCCCACCATGTAAAGCGCAATTTGGTGAACTTATCATTTTTATAATTTATTTTTTGCTTAAATTGAGTTTCACACATCAAATATTGCTTTGAAAGTTGTGTTATACATAATTTGTTTACACTAAATTACAAATTTATTTTCTGAAATCTATTTTGTGTAAATGTCCACCAATAGATATATATATCATGGAGGATGAACGACGAAGATCAACCGAATCCCATATGGGGGTTCAGGGATCGGGGGATGTTCACGGTATTTAACTATAATCTTAAATCTCCATACATGTGTGTACATATGGAATTTATTTTTTATTAAATTTGTGAGTTAAATTAGTTGTTAATAAGTTTCATTTTTTAATTTTTAGGAGGTAAGAGGAGAAGGGTTTCTACTCCATCCATGGAGCGTGCCCATGGTTCACTCAGTCGTGGTATGGTTCACGCAATTTAATCAATGAATATGTATATGTATTTATATGTACACATGAATGTATATTTCAATTGATTATAAATTCGTATTTGTTTATGAAGATTATCTCTCGTCTCGAGAGGTTGGTGGTGGTTCAAATCCACTTAGAGGGCCATCAATGAGTGGTAGCAGGTTGCATGAAGGGGGTGATATTTATTCCCTCGAAGGCTAATCAATGGCTGCTGGTTCTCAGTAGGGTCATTTTGGGTCTGGTTCTCAGTAGGGTCATTCTGGGTTTGGTTCTCAGCAGGGTCATGTTGGAGAAGATGCTAACCAACAACGTCAAGGTTGTCATCAATTTCAATATTTTTTTCATTAAATTTGTACAACTTTTTTTACATGTGTTTTTTCTAATATACGAAATTATATATATATTGATGCAGAGGCCAAAAATGTTCCAAATAGTGGTCAAAATAGACGCAGGGCAGACCGCTACATTCAAGAAGAAGGTTGTCTACCCAGCACAACTTACTCGGCCGACATTACTGATATACCATGGGAAACAAACATGGCACAATGCGCCTTGAAAGGGTGTGAAAAATTTATGCAAAATTGCAGAGAGATCTCGTGGCTTTGACTCTACCTGTTGAGAGTCGACAGAGCCTTTAAATAGTTACACATTCATTGGGCGAAATCGTAAATGTGTACAAAAATTTTGGGCCAACGACTGATACATTTGTAGAAGTAATGAGAAAGATAAAGGAAACAGTAATGGGTCCAGATAAATGGGAGGATGTAAAACAAAAAGTTACAAAAGATGTGGCCAAGTCAATGTTTAATTTCAAGGAAGGGCCAAAAATAAAAATGTTGAAGGTGCAATATTTCAAGCACCCAAATATAGCTCGCTATTTGTATGATAGGCACCTTGCAGCCTATGGAAAGCTCCCATGGAATGACGAGGTTCCTATTTATTTTGCACAAATATTTTACGCAGAATTTTTTTTGGGTATGAAACCCAACTACAATGACCTTCCGTCAGACTTTTTTGGCCCGGGGAAAGGTCGAATATATGACCGTAAGGGCGCTAAGTGAGATGTGGAGTTGCCTCGCCCTGAGCCACCATTGGTGAGTCGACCTTTTCGGGTCGAAACTCTGCGGTCAGAGATGGATGCGACTTCTCAAATAATTCGAGAAGTAAGGGATATTATGATCGACAATGTTTACAGCGGATTGGGTGGAGTTGATGTTTGTTTAAATCGACAAAGAGAATGTGAAAATGCACTTGCCAATTTTGTGTATTGTACAGATGAAGAGATTGACAACATGAATGTTGAAGATCACCGAATATATGTAAAAAATTGTCGCAATGGTTTGTAAGACCTAATTCTTCATGAGGAAGAGGGCACCAGAACGGTATGTGTTAATGACCTTAGGGTTTGAAATTATTTTAACATACATATACATGTGTACAATTTGTAATAAATACATGTGTATGTACATGTATACATTTATTTATATGTACATTAATCTAACAAAAATGTATGATTATATGTTAAAACACCATTTGCAGTTCTCACACATGATGCGTGACGAAAAATGTTAATATCACGTTCGGGACCTCTGGATTAAACAATGTAGATGGGTCTGACCATCAAGATATGTTGGCAAATGTTAGTGTTTTTTAAGTGATTTTAAAATAAATAATTGTGCACACATGTACATGTATGTATATATAATTTGATAAAATGTTTTAAAAGATATCGATTCCGTCCGATGTTTTTGGGATGACGATACCTTCTTCTTCCTTGGGAGATGCACCTTCTACTTCCTTGGGAGATGAGCCACAAGTACAGACAATTTTTCACAAGTTTAAAATTTATGTTTAATATATATATATATATATATTCCACCTCAAAAAGTTCCATTAAAAATTGATATATATATATATATATATATATATTCCACCTCAAAAAGTTCCATTAAAAATTGACATATATATATATATATATATATATAGAGAGAGAGAGAGAGAGAGAGAGAGAGAGAGATCTATATTTTGAGTTATTTAAAATTTTTTGAGTTTAGGTTCCTATAGAAGATTTCTTTAATCCGCGGACTCTAGCGACGGAGATAGGAACATCCACAACATTTGAACAAGTTGTCTTTAGTTTCTTTTTTTAATATTATTGAAAATAAGTTTATATATGTACACGTGCATTTTCATTTGAAAGTTTTTAATATATATATATATATATATATATATATATATATATATATTTAACTATACATGTATATTGTACAGTTTACCACTGCAGATGTTCCTATGGGGGCAGGACTTGTTCATCAAATGGAGAGGGAACCTCATGAGGTATTGAATGATTTTTTTGTTATATTTTGTTTTTTACATGAAGTTATAGATATATATATTCTCACTCATTTTTAAAACATCAAATTTTAATGTTCAAGTACATGTGCATTGTGTATGTAGGTTTCCCATGATGCTTCACATGATAGGGCGCGGATTGAGACCCTGATAGGAAAGATGCTAGATCCGTCTCTATTTGATGGACATGATTTGTAGATTTGATTTCAAGATTTAGATGGTCTTAAAATTTGTTAAACTTGATACAGTTTGATACTTGTGAGATCTACAATTTTTGGACATATTTTATTACATTGTTAATATAATTTATTTTGTTTCAAAAAGTTAATTTTTGGATGGTTTTAGTACTTTTGGCATGTGAATGTGAAGTAATGTTGTCATCTATAAATTAATGTTGTCATCTAAACTACATTTGGCATGTTATGTAATGACATGTGTTATAATTTGTTTTGTTTTTAAAATTTAAGTTTTGGATGCTTAGAGTACATTTGGCATGTGAAGTAATGTTGTGATCTATAATTTTTTGTTAAATTAAAAGTTAAAAGTTTTGGATGGTTTCAATCTACATTTGGCATGTGATATAATGTTAAATTTTTTTATTGGATAGTTGAATTATAATTGGCATGGCATGTGAAGTAATGTTATGTATGATATAATCAAAAAGTTTTTAAAACTCAAGTTTTGGATGGTTTCAATCTACATTTCGCATGTGATATTTAATGTTTTAATGTTGCACGATATATAATCAAAAGGTTTTTAAAACTTAAGTTTTGGATGGTTTCAATCTACATTTGGCACATGTGGTATATAATGTTAAATATTTCTATTGGATCTAGTTGAACTATAATTGGCATGGCATGTGAAGTAACGTTGCACGATATATATAATCAAAAAGTTTTTAAAACTCAAGTTTTGAATGGTTTCAATCTACATTTCACATGTGATATTTAATGTTTTAATGTTGCACGATATATTGTCAAAAAAATTTTAAAACTTAAAAGTTTTGGATGGTTTCAATCTACATTTGGCACATGTGGTATATAATGTTAAATGTTTCTATTGGATAGTTGTACACTATAATTGGCATGGCATGTGAAGTAATGTTGCACAAATCCCTTTTGGATGGTTGAAGTACATTTGGAATCTTAAGATTGCTTTTGATCTCTACATGTAGTCTTGTTTGAATGAAAAAATTTCCAATAGGAAGAACATAGCTTTTCAATGCAACTAACCATGTATCAATTGAGCTCTAATTGAAAAAAGAGTTTGAAGAAGTAGATATATGTACAAATTATCCCTTTAATTTTGATTGGAAATATAAGTCTAGTACATATATATGTTTATTGAATTTGGGTCAATGTCGTTAATGAACTCAAATAGGTAGCCTTGTTATTTATAATTTGGTAAATTGATGACATTTAGTTAATTGCATTCTAGAACATAGAACATATATCCGACCATTGGATAGACAAATTTTTTACTATATTTTCAATCAGGAATAGAGATGTGGGTAAAATCCCACCAAAAGTTGGAGAAGTGCTCCGAGTCTCTTGTCTAAAAGGAATCTTCGTACAAAACTATACTGTGGATGATTTATTTACATTGCACGGATACTTTTTACCAGAAAATATCACAAGAAAAATTGGGCACATTAAGTTCATGTATATATCCAATACGATTTTTCATCAATGCACATAGAAAAACTACTTTAAATAGTTAAAATTACATTCTAGAACATATATATTGAGTACATTTAAATCATTTTTCATCAATGCACATAGTAAAACTACTTGAACAATTAATTTCTTTCTAGAATGTATATATATCCAATATGTAGGTAACATTTTTCATCAATGTAGATTGAACATATCCAACCATTGGACAAACAAATTTTGTACTAGATTTTCAATCAGGAATAGAGATGTGGGTCAGATCCCACCAAAAGTCGGAGAAGTGCTCCGAGTCTCTTGTCCGAAAGGAATCTTTGTACAAAACTATACTGTAGATGATTTATTTACATTGTGGAAACTTTTTACCAGAAAATCCAACTAGTTTTTCATCAGTGCACATAGAAAAACTACTTGGAACAATTAATTGCATTCTATAACATATCTATCCAATACAAGTAACATTTTTCATCAATGCACATTGAACATATCCGACCATTGGAAAAAAAAAAATTGTACTAGATTTTCAATCAGGAATAGAGATGTGGGTCAAATCCCACCGAAAGTCGGAGAAGTGCTCCGAGTCTCTTGTCTGAAAGGAATCTTCGTACAAAACTATACTGCGGATGATTTATTTATGTTGTGGATACTTTTTACCAGAAAATCCAACTAGTTTTTCATCAATGCACATAGAAAAACTACTTGGAACAATTAATTGCATTCTAGAACATATCTATCCAATACAAGTAACATTTTTCATCAATGCACATTTAACATATCCGACCATTGGACAAACAAATTTTGTACTAGATTTTCAATTAGGAACAGAGATGTGGGTCAAATCCCACCAAAAGTCAGAGAAGTGCTCCGAGTCTCCTGTTTGAAAGGAATCTTCATACAAAACTATACTGCAAATGATTTATTTACATTGTGTCCATACTTTTTACCAGAAAATCCAACTAGTTTTTCATCAATGCACATAGAAAAACTAGTTCCAGTTAATTGCATTCTAGAACATATATATTGAGTACGTAAATAATTTTTCATCAATGCACATAGTAAAACTAGAAAAATTAATTTCATTCTAGAACACACACACACACACACACACATATATATATATCCAATACATATAACATTTTTCATCAATGCACATGTATAGAAAAACTACTTTCAGTTGATACTAGAGCACGTGCTTGTACCCAAACAATTTGTAACATGTGAAAACCACAAATAACATAAGCAGCTCAATTTTCAGTTGAGTACTGGAAGTTTTAAAACATATTTAATCCAAAGATAATAAATTGTTGGACACTTCACTCAAAAAAATTCTAATGGAATTCCATCCTCAATAATCCGTTCATGATCAGATTTTGACATTTTCCATTTCTTAATTTTTGATTTTTTCTTTGATTGAACTTCTATCAACTTTATGCGTGCCGCACACACCAAGTGACTATATTGACAACTTATGGAATCGGGTTCATAGTCTTCAATGTAAACAAAGTCTCCACTTTGACGAGTTTGTTTGAAAAAATAACCTTTCAGTATAATAGACCCTTTGTCATACTGAAATCCGTGATCATTATAGTCTTGTAATAATTTCATTTTTTGTTCAGTGCAACGCATCAAATAATACTTCACATTTTCATCGTTGTCAATAGGTACAATTACAGCAAAAACATCTCCTGCACAATAAAATAAATTTAACATTTAATTATGCATATTTAAATTTATTTCTAGATCTTTAAATCATTAGAAAGTAATTCAAATGTTACCTTCTCTAACAAGATCAGAAACTCGATCACCATTGGATGATATTGTAGTTTCCTCTGATTGCATTTCTTCAAACATTGCAACAAACATTTTTCCCTTTGTATTTAGCTCTGTATGTTTCCAATCGTTCACATACATTTTGTTTTCACAAACGTCATTGGATTTTGTGTTGTCTATGCAAACATCACAAAAACAAGAATATTTTCTTTTATCCAATGCAAACACATTTCTGGACGACTTTGTTTGAATTGAATGCAATTTTCGAGTCCCTTTTATTGTTTCAACGTCACTTCAAATTGATCTATCTACGTCTTCGATCCTAATATGCCAGAAAAACCTTTATATAGAAAATTAAAAGAAGAATATGTAAATATGATATCAAAATACAATCAAAGATAATCATTGCACGATAAATGTACAATGTTTAAAATTAGATTTCCAATATAAATTAATTGAATGTACCTTCGCACTTGGGTTAGTCTCATGGCTTAGAGCAGCGATGCACCATTGAACAACTTCTTTAGCATTCAAAAGTCGGCTTGCAAAGTGGTTCATTTGATATCTTCGAAGTGCTCATTTTATGCATTCTCCTGCACCGTCGTGTTCTCTTTTTCCATGGCCAGTCTCAAAGAAATTCCAACAATGTTTAATGCAGGTTTTTTTATGAAGACAACACAACCAAAAGAATGATCGTGTAGATTTGAATTGACCTGCGCATCCGTCTGACCATATCCAATGTTCATTGAATGTTATTCCACGATTTTTCAAGGAATAATAAATTTTTCCAAAACAATGTTGTACAAAACATATATCATGTGTACGATCGTCACTGATATAAAAGTGATATTATTTAATGATATGTTGATTTTTTCTCGTGCTTTCTATATGATCGACATTTTTTTCAGCATGTCTATATAGAATATGGACGAGCATGGAGACTTGGTTAGAATGATAGTATTCACTCTGAATTTATTTTTGTGGAATAAATGTGTAGTTTTCTGCAAAATCAATCACTGACAAAATGGTCCCTGGTGGAAAAAATTCACGAGATTTTTTTGAATTGCAAGTCTTGCCATCGAGCTCTATGGGAATGCTTGGTGTATTTGTAAATTTCTGCCTCAAACTTTCTCATAAAGTCTATCAGAAAAATTTCGTCTTCTAGTAATTCAACTCTTTTAACACTATTTGCACCTTGAATCGATGTATCGATATATTCATATCTCTTCCATTTCACTTTCATGTTGGAAAATGATTGATCATTTATATCAATACGATATTTGTTTTGAAATTTAGTCAAATTTCCACAATAATCGCATTTTTTACCACCAACACATTTCTTTTTGTAAAATAGTTCATCGCTTTCTCTTTCACATAGAATTTGAGATATGAATTCACGGATAGTGGAAGGAGGAGGTGAATCCTTCCATAATGTTCTACCGAAATCAAGGAATGTGTCATAATATAACTCAAATTCCACATGATAACGGCAACAACAAGTGTCGCGTAAGGTGATAGGTTTTACATACCATGGTTTTTGTTGAACAAAAGCATTGAGTGAAACATGAATTTGACGATTCTCTTCTTTGAACTTGTTGAATAACTCTATCTGAGTGGTTTCCAAGAAATATTTTTCATGTTCTTCATGCTGATTTTGTGCTATTCTTCTTCGCATCACATGCCTTGCAGTTGGCGAAACACGCGAATTGTTCTTCCAATATTCATATATTATTTTTTTAACATTTTCTCCAAGTCTATCTTTGTATGGTTGCCTACAAATAGCTTTCCAACAAGCGAGTTTATCATTTACATCTATTTGCAGCGGAAATTTTCGATGTTTGTGCAAAGTTTTTCGTGAGGTTCCCAGTGCTCGTGCCATAGATGTTACCAAACGATTCTCTTTAGTACCTGATGAAACCATTTCCATCTGTATTCCTCTACGTACAATTGAAACATTTTTCTCTCTATATCTCTTAATTGACTTTATAGCACTACTCATATTTTTTATCACATCTTCCTTCATTTTTTTATCTTTGCTTGATTTTCGAATACCCAGTAGTGTCGTAGCTTCTTTTAATTTCCTTAATGATAGGAGACCTTTCAACATTTGAGCTTGAACTATCACCTTCTTATTTAAGAAACACTTTTCAAAAATGCAGTTAACACGATATCGTATAGCATGGTTAGGTTTTTTATCTCCATATGTGTGAGTGTCAACATTTTCTAACATCTCATCATCGACAGTGATTTCATCTGTACATATTCGAAAAAATAGTAGATATTCAATAAATAACTAAATTAATAAATATATCTATAATTTCAATAATACATGCATGTGTTCAATATATATATATATATATATATATATATATATACCTTGTGATTCAATTTCTTTATTTGGATTTATTTCAATATTTTCACCATCTTCAATCATTGGTTCAATATCTCTTTCACTTTCTCTTTCAAAATTTTGTATCTCATCATCAATGTTTTGAGGAATATCTCTGTTTGTTTACATTAAACAAAATGTTTTTCAAATTAGTTCATCAAATAAAAATTAAGCTTCACATTTTACACTAGGAAAATTTTAAATATATCAATAGATCATAATATTTACATTTACATACCTACTTCAATTTCTGCTTGAGGTTGATTTTCCTTTTCAATATTTGAGAGGGCTTCTAACTTTCTTTTGCGATATTGTCTCGTCTCTTCTCTACGTTCCTCAGGGTCTCTTTTTCGATCATATTTTCTCGCACAAGTCTTTCGATTTCCCATGATAATAGGGTATGAAGTTCAAAAAATTTCCTTCAAATAATTAGACAATAACTCAATTAGAAAAAACATCACAAAAGATTTAATTTTAAAAAAAATCATTTAAATTTTTTGCAAAAAATACATACTCCAATCCAAAACACTTACTTTAAAAAATTCGAGAAAAAAATGTCTTATAAAAATGAAACGAAGCTCAAAATATTTTCTTCAACTCAAAACACGTACTCTAAAAAAATGTCACTTCAAAAAATGCCTCCAACTTAAAAAAAAAACGTCACTTTAAAAAATACTTCCAGAAAATGTCTTTTCGAAATTAAGCCCAACTCCATACTTTCAAAAAAAATGAAGCAAAAAAAACATCCAAAAAAATGTATCACATGCCTCCAAGAAATGTCCTTTGAATGTACGTCCAAGAAAATTCCTTAAGCCCAAAACAATTTTTTGCAAAATCAGGCCGCCCCCAAGAAATGTCCTCCAAGAAAAGTCTTTAAACCCAAAACAATTCTTTGCAAAATCAGGCCGTCTCCAAGAATTCGAAATTAAGCACAAATCCATACTTTCAAAGAAAAATGAACGAAAAACATCCAAAAAAATGTATCACATACCTCCAAGAAATGTCCTTTGAATGTACGTCCAAGAAAATTCTTTAAACCCAAAACAATTCTTTGCAAAATCAGTCCGCTTCCAAGAAATGCCCTTAAATCCAAACCTCCAAGAAAAGTCTTTAAAACCAAACCAAGACCTTTTTAAAATCAGATGAACGAGAGAAAATTATTCCCATTCATTCAACAGGTCTCTTACTTGAGAGGGCTTGGATTGATCCAACATGCTATGAGTATGTTGAACTATTTTCGAATTTGTTTTTGTCCCATTGTTCTTTGTTTTCTCCAGCACTTCTATCTCGTGAAGAATTTGGTCAATTTCTAAATTTTCTTTCTTAGATTTGGATTCCTCAGATTGATCAGAATTATCAGACTGCTGCTGTGATTGACCTGATTCATTTTCAGATATATCTTTCATTTCATCATCTATACTAACACTTGGAGTGTGTTTTTCATCTCCAATAGTCAACAGATTCAAAGGAACCTTTTCTAGTTTGTTGTTTCTATATGTTTGAAAAGCTTCAACATCTTCTTGGCTTAATTGACTAGAAACGTATTTGATAATATCAGAAAAATTTCCCATGCCTTGGAAGAAATCATCATATTTATCTTCTTCCTTTACAAAAGGCTTCATTTTTAGCTCTGTGATGTAATTTTTTATCACATCATTAGGATCATATAATCTTCCTGGAATAAATGCCAATTTCAGCAACTGAATCTTGGGAACTTCTTTGCATGTATGGCCAATATTGGCCAGAGAAAAGGTGCCGCACTGTAGAGGGAAAGTAGGCCAAATAGCCTTTTTACCATCTTTCAACTGGTTTGTGACATTATTGACAAGTTGATATGCTATTTCTTTTGAAAGTAATTTGTCTGGAACATAGTAAGGTAAAACATGGGGAGAAACATAAATCCCAAATACTCTAATATATGTGAAATTTTCTTCAGCAAACCATCTTGCTACGGGAAGAATATCTACTTTGGCTTCTTCAGAAACCCTTGGAGCCTTTTTGTTGAAAATCATTTGATGCATAGGCAATATGAATCTGTAGCAGATTTTATAAAAGTGTAAGTGGAACTCAGAATCCCAGAGTTCTCTATGGTAGATATGAATCAGGGTAGTGTTTTTGGTGGTCCATTTCCAACCCATGGTAGGAAAATTAGAAGTAAAACAAATGGCATCCAAGACGTAAGCATACATATAAAACAGAGGTATTTATTTGAGCGAAACACTTCTTTTATTTCTATATTCAGTGATATGTTTGGCTAGGTAATTGGATAGAATGTCTGCCCAATTTAGGATAGAAGAATTGACGATTGCGTCAATTAGGGGAACCCAATCTCTTGAAAATCTAGTACTATAAGGCTGAGAAAATATTCTATACAACATACCGATGACATAACAATAAGAATTAGGAATTTGTGCAATTGGGTACGTACCAGACTTGTCTTGCTTAAATTTCCCTTCATTGTCCTTCCGTTCATGGATGTCTTTGATAAGATCTGGATGTTTTGCTTTGAAATTCTGCACATACTTATTGTCGTATCTCTGCTGTGGGGTTGGTAGATGATACATTGCTACTAAATCCTCTGCTTTGAAAGAACCCATAATCTCTCCTCTCGAATTCTTGAAAATTCTATCTTCAATGTTTAAGTGGTAAATTTCCCACTTGACCATGTCTGTATAAGGAAGAATATTTGGTCTCGCTGCTATTATGTGAATGTGCGAGCATGCAACATCAAAAAGGGTTGCATAAGAGGTCGAATTAGTGACTGTAGCAGAAACTTTGTCTATCACCCTTGGTCCTTCATCTTCGAAGAGTTTGTACATTGCCTCCCATGACGAACTACCATAGCCTTTGTTGCAGACGATGTCTAAAAATAATGAGGACATATCTGCGTCTTCTGTGGATGATGTTTGAGAAATTTCCTTGCCTCTTTTTCTCATTTTGAACTTCGTCAACCAAATAATTGATTTCCTGAGAGCAGAGAAAATTTAGCATATAAGTAGTCTCATAAGAGTAAATTAATCATTTACTTCTAATGCACGCGAGAAGATGTCAATTTATCAATCATCTTTCATAATTCCTAATTTAATATATCACACGGCCTCGCATGTAAGATCTATCAATCGTTTTAAATCCGTTAAGATCTTAAATTCCATTTGATATGACATAAGTTGTTTTCACATGCTGAATTCATTTGATACGCATTTCACAATTATTTCTTATAATATTTCGCGATGCTTTATCTTTAAAGGTTGCGAAATGCGATCTGCGCAAATCGCAGATTGCAACTTTTATAAGATAACGTTTGAATGTATATTATAAGTTGCGCGTGATGCGAAATGCGAAAATATTAAAGTGGACGCGGTCGCAAAAGGCTTTATATTACCTAGTTTATCTGTATGTCAGGGCTGCGGGTATCGCGACTTATATCATTTGCTTCTTATGGCTTTGTTGATTAATTAAAATGTGATGCGAAAAAAGGAAGAACGAAACGGTGATTTTGATATTTTTACAAGGATTTTTAATTATTTTCTTTGGAAAGTCTTCGAGCGCTTTTCACAGTTCGCATATCTTACGTTTTATAATTATTTTTTGAAATAAGATATGTAATATGCGATGCGCTTTTTAAAGGAAAAGAGCAAAAATTTTATTTTCTAAGTTTTTTGTTTTAGGAAATAAAAATAATTTCCTATTTTTTTTTTAAAGGGTCCCTATTTGTAAAAATAAATGGGGGGTGGGGGGGGGGGGGTTGTTTTTATATAGCATAACAGGTGGTTATTGCACTCAAAAAGGCGGGTTGGTGTTTTCGGGTGAGGGAGTACGATAAACTGTAGGGCTGCCACGTAGCAAGGGAGCGGGGGTGCGAAGCAACCCATTTCGCAACCACCCAATGGTTTTAAGCATTGTCTATTCAAGATTGTGAAATGGCTCGGGAATGGTCGGATCTTGGTAGTGCCAATCAGACAGTTGGATGATGTGGGGTGCTTTGATAGGCGAGGCCAGGATTATTATATGCGATGGGGTTATGTAAAGTGGGACTGGGGAATATGTATATAGGGAAGCAGGTTAATATGTAGGGTTGGGTTAATTAAAAGTGGGCCAGAGAACACATATAAACTAT
The DNA here is from genome assembly GCA_034641835.2 of Pinus albicaulis. NCBI lineage: Eukaryota > Viridiplantae > Streptophyta > Pinopsida > Pinales > Pinaceae > Pinus > Pinus albicaulis. The sequence continues at coordinate 193,586,295 of CM076572.1, forward strand.
AGGTTTAAATTAATATGAAGGGGATTTATATGATATGGGACCCGAGACCATATTAAAGCAAATGAGTTAAAATTAATGGGGGGTTAATGAAATATGTATGCAGGAATTAAAAATACACTAGCGATGAGTTAAAATAACATAAGGGAGGGATTTTTTGCAGTGGGGCCTGACATTATTTTAAATATTTAAAAATTATGATAAGTGGGTTTTAGTGTTTTTTAATGAAAAGAGTTAGTAAAGGGAAGTTACTTTTTCAAAGGAAAAATGGATTTTTGACTAGGGAAAGGGGTTTTAGGAAGGGAAAATGGGTGAAATAAGAGGACAAGGTTAGTATGAAGGGAAATGGATATTTTTACAAGGGAAAATGTCTTTCAAGAGTTGCAATAGGGTTTTAAGAAAGGGAAAGGGGATTTTGGTGATATTAGTGATATGAAATTACCAATTGATGCTCTCCATTACTTGTGAAAGTAATCCACCTACCCATCATTTACCCTAAAAAATTTTCTTCATTTATTGGGTGAATTTGAGCTTTCTAACCCTGTTTATTTTCTTTTTAATAAAAAAAATAATCTACTTCTAACCTTATAACTTCCAATGGCTCAGATTAAACTGATGAGCTCATTTTATTATCTACCTAACTACTGATCTGCCAAGATTTAATAGTTTGGCTAGATCTTTATTCACTAACTATCATTACTTTAAATTTAAAGCATGAATGAATCAAGATTAAACTATTTTATCCTCATGAATTGCGGCATTTTGACAAGTTTGCACACAATTTTTATTTGCAAAAAGTAAACTAGAAGTAGTGGCATTTAAATGTGCATCACTTTCAGGATCTATTTTTATCTCTTTTTTGGTGGGTTTCATACTTTATATTATTTTTTGATCTTTTTATTTTAGTCCTTTGATTTTTATTTTAGGACTTACCCTCTTTACATTTTTTTAATATGGGAAAACATTTTGTAGAAAGAAAAGTACGTACAATATTACAAGACTAAAACATAGTCGATTCAAAATTATGATCCCTATTATTATAGGACCCTAACAGGCACATCCCAAAGGATTTCTTCCCTCTTTTTTATTTATTTATTGTTCTTATTTCAAAGCATTTCATGTATTTTTCTTGTTGAAGTAGATGTTAATATATAAAAACTTGTGATTGGAGGCTTCCCTATCACCCCTACTGTGAGAGAGTGATCAGAAAGATTTACAATCTCAGTCCAAAAACATTTGTTTATCATTTCTTGGAAATAAATATATGTTATTTATCCTTATACATTCTTATTTTATACAACTTCAGAGTTAGTTTAGTGATCAGAGTAGTGTTGTGGAATAGAATATATTTTAGTCAAATTCAACTCATCTTTTCCATGATAGTTTATTTCACTATGTTATTGGTCATTTGATGCATGTATGTGGCTAGTTGTAAGGTTTTGTTGATTTGCAGGGGTTGGTACATATTTCCATCTCCAACTATACCTATCCATATTATCCCTTTACACCTCACATTGCTCGTAAACTCTGTTCCCACAATCATTCTATTAAGGAAATTAGAGGATATCGTGTGCATCCACCTTGGTGAAAGATATACCTTCGAGAGGTAATAATCTTGGATAGGAGGCTTCCCAAATTTTCATCCACTCCCTCCTACCTTCATCCCTCTCCTCCTTACCTACATACATTATTCTATCTTAAAAGGGCTCTCGGAACCCCTCTTGTAGCAATACAAGGCCTCTTATAGAAATGCATGACCTCTTGTAGTAGCACCTGTAGCAAGCATGTATTATTGTTTTACTCCACCTCTTTTGCTCCACACTTCAACCTTAGCTTATTTAATATGAATAGTGACTCCCAAATTATGATTTGATGATTAATAGAAACTATTAGACCACTCCAACCTCCTATTTTCCTCATTGCAAAATATAGTTAGAATTAGTGTTTTTATTCATAAGTGTGCTAAAATTTAGAAACCTAATTTTCAATAAAATGTAAAGTAGATCAATGATAAATGAAAGTAGGTTACATATTGGTTAAATGTGAAAAATATATTAGCTTTACTTCTGCAAGTATACTAGCTCTTTCTCTTTCATGCAATGTTAATTAGCGTCTACATTTGAATGAATGACATATTCACTTTCACAGTTAGAATCGAGTTCAATTGTTCTTTCCTAAGAAATTTTCACTAGAGTTAAGTTGGAGGAATGGTCTTTGAACACCTTGATTTGATGTGATGATTGAGGGTGACATGAGTAGAACCTAACCCATTGTGCATATAGCACTGTCACCTCTAAGTTTGTACGAACCCCAGGTTAATAATTTAAGTTGAGGAACGCTTGGGAGTTGCAACACCCTTGGTGGAATACCAGGGCTCACCACTTTTTGGCATCGTCTATGAGGATGTGTCTAAGTAGGTGTTTTTTATACTTAAGCATTGTTTTTTTCTATTTTTCATCAATCTTATTGCTTTGAAAAAGTGAAAAATTCAAAAAAACTTATTCTTTCATGCTGCGTAGGAGCAGGGATAACCAAGGAAAATTATTACCAAAAACCCCCACACCCTCAAGTAACCAAACATAATTCTTCTTCAATGGTTGTGAAATTACCTCTCTGACTACAAGGGAGTTAGAAGACCCTATATGTAAGAAACCTAGAATTTTTGAAGAACCTATTGGGGAAGAAGAAGAACCCACCTCACCTACCCAAACCATGGCTGAAAATAGAAACAATGAGATTTTCCCCATTAGGGAAACCAATGGAGAGGCTATAATGAAGAATATAAGCCCTTTTTCCCTTCCAAATTTCCATGTCTTGACCTTTGAGGATCTTGACACCTTAATTTTTGAGTTTGTTGTTATATGTAGGAATTATGACTATGCCTCTAATGCGAGGAAATTGGAGTTGTTTCCTTCGAACCTTAAAGATGCAACCTTGCACTGGTTTATGGGTCTACCTGGAGGAAACATCACTACCTAGGCCCAAATGTAGCAAGCCTTCAATGAAAAGTACCGAGACTACTGTAGGTCCAAAGAAATAAAGGAGGAAATATTTAGGATGACTCTTGGACCCGATGAATCCTAAGAGGACTATGAGGAAAGATATCAACTCAATTATAGGAGGGCAAAATGTACCCTTGATCCTGAGTCACTCAAGCTATTTCTTCTTCAAGGGATCAGGGAGGATGTGATGGAAACCATCAACATGATATCTAGAGGAGATATCTACCAATTACCTTATGATGACATCAAAATTGTATTCAAGAATCACTCCATGGATGCTTGGAAAAAGGATAGGTCTAGCCAAAGCTTGGTTAGTTCCTCTCCCCCCACAAAATTCATCAAGCATGAGATATGGAATATGTTAAAGGATTTCAAGAGTGAAATGTTGCATATTTTTTCCTTGAAAATGGATACTGTGCAAATCAAAAGAAAGCAAGAGGAGGAAGAAAGGGCACTAGCTATTTTCTGCCCTAGATGTACTTAAAAATATATTAGGAATGAATGTTCGTTGAATGTCATAGAAGTCTACCTAATCTGTGAAGAGAACTATGAAACAAACAAATTTCCCTCTCTTTAAAGCCTAAAATTTGTGTACCATGGAGGATTAGGGAGTGGGTCAGAACAATTGTGCTTCATTAACCAAAGGATACCCCCAGGACATCAGCCATATCGACAAGGCATGAAAGGTGCAAACTATCCTCACTAAAATCCAAATTAGAATGAACCTTTCGAGCCTTGGTACCCTTCCACTCATCTATCATGATCCACACCTCATCCTTGGCCTTATGCTCCTCCATATCCTCCTCAATTTGTCAACCATCGTTTTCAACCATATCCACCTGAATCTTCCCAATGGGGAAACCTCTCACAAGGGTGGAGGACTCAAACAAACCAACCCCCTGCTTTACTGCTTCCACACCAACCTCAACCACAATTAACTCATCCCACCCCACCTAAGAAACTTCAAATTCCTGCTCAACCCAATCCTAACCTGAACAATAAGCATGCACAACAGGTCTACAATTGAGAGACATCCTACCCTGCTTATGTTGTGGAAGTCCAAGAGAGTAAAATTTGGTCTGGGAGGGTGCTCCCAGATAATCACCCACCTTCTCCACCTCAAGAGATTGAATAAGAGAAGGAAGGGAGTTCCCCTCAAGTCAATGCACACCCATATCCTAGAACACTGGTCCACCCTAACCAACACACCCTAGAAGAGGTTGAACTTCTGGGAGAATTGAACAATTTTTTTGTCAAGATACCCTATGTCTAGGCCATTAAATATGTTCCCATCTAAAACAAGCTTATTAATAATAAAAAATTTCAAAATGTCTTGGAGAAGAAGAAGAGATACCCCCACCATCAATCTTGTTGGAAAATTATCTGATCTAATTCTTGGAAGGGTGATCTCCCCAAAGTTCCTAGACCCTATTAGTTCAGTAGTGGATGTGTAAATCAATGGAATTATGTTCCCTAATACCTTGATTGATATTGGGGCTGCATTTAATGTGATGAATAGGGAAACCATGTTGAAGCTCAATCTCCAAGGGGCTTTGAGAAAGACCACCATAGTGTAGCAACTTGTAGACATATCCACAATAGCTCCTAAGGGAATTATTGAGGATGTCATGGTCTCCATTGAACCATGGGAGTACCCTACTAATTTCCTAGTCCTCTAGTACATAACCAAGTTTAATGGCTACCTTATCATAATAGGAAGAACTTGGTTGGCCATTGTTGATGCCTACATTTGTTGTAGGGCTGGGAACATGACTATCAAGAATGTACATTTATCAAAACAATTTTTTTTGTATCCTCCTACTCAAACTTCTATTGAACATGAATTACCCATATGGTTAGAGGATGAATAGTATCACACACCCCCCCTACCCAGTCTGCACTCTAGATACTATTATAGGAAGGGGAAAACTAGATGAAGATGAAATTATAGACCATATATTACAGAATAAACCTTCCTGCACCTGCACTCCCATACCAGTTGATGAATTTCTAAAAGAATCCAAGAGTAGTCCCTGAATAAATTGTGCTTTGTTGACTTTAGCTTGGAACATGTCAATATTGTAGAGTTTGTCCCATCGAGAACTCTAAAGATCAACCCCTCTCTCTCGTCCAAACAGGAAGAACAATTGTGTAATGTACTGAGGCATCACCTGGATGATTTTTCTTGGGATTATAAGTAAATTAAAGGTGCGCATCACTCAGTTTGTACCGATCATATTTACATCAAATAGGGATGCAAGCTTGTTCTCCAACCCTAGATAAGGATGAACCGAGCTCTTAAGGACATTGTGAAAGAAGAATTACAAAAGCTATTAGATGCAAGGTTCATATACCCCATTTCGGATAGTGAGTGGGTGTCACATCATGTTTTAGCCCCCCAAGAAGAATGGGAAGTGGAGAATCTATGTTGATTACTAGTAAATTAACAAGGCTACAAAAAAACACCATTTTCCTTTTCCCTTCATTGAGCAAGTCCTAGATGGCCTTGCAGGAAAGAAATTATACTCCTTCTTGGATGGATTTAGTGGATACAACCAGATTCATATCAGCCCTGAATACCAAGACAAGACCACATTTACATGTCCTTGGGGTCCATTTTCCTATAGAGTTCTTCCATTCGGTCTATGTAATGGCCCTGTTACTTTTTCAGAGGGAGGTTCTAAGTATCTTTTTTGAAAATTTTCATGACTCCGTTGAGATATACATGGATGATTTTACTCCTTATGGGTGTGACTTCTAAGAAGCTCTCTCCAATCTGTGAAAATTATTGAAGAAATGTATTGAAATTAATCTTTCATTGAGTCTTGAGAAATGTGAGTTTTTGATGAATGCAAGGAATGTCCTTGGCCATTCCATATCCAAGGAAGGGATACAGGTTGACCCAAACAATATTTCCATCATCAAAAGGGTCCCTATCCCTGAAAAACAAAGAGATTTCAGGAATTTCCTTGGATTAGTTGGGTATTATAGAAGTTTCATTAAAGATTTTAGTAATATGGCTTCACCCTTGTTTGTATTTTTGGTTAAAGATTCATATTTTTGTTGGAAAAAAAACTCTCAAGAATATTTTGAAGTACTGAAAAAAAATTTGAATATTGCACCCATCCGTAGGGGTCCCAACTGGGCATCACCTTTCCATATACACAAAAATTCCTTAGAAAAAGCTACAGGGGATGACTTAGGGCAACTAGAAGATAAATTTCCTTATGTTATCTATTTAATCAGTAAGAACCTTTCCAAATATGAGTTTAATTATACTGTCACTGAAAAGGAACTCTCGACTATGGTGTGTTCTTTGAACAAGTTTATGCATTATATCACTGGTTATCAAACTTTGGTTCACAATGATCATGCAAACATTAAGTATTTAATGAATAAAAATGATGCCAATGTTAGGATAATTAGATGTTTTTTATTATTGCAGCAATTTGATTTGACTATTGTTGATAAAATAGGGAAAGAGAATGTGGTTAAATATTTATTGTCAAGACTAATCCTGCCTGCGAAAAGGAAGAAATGATAGATGATAAACTTCCATATGAGAAAATCTTTGCCATATCGGTGATTTCTCCTTGGTTTTTTGATATAGACAACTATTTTTTTACTAGGAGGTTCTCTCCTAACCTATCCTCCAAGGAGAAAAGAAAGTTAGTCAGGAAAAGCACCCCATTCACTTGGATTGGGGGAAATATTTTTAGATTGGGGCGAGATCAGATCCTGAGAATATGTGTGAGGGAAGAATATGACCCTATGGGGGCCACTTTGTTGCTAAGAGGACAACCTTCAAAGTTCTACAATCAGGTTATTATTGGCCCACTTTACATCATGATGCAAGGAGGTACACCATCATGTGTGATCAGTGTCAAAGGATGGGTAAGCCAACACCCAAGGATGAAATGCCCTTATAACCTCAAGTGACTCTAGAGCCATTTGAAAACTGGGGCATGGATTTCATTGGACCTATTGATCCCCCACCAGAACAGAAAATATATATCATTGTATGCACTAATTACTTGACCAAATGGGTTGAAACAAAAGTAGTAAAAGAAGCAACTGAGAAAAAGGTGGATGAATTTATGAGGGAGGACATCTTCTACAAATTTGGTTTTCCAAGGGAATTAGTCACTAATCAAGGAGCACAATTTACATCAAGCTTGATTGAAGATCTTATGAAGCAACACCACATCAGGAATAGGGCATCTATTACTTATCACGCTCAAGTAATTGGGTAGGTGGAAGTCACAAATATAGCATTGGAAATCATTTTTACCAAGGTTTTTAGAAAAAAAAGAAAATATTGGCCAGACAGACTTGTGGAAGTAACTTGGGCCTACAACACCACTTGGAAGACCACCATTGGATTCACTCCATTTGAGCTGGTCTTTGGGAAGAAGGCATTGTCGTCTATTGAATTTGACTACAACACCTTGAGGATGGAAACTCAGTTAAACTTGGATATCAATATAACACAACAGGAAAGGTTGCTCCAACTCAATGGTCTAGAGGAATTCAGAATGCAATATCTCCTGCACAATGAGGTAATCCAACTACAAAGGAATATTTGGCATGATAAGAAAATCAGAGAAAGGAATTTTCAAGAAGGAGATTGGGCCCTATTGTTTGATTCCAGATTCAAGGATTTCAAGCGGAATTTAATGAAAATATGGCTAGGTCCCTATCTAGTAGAGAAGTTTCATGAAAATGTGTTTGTCCAAATCAGAACAATTAATGAGGAAGGGATTCCCTTACTTCTCAATGGTCATAGGTTGAAGTTGTACAAGAAACCTCTATCCAACTTAAGAGTTTGTCAATTCAGTTAGTAGAGAATTAAATGTGATTGGGAGGGTCATAGCCCTTAGTCCAAAAAACTTATAAAAATAATAATATTAATAATAAGAGGGCCTAGATGAAAACCTCCATGAGGCATTTGAGGCCAACGCCTATGTTGAAAACCTATCTATGGCAGCCCAAGAGAAAAAAAATAAAAAATAAAAGATCCCCAGGTGCAAGCCTCCTCTGAGGAGCCTAGGAAAATAATGCAGGTTGAAAACCTCTGCAGAGTCAGCCTTCTTGTCTAAAAAAAAAAAAATAGAAAAAGGGAAACACAAGGAAGGAGTTCTTACACCACTTTTGCTAACATTTTATTTTTTCAAGACTCCAAATAGTTGACAAAATCATAGTTACAGGGCATAATCTACAAGTGTATTCCTCCATTCTTCCAACTATACATTTTATTTCCTCACTCTCTACTCACATACCCACCTGTCTCCATCATCCAATCAACAAAAGACTCCAATTTCCCCCCATCGTTGTAATGCTACAGGAGGAAACTATAATGCTACAAGAGGTCCAATAATGCTACAAGAGGAGCTTGTAAGGCTACAAGGGGTAGATCCGATGGAAAAATAGATAGTAAGGCCATGTTGTATTTAGGTAATTAGGAGAGGGGTCCTCCAATATCAACTCTGACACCCATCCACTCCATCTAGCCAATATTTTCTCAAAATTTCCACTCTGTCATGCATCTAAAAAACACAGAAAATCCATGTTTTCCATTATTCTATCACCCACACCACTTAATCATGATTCTAATCCTATCATCATACCTTTCATCAATTTCCATAAATCTGACATGAAAAATGAAGTCTTGACAAGCAGATTAAATGACTTCTACAGGAAGCAGACTCCTCCTATAGCATCCTATATAGTCATAAAATAACTCCCTAAAAATATTTTTTCCACCCACAAAGAGCGTCATGGATGTAGAAATTTGAATAACTGATATATTATTCACCGAGATTCTCCTGATCACACACTATTTTAACTTCATGCACAATACAAAATCTCTTCTACCATTGATCATTAATTGTGGAAATAAAAAACAATCGCATGCGCACATTAAAACCATAAACAATCACACATATGAACACAATATTTCATGGGAAAGCTTAAAGCTAAAAACCCCCAACTATCTGTATATTATATGTCATAGAGATCATGTAACAATCATTGTACAAAGCTCCTCACAAGCTCTCAGCACAACCTCCAATTGCTACACACTAATCAAGCTAGATCTAGAAAAACACATGCTCCAATCTCTGCCACCTTATAGCCAGCCTCTATTGCGTAATAAATGTTGTAGGATGGCTCATTAAATAACTTGAACCACCTGGCTTGTGCTGCACAATCCTCATGGGCTTCTCCAATCACTGGTTGTTGCAAATATGCAACAGTATAGTCACAACTGATAGTTAACCTGCTCTTTCACCTATCTCTACACTGGTCTCCACTGAAACTGTCCATGCACTGAAGTTAAATGATGTATTCTTTAGTTGATTAATGAGTTTATAATTAGTGAATTAATTAATAATTAATTCACACCACTCTTCACTAGTGTATTATTCAGTTAGACTAAATACAACTAGCTCAACTATGTTTAGATTAGTTAAACTGAACACAACTCCATTAACTCTTCAATCAACTCCACCAAACTCTGTCACATGAGTTCTAACTGAAGTATCCATGAAATAGCTCCACTTAACCCTTAGGAATAGCGTAATTCCTTCTATTATCTCCTGTGCCACATCTGTGCACTTAACTGAAGTGCTCCAAGAGAATAAGATAATGTTTATAGTCCAAATATTATTAAGAGCTAATAATATTCGACATATCTATTTTTAGACTGGAAATCTAAAAATATATTCCTCCCAATATGTCTAAAAATATAAGTCCATCTATTTTTTCCGACTTGACCAACCATCCACAAATAACATCCTGCAACTCATAGAACATGATCCATATGTCTAAAAATAGACATAGTCTAAAAATAGACTTTGCGCCAAAAATAGTCTGCGGGCCCACTTAGTGAAGGCGACTTCTTTCCACTAAGCTTATCATCTTGTTGAAATCTCAACACTTCCTCTCAACAAGATAGGGATTATCTGCCACCCCTATCCTACCTCTGTGGTATTCGAATTTGCTCCTGGTGAGCGCCTTCGTCAAGATATCAGCATCCTGATCCTCCATGGGAATGTATGAAAGTAACATGATCTTCTGTTGCACACAATCTCTGATATGATGATACCATATGTCAATATGTTTAGATATATCATGAAATACTGGATTAACCGAGAGTTTGATGCAACTCTGATTATCACAATAAATCACAGTAGGATATAAGTGTGAACCGAACAACCCGACCAGGATCTTCCTCATCCATATAGCCTCGCATGCAGCCAAACTCGCTGCCATATAATCGGCCTCTACTGAACTGAGTGCCACGGATCTTTACTTCCTGTTGTACCAAGAAACTGTTGTCGACTCGATACTGAAACTCCCTCCAGATTTGCTCATTCTGTTCGTTGGGCTCCCTGCCCAATCTGCATCTGTGAAGCCACATAGCTTCACCTCATCCGACTGTATGTACCATAATCCATATCCCGATGCGCCTCTGAGATATCTCAATACATGCTTGCCTGCCTTCCAGTAGAGCTTGGTAGGCTTAACCATAGCTTGTGAAAGCTGGTTAACAGCATAGCATATGTCGGGTCGTGTATTGAGATACATAATCGACCCCACCAACTGTCTATAAACAGTGGCATCCACTACCTCTGCTGAAGTAGCATCCTCCTTCCTCCATCCACCAGGAAGAGGAGTATCAATAGGCTTGCAGCCATGCATGTTGAAATTCTCCAGTATCTCTTGGGCATACTTGCCTTGAGAAACAAATAGTCCATCACTGCATTGCCAAATTTCCAATCCCAGGAAATAATGAAGGAGGCCCAAGTCCTTCATCTCAAACTCCTTTGCAAGATCAACCTTGCATGAGTGTATCAATAGCTCATCACCTGTAAAAATCAAATCATCTACATAAAGTACAATGATCAACAACTTACCCTCCACCACAATCTGGTATAGGTTCGGATTTGCCTCACTCTTGGAGAATCCAAGTCTGGTGAAATAACTTTATATCCATGTGTACCAAGCATGAGGTGCTTGTTTCAACCTATACAACGCTCTCTTGAGCTTGCACACATGCGACTTTCTGCTGAAGATCTGGAAACCTTCGGGCTGATCTATGTACACATCCTCCTCAATCACCCCATTGAGGAACGCAGTCTTCACATCCATCTGATGAATGTGCCATCCCATCTGCGCTGAGAGATCAAGAATCGTCTGTATGGAATAATACCTTGCAAAAGGTGCGAAGATCTCCTCATAATTGACCCCCTCAATCTGTGAGAAGCCTCGGGAAAAAAATATTGCCTTGTACTTCTCCACACTCCCGTCAGCTGCCTGCTTCACTTTGTAGATCCATCTCGAACCCACCACTGATTTCCCTTCCGGCCTTGGGACAATCTCCCATGCACTGTTTTTGAAAATTGAATCATACTCTTCCACCATGGCATCTACCCATGCGGGATCCTCCACAGCTTCCTCGAAAGAGGATGGATCCATCACGATACACTTGCTCATAAGAGCCATGTATCCAGTATACCATTCGGGTGACTGTCTCTGTCTGCACTGTGATGTAGGTGCTCCTACAACCTTCTCTGCATCTTGAGCCAGTCGCTCAGCTTCTGTAGTGCGCTTCCACCCTCTGATGGTTGGCGCTACTTGAGTGGTCTCTTCCACTCCATGAACCTCATCTTGTGGTTGATCCACATCCTGAGACTCATTCTTAGGAACTAATAGCTCCTCATCTGCATGCAAGTGTGGCTCCCTCTCAAGCGAACACTTCATGGCTTCTTCCTCATGAAATTTTATATCTTGTCGCACAACAGTCTTGCGACTATCGGGAAAATACACACGATAGTTGTGGGGTGTATCAGTGTACCCCACAAATATCCCAACCTCTGCGGTTGGCTCCAGCTTCTTCCTGGCATCCTTCGTCACATGAATGTAAACAGGTGAACCAAAAATCCTCAAATGGGAAATATCAGGCTTCTTACTAGAAGACGCCTCCTCGGGTGTACTCATGCCAAGTATCATGTGAGGACAACGGTTCTGCACATATACTGTAGTATTGCATGCCTCGGCCCACAAGTGTATGGGAAGGCCCTTATCATGCAACATCGCCCGTGCAACACCCACGATTGTTCTGTTCTTCTGCTCAACAACCCCATTTTGCTGTGGGTTATGAGTTGCTATGAGCTCTCTTCAAATTCCTTCTGGACTACAAAAGTCCTTGAATTTGCCAGAGATGAATTCACCACCATTGTCGCTCATAAGAGCCTTCACCTGCTTACCCAATTCTTTCTCAACCAGCGCCTTAAACTCACAGAACTTTGAGTATGTCTCGCTCTTCTTCTGCATGAAGAAGATCCAGCACTTCTGAGAAAAATCATCAACAAAGATCACATAGTACCTGTGCTTTGCTATCGAAGCTACTGAGAAAGGTCCACACACGTCTGTGTGAATTCTCTCAAGGATTGTCGTGGCGCGACTATCCTTCTCGTGAAAGGTGGCTTTCACAAATTTTCCCAAGGTACATCCCTTGCACTGATCTGACTACGCAAGAGTACCCTTAGGAAGCCCAATAGAAATCTGCTGCAGTATCTTCAAAGCTCCATGGTGAAGGTGGCCCAATCTCCGGTGCCACAGCTCGCCATCATCCCGGCTCACCACTCCTTCTGCCTTGCATGCCATTGCTGCGCATCCATCTACTTGCAATTGATAAAGGTTCTTGACTTGAACCCCTATCTTCCGGGTTTCTCCAGTTGTCTTACTGCGCAGGAAAGCCTTTCCCTCGCTGAAGACAACATCATACCCCTTGTCTTCTAACATCGCCACAGAGATCAGATTCTTCTTCAATCCTGGAACATGCATCACTTCCTTCAATACGAAGGGTTTACCAGACTCCCTCTCAAAGGAAATGGTACTGATACCGGTCGCACTGTATCTACCATCATCGCCCATCTCGATGTGCACTCCAAGATATTTCTCATCCAGATCAGTGAACAAATCTCGATCTCTTGTCATGTGAAAAGACGCACCACTGTCAAGAAACCACACTGAACCCATCACACTTGAGACCAAGCATGCGATCAGCGAAAAATCAAGCTCAAACTACGAGGCTAAGGCCTTTCCATCTACAAATTCAGTAGCCTACTTATTTTTCTTCTTCTGTGGATAATTAGTGGCGTAATGATCGTGTTGGTGACAGTGAAAGAACTTCACCTTGGACATGTCCTGCTTCTTGCCTTTCGCACCGGATTGAGAATATTTCTTGCTCTTCCCCTTCTTTGCTTTGGCAGCCAAAGTGAAATTTTCTTCATCAGAGTTCTTTGATGAAGATCCGTCCCTGGTACTCCGCCTTATCTCTTCTTGCACAAGATCCGACCAAAGTCGTTCCCATCCTGGCAATTTCTCCTGACCATTGACAGAGTCCTGATAGGAACGAAAACTCTTTGGATGCCTAAGGAGAGCCAAGCTCACCAAGTCCTCATCATCAACAGTCACCCCCACACTTCCCAGCTCATCCCTGCATTGGATGAACTTCATGAGGTACTTGGGCATACTGTCGCCTTTCTCCATTTTTATGTTCCTGAGTTTATCCTTGAGCGCCAACTTCCTCTGGTTGCTCTTGCTTTGAAATAAATCTATTAAAGCTTTCCACATCAAGAATGGAGAAGCCTTACCATGAATATTGGACACTATGTGATCCTTCACACCTTCCAACAGAATCCTTCGACACTTTGCTATCTTCTTTTTCCATGCGTCAAGTACGGCAGCATCACTAGAAGTAGGTTTTGGAACTTCTACATCTATGAAATATTTCAACCCATTGTCATCCAGCACCGCCTCCATCCTGTCCTTCCATGCAATATAATTTGAGCTGCCCTCAAGGGCATACTCCAATCCCAATCCGTTGAAATCCATCTCAACTTTGACACCAAGAAAACACTACTGCAAATTCGAATTCCACCAGCTCAAAACTCAATCGCTTCAATGTTTTGCAATTGCTCCAATGATCAATATCGCTCCGATACCATGTATAAATTTGAATAACTGATATATTATCCACTGATATTCTCCTGATCACACACTATTTTAACTTCATGCAAAATACAGAATCTCTTCTACCATTGATCATTAATTGCGGAAATAAAAAACAATCTCATGCGCACATTAAAACCATAAACAATCACACATATGAACACAATATTTCATGGGAAAGCTTAAAGCTGAAAACCCCCAACTATCTGTATATTATATGTCATAGAGATCATGTAACAATCATTGTACAAAGCTCCTCACAAGCTCTTAGCACAACCTCCAATTTCTACACACTAATCAAGCTAGATCTAGCAAAACACATGCTCCAATCTTTGCCACTTGATAGCCAACCTCTATTGTGTAATCAATGTTGTAGGATGGCTCATTAAATAACATAAACCACCTGGCTTGTACTGCGCAATCCTCATGGGCTTCTCCAATCACTGGTAGTTGCAAATATGCAACAGTATAGTCACAACTGATAGTTAACCTGCTCTTTCACCTATCTCTGCACTGGTCTCCACTGAAACTTTCCATGCACTGAAGTTAACTGATGTATTCTTTAGTTGATTAATGAGTTTATAATTATTGAATTAATTAATAATTAATTCACACCACTCTTCACTAGTGTATTAATTAGTTAGACTAAATACAACTAGCTCAACTATGTTTAGATTAGTTAAACTGAACACAACTCCATTAACTCCTCAATCAACTCCACCAAACTCTGTCACATGAGTTTTAATTGAAGTATCCATGCAATAGCTCCACTTAACCCTTACGAATAGCATAATTCCTTCTGTTAGCTCCTGTGCCACATCTGTGCACTTAACTTAAGTGCTACAAGAGAATAAGATAATGTTTATAGTCCAAATATTATTAAAAGCTAATAATATTTGACACATATATTTTTAGACTGGCAATCTAAAAATAGATTCCGCCCAATATGTCTAAAAATAGAAGTCCATCTATTTTTTCCGACTTGACCAACCATCCACAAATAGCATCCTGCAACTCATAGAACATGATCCATATGTCTAAAAATAGACATAGTTTAAAAACAGACTTTGCGCCAAAAATAGCCTGCGGGCCCACTTAGTGAAGGCGACTTCTTTCCACTAATCTCATCATCTTGTTGCAATCTCAACAATGGAGTCATTTTTGAAACAGAGAAGAGGCACATAAGCCTGAGGAAGCAATCTATCCACTCCACCAGTAGCATATTGGACACAAGGAAGGAACCTACGCACACAACAAAGTTATCAGTCAGAATATGATCAAGTTATGAAGACTTGAACAGAAACAAGCAAAGCAATCAACTCCCTAAAGATCATGATGCTATGAGGCCCATATACAACATGAAACCTTCTCCAGCAATTTGATCCACAAGTAGGCTCAGGTATGAAAACCCTCACCTCTTCCCTATTGTTACATTGCAATTTGTCACCGTCCCTGCAATTCCCCGTCCTGCACATTGGAGGGCTTATTCCGTGACCTGTGAGCAGTGACATGACCTGAAACCACTTTCATGGCATTCCCCTGAACAAGGGCATTCATTCCCCTGAAGAAAATTTCTTGTGAAAAACCCTAAAAATATCCTTTTTTTGCCTTGGTGCGACTAGTCAGTTCAGCCCTCGTGCCAATGGGAGAAATCCTCCAAAGAGGGCGCGCCAGCTGGCACACTGTCTCAGTGTTGTACCCGTGCCAGACTTATTAAGGAGTGTTTAAAAAAAATAAATGGCGGAATATTGACTCCAACCAATTCCTGAACTGTTCTCTAAATTGAGTTGGGAGGTTTGGCTCCGGATCTCTATGTAGAGGAAGTGGTTTTCCACCTCTCATGGAAGCTTCCTTGAGGATAGGGCTAATCCCATGATTGTAGGGATCCCAAATCCCCTTCCACCATCTATGTTAGGTCCCTATATTACTAGTATAGTCCCTTATTGTTGTTAGTGTAACCCCCTTATTGTTATTATTGTACCCTTGTAACCCCCATTTTATTATTATTGTGCCCTTAAATTATTATTGTTAGGTCGGCTAGGATTGCATTGTGGCCCACTAGGATTACATTATGGCCCCATGGACTCCTATATATAGAAAGGAGGTTTTGTAAATTGTATCATCCAAGAATTGTTCATTCATGTAATGTATTGGAGGTTTCCCCCTCAAAGTGGCTCATTTCTAAGGCGTGAATATCTCTTTTCTTCTCTCTCTAGAGCTGGTTACACAACATTTGGTATCAGAGCTTTGGGATTCTAGGGTTTCGCTGCTCCAAACAGGTCATCATGGCATTTTCGCTATAAATTTTTTTCTACGAAGCTTCAGAAGCTGAAATGTTTAGGGTGTGAAGCTGAAATCTTGAGGAAGGTTGTCTAAAAATTTCAGATCTTGGTTCGCAATATTTGAGGAGATATCATCTGTGGAAGTTAGGTATTTTTTCAGGCTCATAAACAGGTCATCGTGGCATTTGCGCTATAATTTTTTTTTTACGAAGGTTCAGAGTCTGAAATTCATATGGTGTGAAGCTGAAATCCTGAGGAAATTCGTCAAAAAATTTCAGAACTTGGTTCGCAATATTTTTGGAGATATGATCTGTGGAAGGTAGTGCTTTTTCAGGCTCCTGAATTTCATCTCAAAGAGGTGATCGTGGGAAACGTTCAATAACTCTCTCTCTGAAGATTGGATTGGAGTGCCGTCAAAAGTGGTCGCAAGTACACGGCCTTTAGTTTCTTTGCTATCAATTTCAGAGACAAAGGACAAAACAGTGACACGTGGCAAGTCGTACAAGTTCGCTCTACCGAACCAGTCCAGAATTAGGTCATTGTGGGAGATTGGACACAACTTTGTCTTGGAGCATCAAAATCAAGTCAGACCTGTGGCATTTGAAAGAAGCTTCAGAGGGCTACTACAGGGCTGAATTTCAGATATCGAAGATTTTCAAGCACATAGATAATACAATTTCAATATCGAGCTCCTCAAAGCTAGTAAAAGGTGTGTATTTTTTTTTCCGAATTGCATAAGTCTTGTTTGAAGAATCAAGTTGAATTGATTCCAAGGGCATCTTGTAGAATAGATATCAATATTGGATTCTAAAATGGCCCCAAAAAAAGAATTCAACACCCATTAAGCCTTCAGAAGGCTCTACTATGACTCATGAAGATGAAGAATTGCAACATGATCTATCAAAATTACAAGAGCAAATGCAACATTTTTCACTCTCGCAAAGAGCAACACAAAATGAAATGGAAGTTTTGAAGAAAGACATGGAAGCTAAGATGGATGGCATGGAAGCTGGCATGAATCTAATATGGATGACATGGAAGCTAAGATCGATGAGAAAATGGAAAACATGAAGAATTTTCAAAAGCAGCATATGGAAGGTTTGACAAAGTTGATACAAGAAAGGTTTCCTAATGGTGAAAAGATAGTAGAAGAACCTCATGATGAGAACAAAATAAATGTTAATTGTGATTTCATAAACTCTAATGTTGGTGGGAAGAACCACCATATTCCAAAGATGGATATGAGGAAGTTTGATGGAAAGGATCATGTAACATGGATACTACAGATGGAGCAATATTTCGATCTCCATAACGTGCAAAAAACAAAAAAGGTACGCATTGCAACTTTACATTTAGAAAAAAATACATTTGTATGGTATCGATGGCTTTGCTCCCGTAAAAAAATTGTCACTTGGTCAATTTTTACGGAGGAAATGATAGCACATTATGAGGATACAAAGAGCAACACCTTCTTTAACCAATTGATAAATCTCAAACAAAAGGGTTTAGTGGGGCAGCACACTGAGGACTTCCAAAAATTGAATATAAGGGTAACTGATATTCCAGAGGAACACAGGATTGATCTCTTCATAGGTACTCTAAAGGATAACATCTAACATAAAGTTCGTGTTTTGGAGCCCGATTCATTGGAGAAGGCATTCAGGTTGGCAAGAAAAGTTGAATGTAAAATTATGGCAACAAGGAAGCCTACCACTCAATTCTATAAAGAAGGAAGTGTTGCTATGCCTAGATTTCCACAACCTACAAGGTTGACACCACAACAATTGGAAGAAAAAAGAGCAAAAAGGCTTTGCTACAGTTGTGATAGCAAATACACTAAAGGTCATAAGTGTGCTGAAAAGAAATTATTTTACATAGATTGTGAAGAAGAAGAAGAAAATGAACAAGAAGAGGATATACACCAGGAATCGGCCCTAGAAGAGGAAGAAATGAATCCGACCATATCATGTAATGCACTGGCAGGAATTACCACTCCTCAAACTCTCAAGATAGCAGGACACATCAAGAAGAAAAAGGTAATAGTGTTGATTGATTCAGGTAGCACCCATAATTTTATTCATTGTAAGGTAGCCAAGGAATTAAATTGTTTCCTATACCCAGCACCAGAATGTCAAGTGATGGTTGCAAATGGAGGAACTATAAATTGCTCTCGAAAATGCCATAATATCAAGCTAACCATGGGGGAATATGTATTGAATATTCCAATGCTTTCCATTCCTATGGGAGGTGCCGATGTTGTACTAGGAGTACAATGGTTACAATCTTTGGGGACGGTAGCTTTTAATTTTCAAGAACTTTTCTTGAATTTTTTTTTTAGAAGGAAAGGAAGTCGAATTACGGGGTATTGAAGGGAAGCCAGGAAGGATAATAAGCTCTAATGTCATGACAAAGCTTCTAAAGAAAGAACAACGAGGCGTAATTGCACAATTATGCTCACTAGAAGTTCCAACATCAAAATCATCTATTCCTGCAGATCTCCAACAATTCTTGGACAATCATTCCAAGGTGTTTGAAACTCCCAAAGGACTCCCACCTATTCGTGATCATGATCATGCTATTCATTTGATTCCAGGAAGTGTTCCTCCAAACATCAGGCCTTATATATATATCCTTACTTCCAAAAGAGCGAAATTGAACGTATGATTGCAGAAATGTTAGAGGCGGGTATAATTCAACCTAGTCAAAGTTCTTTCTCTGCTCCTGTAGTATTGGTACACAAGAAGGATGGATCATGGCTAATGTGTCCAGATTATAGGGAGCTCAATAAGCTCACCATTAAAGACAAATTTCCCATTCCTGTGATTGATGAATTATTGGATGAATTACATGGAGCAATTTATTTTACCAAGTTGAATCTTCGTTCAGGATATCATCAAATTAGAATGAAGACTGAAGATATTCCAAAAACAGCATTTCGAACTCATGAGGGTCATTATGAATTTTTGGTCATGCCTTTTGGCCTTACCAATGCACCTTCTACATTTCAAGGTTGATGAATTCCATTTTCAAACCCTTCCTTAGAAAATTTGTGCTAGTATTTTTTGATGATATACTAATCTACAACAGGTCTTGGAAGGATCATGTTGAACATGTTGACAGGGTGCTCAAACTATTGTAGGAGAAACAATTATATGCAAAAACATCCAAATGTTTCTTTGGAGTACAAGAGGTGGAATATCTGGGTCATATTGTATCTCACGAGGGTGTTAAAGTAGACCCTAACAAAATTAAAGCCATTAAGGAATGGAAAGTCCCCACAACCATAAAGAAGTTGCGAGGATTTCTCGGGTTAACAGGATATTATTGCAAGTTTGTTAAGAATTATGGGAGAATAGCAGCACCTCTAACAACATTATTGAAGAAAGATGCATTTTCATGGACTTCTGAAGCAACTAAGGCCTTTGAACATCTTAAAGAGGCAATGTGCCTAGCACCGGTCTTAGCTACGCCAGACTTCACAAAAACCTTTATCGTGGAATGTGATGCCTCAGGAAATGGAATTGGTGTTGTTTTAATGCAGGAAGGAAGACCCATTGCTTTTGAAAGTCGTCCAATCAAAGGAAAGTATTTACAGAAACCTATTTATGAGAAAGAAATGTTAGCAATACTGCATGCACTAAATAAATGGCGAACTTACCTAATGGGAAGACACTTCAAGGTAAAAACTGATCATGATAGTCTTAAACACTTTTTGGAACAAAGACTATCTTCAGAAGAGCAGCAAAAATGGTTCACAAAGATGTTGGGTTATGAATTTGAAATAATCTACAGAAAAGGAAAGCTTAATGTTGTTGCAGATGCACTCTCAAGAAAGAATGAAGAGGTGGAAGCATTGCTTTGTGCCATTTCTATTATCCAACCGTATTGGATAACCGAAGCAAGAGATGAATGGAAGAAGGACAAAGATGTATGGACACTCATTCAAAAGTTGCAGCAAGATCCTAGTACATCTGATACATTTAGTTGGAAAAATGATTCCTTATGGTACAAAGATCGCTTATATCTTTGTAAGAATTCCCAACTAAAACAAAAGATTCTTCTGGAATTTCACAATTCTCCTTTAGGAGGACACTCAGGATTTTTAAAAACTTACCACAGGGTGAAGAAAGATTTTTTTGGGATGGCCTTAAATCTGATACTCAAAAGTTTGTGCCGGAATGTTTGGATTGCCAACAGAATAAAGTGGAAACAATTAAGACCCCGGGACTTCTACAACCTTTATCCATTCCAAGTCAACGTTGGGAGGAGATTTCAATGGATTTTATCACAGGTTTACCTAAGTCTGAAGGAAAGAGTGTCATCATGGTGGTAGTTGATAGACTTACTAAGTATGCACACTTTTGTGCATTATCTCATCCATTTAAAGCAAGTACAGTTGCTACTACATTTATGGACAGAATTCAAAAGCTACATGGAAGCCCAAGGGTTATTTTGAGCGACAGAGATCCCATTTTTACTGGAAATTTTTGGACGGAGTTATTTTCTTGTTTGGGTACTCAATTAGCTCATAGCTCATCTTATCATCCTCAATCCGATGGTCAAACCGAGATAGTAAATAAATGTTTGGAAGGATATCTTCGTTGTTTTGTATCTGATAAACAAACACAATGGGTCAAGTGGTTACCTCTCGCCGAATGGTGGTATAACACTTCCTTCCATACTGCAGCAAAAATGACCCCATTTATGGCACTTTATGGATATCATCCACCATCCATCACATCATCTTTAAGGGAAAATTCGAAGGTTCAAGCAGTGGAAGATCACATCGAGCATCAGCAAGAAGTTCTCCAACTCTTAAAGGATAACCTAAATTTTGCACAAAATCGAATGAAACAACAGGCAGATCAACATCGCAGTGAGAGAAGTTTTGATGTAGGAGATTGGGTATTTTTACGGCTACAACCATACAAACAAATGTCCCTCAAGCAAGCTAAGAAGGATAATAAATTATCGCCAAAGTACTATGGTCCTTACAAGGTGTTGCAAAAGATTGGTACTATGGCATACAAATTGGAGCTTCCTCCTTCTTCGCGAGTACATCCAGTTTTCCATGTTTCATGCTTAAAGAAGGTTATAGGTGAAAATCTTCCAGTTCAAACAGTATTGCCAGAACTTGATGGGGAAAGGAAAATCATATTGGAACCTGAAGCAGTCATGGAAAAAAGAACTCGACAACTACGGAATCGATCAATTTCAGAGTATCTCATCAAGTGGAAGAACTTACCCACCGAAGATTCTACATGGGAGGATGAGAATTTTATACAGAAGCACCCAGAGCTACTCAAGTGTTGAGGACAACACTTTTTTGAAGGAGAGGGGCATGTTAGGTCCCTATATTACTAGTATAGTCCCTTATTGTTCTTAGTGTAACCCCCTTATTGTTATTATTGTACCCTTGTAACCCCATTTTATTATTATTGTGCCCTTAAATTATTAATGTTAGGTCGGCTAGGATTACATTGTGGCCCACTAGGATTATATTGTGGCCCCATGGACTCCTATATATAGAAGGAGGTTTTGTTCATTTGTATCATCCAAGATTTGTTCATTTATGTAATGTATTGGAGGTTTCCCTCTCGAAGTGGCTTATTTCTAAGGCGTTGATATCTCTTTTCTTCTATTTTTGGAGCTGGTTACACAAAAATCTATATAAGCTTGCCATTTTCCTTTGCAAGCTAGTCTCCAAGAGCCTTCATAGCCTAAAGAATGTTGCAAGAGCCTTGATAGTCCTCAAAGAGCCAAATCAATAGTAAGGAGATTATTGTCAAGACAACCGAAGAGAGAGGCTTGTCTCATTCCCGACGAGCTTTACCGAGACGTATTCCGCTGTCAAACCACCTAAGGAAGATTCAACGTTAGAGCTAGGTTGTATCTTTCTTTGTATTAATTAACGATAAGTGACTTTGGTTATGGTTCCACTCGTATTGTTCATTGTGATCATGAGTTGTGTCATGTCATCAACCTGCTGGAAGGCCATTGGCTCTCCGGCTCTTTCATCATCTCCCAATGCCTTAGAGGCATTCAATGGTCGGGAATCAAAACCCCTGGGTGTTCTTGAGAGTTTTCCGATTACGTTACAAGGGAAGACAGTCAACGTAGAAGTAGAAGTGGTTGACGCCAAGCTCAACTACAATCTTCTTCTCGGCCGCAGTTGGACTCACGCTATGTTATGCATGCCATCCACCCTCTTCCGACTTCTCAAGTTCCCTCATGAGGGAAAAATTGTTACTGTGGATCAGTTGTATTTCTTCACCTCATCCTCTGAGAACAACGTTCCTTACGTGGATCAAATCCCCAATCCCCCTGACAGTGTAGGACCCGGTCTCTTCAAGGACCCCGTCCTCATGGGTATTTTTCCCGCGCCAGCACTGCACACCGTTCAAGTTAATATGATCTCTAGGTCTGAAAACCCATGGATCATCCCTTCACCTGAACAGGTGAATGGTTTTGGAGAATCGATGCCCTTAACTCCAGTAGAGATTAATTACTGTGAAATTGTCGCCGCATCTGATCCTCCTCCTCCTCAACATGCTCCTTCGAGCATGGCTTTAGATATATATTCCCAATCCCCCTGGCTCAGCGAGGCTGACTCGGCCGATCCTCTTAAAGAGATCTTCCCTTCTGATGAAGCCATTGTTGAAAAAATATCTCTTGAGGAGCTGCCTTGGAGCGATGGACATCATCGTTCCTCCTTCATGCCTAGCTTGGGGGCAATGTCTGATTGTATAGAGCGTGATTTATCTAGTTATCCCCCTCCTGAGCCTCCTCCGTTGAGCTCACCGGAGCACAGTTCCTCTTCTTGTGCCAAGCTCCTAAAAAAATGAAACAAGTTTCTACGAGGACAGTTCTTTTAAGAGTGTCATCCTTGTTAAAATAATGAAACACCACCCTGTTCAATTCGAGTTTCGCTAGATTTAGATCAAATCTCTTATGTTTTCAACCTTCACTCCATTTCCTATGGACTGAAGCTTGTGGGGCATGTACCTCGAATTGAGACACCATGCTGGGGGCATGCCCGTCTTCCTCAAGCATAGTTTGTGTTTTAAGCTTGCATAAAAATAAAACTCATTTCCAAGCATAGTTTGCATGTGTGCCTTCATGTGTGCTTTTAAGCTTGCATAAAAATAAAATGTGTGATTAGATACATTATGTGAACTTTTTCATTGGGTCGTTTGTTATGCAACTGATGCATTACGATAACATTATATTAGAAATTTGCGCAACTTGTAAAAACATCATCACATGTAAAAATATCCATCCAGAAATAGATATATAGATATATATGTCGAATAGTTTGCAGTTTGTGTACATCACATAAAGTCAAAAAATATACATGTCTATCTAATAATAGACAGAGACAACATGTCTCTAAAAAATATATGCATATGAAAAGCCCTAGATATCTAATAGGCGTGGTGCTCATGGTAACATGCCACCGCGTGCACCAATCGCCTCAACAGTTGGTGAAGGCGACTAGGCACCCCCACAGTGTGTCGCTGGTAAGCTACTGGGACATCTTCCAGCCGTGCATAGTCTGGGATCCCCCGAGCAATGCCCTCCAGGTTCTGGATCAGCTTGCTCCCTTTGCCACCCTCAACTTGAGGGTCATGCGCAAGAGGGGTCCTCTGTGCAATGGGCGACATGCCCGGGGGCCTCTCTGGGCCAACATTTGCATACACATAAAACTGTTGTTAGAATGGGCATGTACCAAAAAAATCGTAAATACATAAAAATCAAAAAAAGAGAGTCATACCCAGCTCCTCATCCCAATCCTCCCCCTCCAGGAGCGAAAGATCTGGGTCTCCAATGAAATCGGTTCCAGCATAAGGCCAATCCTCGACTACGATCAATTGACGTCGTAACCATACAAAGAACTCGGGCCTCCAGGACATTTGTTGGCGCCCTCCTGACTTGGGCATAAGCGCTGCCTAGCGAGCCATCCTCGGCTCCCTCGGTATCGACTCGACAACTATTGCCCCTTGGCCCTGGAAAATGGGTAGTCGTTCGAAGATGAAAGACACCAGAATGGAACCGTATCCAAACTGCTTCAGTTTGGATTTCTTGCACTTTGTTAGTTGCCTTTTGATATTGGTTGTCGCTACGGTGGCCCAATTGAACAGTGTAGGATTCATGCACTCAGAGGCTAGTAGGAGCTGCGCCTTGGTTGCCTCATGCGGTGCCTGCGATCTCGCAGCTCGCGCAATGGTGTGAAGCACTACTCTGAGTGCTAGGTCCCGGACAGTGTGGATGTCCACTTTCCCACTTCCCGATCCTGTCTGTGCCCCTGGGCACACTTTCGCCATTACCTGATCCATCTTCTCTCCAGAAGGTCTACTGTCGGTCATAATGGGCACTGGGTCTCTGCACGACAGTCCGGTTATGAAATAGACATCGAAGACCTCAAGTTCTAGCACTTGGTCCCGATGTTTGAACACTTCCTCGTTCTCATCCAATATGCTAAACAAGTACTGTAATAGCTCAGGTTGAGCTCATAAGCATGGCGTGAGGAATAATTTCTTGAGACCACAGTTCCGGAGTGCATTCATGCAAGCTTTGTTTTCCATGGCCTTTTCGTCTTCTTCTCCATGTTCCCTCTCTTTCCATTCAATAACCATTATGCCTAAATACCTGCATCAACATGATAAAAAATGCTTTGTTAGATCTTTGTTGCATTCAAAAATCCAAATGGATGGCTCACATTTTTAAAATTTAAAGCAGAAAATCGTGTTGCGCCATTGGTGCGACCCCTTTGTGAGCAAAATTCCATTGGCGCGGGTCCGTGCCAGATACCCGCGCCAATGGGCCAAGCCCTAAAATTCCAAAGGGTTCCCCCCAGAGGTCAAATGCACAATGGAAATTCATAAAAAATGGATCAAAACAGAGCTTAAGGGAGCGCTTCTTACCTGGAACTGACGAGAATCTGAATGGTGTCCTGAATCAGTCGCAATCACCGCCGCAAGTTCGCACACAAAAAGACCACTGTTGCTCTCCAAATGAGGTAAAAAGTAAAAGTAAATGTGTTTTTACTATTTGTGGCATATTTATAACTTTTGAAGTCAAAATTAGGTTTTAAAAGTTATTTTTCTCGATATTTTAATATATTTTGTCGAAAAATGGATTTTACACTCGCTTTTATGTGTAGCGACAGGTTTTTACGCGACTTGGACTGTGATACGAGTTGTATTTTATACTTTTTCGAACTTGGTTAAAACACGAAAAAGTCATTTTGGAGTCATATTTCAGCTCTTTTCTGACTCTCTAAACATGAAAAGATCGTTGAGTCGCTTGTCATTTTGATCTCATTAAAGTGCCTATGAAATGACATCTACCCAGTATACGTTTACCCCTTTTTCAGGCTGGGATAGATTATTTACGAAAAAGGAATACCCTAGCCAATTGCGACTAGGAGGTTTCCTCAAACATAGTTTTCTACCTTTTCGGATCTGAGGAACTATTTACGAAAAGGGACTATTGGAGTTTACTTTTCTGCTGTCTTTTCAAACTCTCTAAATATGAAAAGACGCCGAGTTCTTCCTTTGTCATATTCGTTAAACCCTGATGACATCAGATTCAGTCGTACTGACGATATTCAAGTTTCTCCTTCCTAGGGCTCGTCAAATTTACTAGGATGGATTCGTCCGAAAGGGTGGACTTATATTACAAGCATATGCTATCCCCTTCAAGATTTTTTTTTTAAATAATTGTGGTACTCGCCAGAAATGGTGGGGAAAATGGAACCAGTATCATCGTTGTGTCGGCAGTATGTCGCTCTTGAACATGGCACTTGTCTGCGTTCGTGTCAAGTTGGGGACATCTCATCTCATTTTCTGTTTGCCTTTGTGGGTTTGGGTAATCCTTTTTGACCTCTCATCTGCTCTTTGCCTCGTCATCATGACCTCTGATCTTTTGATGTCAAATACTGCCAAATCCACTGTCGTGCCGCCAATATGTTCAAGAGAATTTGACCTCTGCAAGTTTCAACCCTCCTTTGATTCTCATCTAATCCTGATTCACAAAACATTATGTTCCTCTGTCTTGTGTCGATGATGTGGGAAACACTATGGCCCACCTTCGATCAAGGTCACTTCCTGTCGACTTCAGCTCATTACCCAGGAAGTTGATCTAGAGACTCCCTTCTGGTACCTTGGAGCCTGCATGCCTCAATGGCAGGTTCTTCGCATTCGACGCAAGGTTTTCATCATTGGCCTTTGATCGGATTATTCTATGGGTGTTCAACGTCAGCTCACTGTTCACATTCCGTGGATTGTACCTATAATACCTTGAGGGCCATTATCATTATTTGTGGTTCCTCTCGCGTCTGTTAACAGCTTTCATCATTGGCTGGTAATCAGACGATGTTCTTGCATGTTCGACTTCAGCTCACTTATTCACATGCTAGAACTTGTACTTTGTTCGGGTCGAGATGGAGCGCAAGACCCTGGATTTTTTTTGTTAGAATCTAGGCTGCGATTATGTGGATTATTATGATTAGTTACATGACTCATTCATTGGATGGCTGCGACCATGCCTGATTCTATTTATCGATCCTCATTGGATGGTTGTGTCCATGCCTTGGATCTGGATTATTGTATACTCTGTTATGGATGGCTGCGCCCATACCACATATATCATGTATTTGAGATATCAGTTGTACTTCTCTACGCAGGTTTTCCGACGACAGTGTTTTCAGTTGGACATGTTCTCGTAAAGCATTTCACCCCTCTCTCTTTTTCGGGCCTCATGCTTTAGGGGGCATCTGTTACATAGCAATTTTTCACCGTCCCTGCAATTCCCCGTCCCGCACATTGGAGGGATTATTCCATGACCTGTGAGCAGTGACATGACCTGAAACTACTTTCATGGAATTCCCCTGAAGAAGGGCATTCATTCCTCTGAAGACAATTCCTTGTGAAAAACCATAAAAATAGCCTTTTTTGCCTTGGCGCGACTAGTCAGTTCAGCCCTCGCGCTAATGGGGGAAATCCTCCAAAGAGGGCACGCCAGCTGGCACACTGTCTCAATGTTGTACCCGCGCCAGGATTATTAAGGAGTGTTTTTTAAAAATAAATGGCGAAATATTGACTCCAACCAATTCCTGAACTGGTCTCTAAATTGAGTTGGGAGGTTTGGCTCCGGATCTCCATGTAGAGGAAGTGGTTTTCCACCTCTCATGGAAGCTTCCTTGAGGATAGGGCCAATCCCATGATTGTAGGGATCCCAAATCCCCTTCCACCATCTATATAAGCTTGCCATTTTCCTTTGCAAGCTAGTCTCCAAGTGCCTTCATAGCCTAAATAATGCTGCAAGAGCCTTGATAGTCCTCATAGAGCCAAATTAGTAGCAAGGAGATTATTGTCAAGACAACCGAAGAGAGAGGATTGTCCCATTCCCGACGAGCTTTACCGAGACGTATTCCATTGTCGACCCACTGAAGGAAGATTCAAAATTAGAGCCAGGTTTTATCTTTCTTTGTATTAATTAATGATAAGCGACTTTGGTTATGGTTCCACTCATATTGTTCATTGTGATCATGAGTTGTGTCTTCTCTGACTGATACATAATTGCATATATTGGGTTTATGCTTGTGTGTTCGTTGTGTTTCTTATGTGTGCAGGTGTTTGATCATGAAAATCGAGAGAATTGTGATCTGCCGGAGCAAGGAAACAGGAGCGCTATCTTCTCTACGAACAGCGACATTGGACTTAAGGTAGGCCTTCTTCGCAATTTGGTCTATTGCAATTAGGAACTTGTGCCTTAGCATGATACGATTGTTGCTAGACCCGATCTGGGCTAGTAGGGATCACCTCTGTCTGCAGAGGGGATTTACCTGTACAACACCTATGCATATATGCTAAAATGTTTTAATGGTTGAGAAAGGAATTTTAATAGGCTAGAGGTGGCCAGTGAACTTGGCCACCCTCAACTAGTCAACTAAAGTTCATATTAGTCACACATGCAACATGGAAGTGTCAGCTCAAGTGAGGTGAATATCACAAGGAAAAAGGTAATGGTTGCAAGGATTGGGGACAACAATTCAAAAAAAGGAAACTCTTGTATGTGCCATGTCACCAAAGCGTTCCTACCCTTTACCACAAAGGAAATATTATGTACTAAGGTCGAATCCATTTGCACCATCACTCATTTATAAAAAAATATTTAGAGGAAGGAAGGGCTAAGTGCTATCAGAATTCCTAGGGTGCGACCGAGAAGCTTCGAAATTTGTTTGCAGGTGTTACAGGAGGAAGCTACCAGAGGGTCTGAACTACTACAGGAGGGTCGAGAAGGAGATACAAGAGAGAACTTAAGGGTGAAAGAGAGCCACAGTGACCCGAAGTTTTCCTCAAAACCTCGTGCACATGCAAAGTTATTTTTAAAAGGAGTAAGTGTATTTCTCCCTCTCTTAGTTTCCATATAATTACATGGGAAATTATGCATGAAGTTTCTTCCCTGTAATAGAGAGATTGGGCAGTAATTCCTTTTGGAAATTTTTGTGTGTAAAGGCAAGATAGAGACAGAAAAAAAAGTGTATTGTTTTCGTATAATTTCTAACATCCTTCTCCTTCACTGATAAAAATGAAGTTTAATATTGTTTCTACCACTAATATTACTTTGAGGAAAAAAATAATTTCATGCCTAAGTAACACTGAGGAGCAATAAAAGAAGTGGAGGGGGGGGGGGGGGGTGTGATTTAATAGAAGAGGACCCATAGACATAAACTGAATTCTCCAACACCCTCCTTTTGTGAACATTTTTATAAGACATCAATATTTGGGTTTCTTTGAACTGTTAAAAGGGTATGATGATGATAGCACTCACGAATTTTCCATGGCACTACATTCTTAAGGAGAATATAGTGCCACTGCCGTTGTTAGAGTATTGACCATCTCTTTAAGTCATGCAACCATAATAAGAGTGACCACCTTACCATTGGGAATTCGGTGGAGCAAAGAGGACATAGCAGTGGGTGTCACAACCAAGAAGAACTTCTTCATTCTAAAAGAAAAACTAGTAGATAATAAAAATGGAACGAGAAGGGAGAGCCCACCTCACCCCTAGGATGAGGTGGATTATCACACTGTCAAATATATATCTTGTGAAGGGATATTGAATGTGGTATATGCATACCAGTCAGGATTCTTTGTGAGTTAATATTCAAGGAAGAAGTTCCTATTCCTCAAGAGGTGACGAAAGGGAAGCATCAACACATTTCCCACCATGGCCTCATCAAGTTAATTGTGATGGATAATTTAAGTCACTTACAAAACCTTGTGTTATGGATTGATTTTGTAGACATGGACAGGGATATCTTCACTGAAATCCAAGCCATCACACCTGGAGAAACACCAGCCTCTAACACTAGAGGTAGGGAAGAAAAAACAGAGGAAGAAGAGGCAACAAAAATATAGTAAGATGAAGCATAGATTAAAGAATAATGATATAAACAAGTAGAAGAGAAAGAGAGTCATAAGGAGACTTATAAGCCCCAAGAAATAAAGAAGTAAGGACATAAAACAAGTCTCTCTCCAGGGAATACTGAGAAAGAAGTGGCTGCAACATTGGCTACATTGGGCACACATGTCAAGCCCAAAAGGAGGTAGCCAAGGAAAAGTCCCCTATATTTCAAAAAAAGTAAGATCACCAGGGTTAGGCAGTGGAAGCCACAACCTCCTTTAAAGGTCCCTATCACTATTGATGATTCACCAAGTAAAAAGGAAGAAGAAGGGCCTGGTGAAGGAAAGATTGAGGAGATTACCTCTCCTAAGGCCAATACCAAGCCACTTGTGACATATGTGGGAAGGACCACCACTAGGGAAGTCACCTTGAAGGGACCCAAGACACAAAATTCCCTTGAGCAAGTAGAAAAAGAGGATCTACAAGAGAAACATGGCCTGCTATAGGAGAAACAAGTGATGCTATAGGAGCAGAAAGAGGAGCTACATGAAGGATCAACCACCTTAAAACTAGATGAAAAAGGACTCCAAGAGTTTCAAGAGACCCATAACCCAGCTTAGAATCCTATTTCAATTTTTTTTAGGGAGGTTGGATTATACCTGAAAAGTTTGTAGTCCCACTCCTTTATGAGTTGGAGACAGAGATAGGTATAACACATAGACAGATTTAAATTGCCAAATCCAGAAATTTAGAATATCTGGGTCTCGTGGAGAAGAAATTCACTGAAGTTGGAAATGAGTTGAGTGATTTTAGACTAAGAGAGTCAACTATGATGGAGCAGCTACAAAAAAAAAAACAAAAGGTTAAGAGAGCAGCTGAAAGAGAAAGAAACACAACTTGACACTATGGCAAGTCTCTCTATTGAAGCCATACAATGCAAGAATCCATCAAAATCATATGCTCTTTTCCTCAAGGAAAAATGGATGCAATTTCAAATAAAGA
The DNA here is from genome assembly GCA_034641835.2 of Pinus albicaulis. NCBI lineage: Eukaryota > Viridiplantae > Streptophyta > Pinopsida > Pinales > Pinaceae > Pinus > Pinus albicaulis. Next base: position 193,617,010 of record CM076572.1, read on the forward strand.
CACTAGCACAGTATGGGTATTTTCATTTTCAATACTACGGGAAATTTATAGAGTTTTTCAAATTGGAAAGTACGGAAGATAAGGAAAAAATAGCTGAGTTTTATATGGACAATTTTATTCTAGCATATTTGACTTTCTGGGACCCCAATTCAAGATTGGGAGACGTGAAACTAATGGCATTGGCATCTTGGTTGACTCATGACGAGGAAAGGGCTGAAGAAGTGAAAAATGTGATAACAAAAGAAGAAAAGGAGCCATTGTATATCAATGTAGAGATAGTAAGCCCCAATGTTGTCATCAACAATCACAACCTCGTCTCCTTTGATTATAATTTAGAACCAAAATAAATATCAAACCAAGTGCAATCCATTCTACATTTTGAGGAACTTTTATAATGTTAGGAATATAAAGTCTACAATCTTTTCAGAGAAGGTGGCATGGCTTACACCACAATCTATGAATTAGAGAGTATCACTCTTTTGAAAGGCTAAGGAATACCTTGGAAAGAACCCCATTGTACAAAGGAGAAATGCAGATACTGAAGATCAAATGGATAGGAATCAAAATCAATCCATCCTTTTTGTTGGGGCTACAAGAAGGAAGAAAACAATAAGAGGAATAAGAGGTATGGAAAAAGAAGAGACAAATGCAAGGTTTTATCCACCAATAGGAACACCATCTGAGGTGCCTTGGGATGTGAGAGAGGCCACCAAGGCCATGAATGAGCTTCATATGGATGACTAAGTTGCTCAGAGGATGAGAACCACCTTTAGCAGGGGGGTGATGTTGGGTCCCATTAATAGGTATATTTTGAAGTTCATTATGTTATCCTCTATCCCTTAAAATTATCCTTTTCTCACATTAATTCAAATTTTTTATCATAATATGCTTATTAAGAAGAGTAAAATGTGTTTGTCATAGTTTGTGGCCTAATGTGATTAAATTATAGGAAAAAAAATCATTTTTGAGGCATTTACTATCTAGGGGCTTGATGGAGACAACCAAGAGAGAATATAGGGAGGCTTGTCGACCTTATTAACTCTATAACTCAACTTGAGACTAAAAAATACTCATTCACAAGCTCAAATTCACATAAATCTGATTAACTTCAAGTGAAAGTGAAGCACAGGAAGGAATAGATCCACAATTCTTGAGATCAAGGAGGGAATCACTCTTATTTTCAAGGGAGCTTCCATTAGCTACCTTTTTGTATAAATAAACGAACTGAAAGGCTCATTAGGATTTGATTTTTTGATTAAGCTAAGAGTAGCTACTGATCCTAGTTCTTGACATTGTTATTCTTAACTTTCATTTTATGTATGAGACAACTATTTTCTACGAATAAGAAGTTTTTCATTGATCTACATCTGAGCTAGTTTTAGAGGGCTGAAAACCTTGGGTTTGGGCCCAACCCAGAGGTTTTAATTCCTCTTCTCTATTTATTTCTTGTTATTATTTCAAATAATTTCATGTATTTATCTTGTTGCAGTAGATGTTAAGTTATAAAAACTTGTGATTGCATGCTTCCCTATCACCTCTCTTAAGGGAGAGTGAATGGAAATATTTACAATTTCAATCCAAAAAGAATGTTTATGATTTCTTGGAAATAGATAGATGTTAGTTATCCTTTTGAATTCTTATTTTATGCAACCCTGAACTTATTTCAGTGATCAAAGTAGTTTTGTGCAATAAAATATATTTTAGTCAATTTCAACTCGTATTTTCCATGATAGTTTATTTCACTATGTTATTGGTCATTTTATGCATGTAACTGGCTAGTTGCAGGGTTATGTTGATCTGCAGGGGTTGGTACATCTTTCCATCTCCACCTAGACCTCTCCATATTCTCCCTTTACACACCAAATTTCTCCCAAATTTTGTTTAAACAATCATTTTGTTAAGGTAATTAGAGGATACCGTGGACATGCACCTTTGTGCAAGATAGACCTCTGAGAGGTCCTAAGCTTGGATATGAGGCTTCCCCAACCTTCATCCACTCCCTCCTACATTCATTCATCTCCTTCGGCTCTCATGATATCATTTCTACCCTCAAAAGGCTCTCAAAACCCCTCCTGTAGTGATACAGGGCGCCCTGTAGCAATACAGGACCTCTTGTAGCAGGATTGTAACACTGTTTTCCTCCACACTTCGACCTTAAATTACTTAATATGAATGGTGACCCCCAAATTATTATTTAATGATGAAGAGAATATCTTAGACAACTCCAAATTCCTATTTTCCTCACTGCAAAACAAAGTTAGAATTAGTGTTTTTATTCACAAGCATGCTAAAATTTAGATTCCCTATTTTCAAGAAAATGTAAAGTAGATCAATGATAAATGGAGGTAGCTTACTGACTTGGTTAAATGTGAAATATAGAGTAGATTTACTTCTGAAAGAAGACTAACCCTTTCATTTTCATGCAATTTTAATTAGCATCTACATTTGAATGAATGACATTTTCACTTTCATAGTTAGAATCAGGTCCAATTATGCTTTCATAAGAAGTTTTCACTATATTTAAGTTGGAGGAATGGTATTTTAACACCTTTATCTGATGTCATGACTATGGGTGACATGAGTAGAACATAACCTACTGTGAATATAGCACTGTCACCTCTAAATTTGTACAAACCTCGAGTTGATAATTTAAGTTGAGGGTCCCTTGGGAGTTGCAACACTCTTGGTGCAATAGTAGGGCTCACCAATAGAAAAAAAATGTTCTACAAGAAGAGTTGGAAGTTTATCAATATGCATTGAAGAAAAATCTAGTAGCAGGATGGAAGCATAAATGAGTGAGAATCTCATCATTCTACATTTCATGGACATCATCTTCAAGGAATATTAAAAGAAGTAGTTTTGGTCAAAGAAGTCAATTTTCAGCTTGAAAGGAAGAGGTATAATTATCTTAAGTTTTCATAAACATATTGTAATCAACTAAGAGGACTCGTATCTTCATAAGGATTTGAAGGAAGAACATGATGTGAAAATATACTTGGGAAAACAAGATATGAGCAAAGGCATATTATGTCCTGGTTAGATATTTGGAAAGAAAGTCAAAACATTTAAGATCCTCATAGATGGTTATTATTTATCTAGTAGTAGAAAACATCACTGGAAGAAATTTTGTTGACACTAACATTGGGCATTATTCAAAATTATTTCTTAAAGAATGTGAAGTTAGATAATGAGAAGGAAGTAATGTCAAATTCAAAGGGAGCTTGAAGTAGAGATTGACTTGAAGGATCTTACAACTTGAAATTTGGAGCAACATCAATTATTTTGGTAACTCTGATAATAAGAATGACATCTATGATGTTTGCGATATGATATTGTCTTATAGGAAGGACATATAATAGATATGTGTACACTATAGAGGCAGAAAAGGTAGCAATAAGTCATGAGACAATTTGTTGATATTTTGAAGATATGTAGGATTTAATATTGATGAATAAGAAGTATACCCACCTCATACATAAAGATGGAGTTATAATTGGTTCTACATTGAGTGGTTTGACAGGTATTGTCGCTGATAGAGATGCTACTGATGATTAGAAGCTGATATAATTTCTTGGAAATATGTAAAAGTGGAATTTAGTATGAAGAAAGAAGATGTGAAGGTTTGTGAAATTTTTTGGCTCCACAAGATGTTTGATGAACTACTTAATGACTTTTTGAGGCTATGGGAAGATTGATAAAGAACCAGGAAGGTCTAAGCTCGTTATGATGTGATGCAGGTAGTAGCCAAGAAGTTAGTGTAAAAATTTAGGGAAGATATACCAAAAGTGCTTCGCTTAAATCGTTGGGGACAAGTGACCCTATCAAAAAAATATGGTTGTTTATGCTTTAGATATATAATGACAAAATGAGAAAACCATGTAGCAAAAATATTGTATGCGATCCAAAACATAAAATAACAAAAAAGAGTTGTTGCAATAACCCAATATAAGAAGATTTTTAAATGAATAATATTTTATTAAAAACACTTGGTGAAGGATATATAAAAAAGGGTCTGCAAATAACCCTCTGTGGGATGGTTCCTTTGATGTCCTTGTGCTTCAACGATCTTTTCTCTCTCTCTCAATGTGTAGAAAATCCAAAACAAAAAGTGGAACTCAAGTGGGAGCTCAAATGTGAGAAGACAATAATGGTGACAATAATAGTGATCATGGTGAATAATGAATGAAAAACCCTCTTATTTATAGCAAGTATTGGGTTAATCTCGAAAATGGGAAATAATAAAATATTATTGACCAAATCAAGATCTATCCGTTAGGAATACCTTATTACATTTTTTGGAGAGGGAAAAGATATTCCAAATGGTCAAATGTCTCTATTTCAAATAAAAGGATTTATTAATTACTTCACGAGGATTAAGAAAGGTGTGAAATTGAAATTTATTAAATAATGGTTTAACAATTATTTCAAAAATAGAATTAAGGAATAATAAATAAATAGTGATTTATTTAATTATTCCTAGGTGATTTAGTCAAATGTGACAAGGAATAATTATCAAATAGTGATTTAATAATTATTCCTTGAGAAAAATAAATAAATAATGATTTATTGAATTATTTTCATGGGTTTTCTTAATTTTAGTCAGAAATAATTTAATAAAAATGGTTTACTAAATTATTTCCTATATTCAAAGTGATTTTACTATGGTAAAGTTAGTCCTACATGGTGTATTTCGATCCACCTAGTTAGAAATGGCTAGGTGATCATTTTTTAGGCGATGAGATATTTCCCTCCAATGTATGAGTGTTAGGAGAAAATAGTATGACAGAATACGTTGTAGGTTACACTTCTATGAGACACCAAAGGAGAGTCAGAGAGAGAGACAGGAAGAGAGAGATCCAATTGAAGCAATACAAGAAAGGACAAAGGAATGGAGGGGGTGAGACCTACTAAGCTTATATAAGTATCCTTTTTATTTTGGAGTACATGATCTCAAATGAGGCAGGGGAGGCATACCCACACCCACCGAGATAGCTGAGTACATATAATAATGGTGAGCCCAATAATGTGGGACTGAGCTATAAAGTACATGATACATGATACATGATATGTTGGCATTAATGGGCTAGAATTTGATACAATAATAAAATGAGTGACATATACATAATGTGACTGGAAAAACATAGGCAAGGGTTTAATACAATAACATCTGTTGATCTGAGTACATGGGACATAATTCCCCTCAAGATGACATGGTGAGGGGGAATCAAAACCAAATAAGCCATGTTGAACAAGAAAGGGACATGAAGATAAGAATGGATCATCTGAAGGAGACATGCATGATGTGGGTATTGCAAGTGGCTGAAACCAAACCCATCAAATTTGCAGAAATGCATCTGAGGTTGGATCATAATCGACTAGCATCCGAGCATGTGGGGGGCTACCTGAAGGGTCACCCCCTCATGAGTTTTGGAACATCTCACACACACCCAGGGAATACTGGTACAATCTATTGGATCACTAGACCATAAAGTGTATGATTCTCTATCATGTGATAATGAGCTAGATTCAAGCACACGAGAAACAACCAAGTCAAAGGGAAATAATGATTCCCTTTGCGTGAACCGATGCACCGAAAAATGATGAAATTTTGAGCCAAAGTACACTGCCCTCTAGACCCCTCTCCTAGAATAAATGTGTTGAAGTCGACAGAAGAGGGGTTGCCAAAGTTGAGACAATCAGGAATCTTCGATGAAGACATGAGGGATCATAGTAATGTGACTGATAGACTGAAGCCAGGGATGATGATGGAGGGAAATAAGATGAATGGCGAACTTCCAACTTCCCTTGTTAGAGCATGATATGCATGGTGGACCTAGTAGCGACTGAATCAATTCTAGAGGGGATGGTCAATTATTCAGATGAAGGATTTTCAAAGATGGAGTAATATATCTAGAGGCTAAATATGAGAAAAATTGGATGAATACGATGCAAATATGGATGGAACACTATAACGGGACTCAGTGGGACTCGTAACAAACTCCATGGATGTAAGGGTGACTCATCTGAGATTCTTTGAATAAAGGTGTGTTAGGTCCCTATATTACTAGTGTAGTCCCTTATTGTTGTTAGTGTAGCCCCCTTATTGTTATTTTTGTACCCCTGTAACCCCCATATTGTTATTATTGTGCCCTTACATTATTATTGTTAGGTCGGCTAGGATTATATTGTGACCGCATGGACTCATATATATAGAAAGGAGGTTTTTTCATTTGTATCATCCAAGGGTTTTTCATTTATGTAATGTAAAGGAGGTTTCCCCCTCGAAGTGGATTATTTCTAAGGCATCAATCTCTCTTTTCTTCTATTTTTGGAGCCAGTTTCATAACATTTGGTATCAGAGCTTTGGATTCTAGGGTTTCGCTACTCTAAACAGGTCATCGTGGAATTTTCGCTATAACACTTTTTCTACAAAGGTTAAGAAGCTGAAATTTGTAACACAAGAAGCCAAAATCCTGAGGAAATTTGTGTAAAAGTTTCAGATCTTGGTTCATAATATTTTTTGATATATGATCTATGGAATTTAGGGTTTTTGCAGGCTCCTGAATTTCATCTAAAATAGTTGACCTTGGGAAAATCATCATAACTCTCTCTTTGAGCATCAGATTCAAATTTTGTAAAAGGTGGCCAAAAGTACACAGACTATAGTTTCCTATGTATCATTTTTAGAGCTGAAGGAGGAAATAATGACACATGGCACACCGTACAAGTTCGCTCTACTGAACCAATCCATAATTAGGTCATTGTGGGAGATTGGGCATAACTGTGTCTTGAAGCATCCAAATCAGGTCAGACCTATGGAATTCGAAATAAAATTCAAAGGGATACTACAAGACCGAATTTCAGATATTGAACATCTGAAATCACAGAGATAATTCAGTTTAAATATCGAGCTCCTCAAAAGCAAGAAAAATGTGTGTATTTTTTTTTTCAAATTGCATAAGTCTTATTTGAAAAATCAGTTTGAAGTGATTCCAAGGGCATATTGAAGCATAAATATCAGTATTGGGTTCAAAAATTCCCCCTAAAAAGAATTCAACACCGATTAAGTCCTCAGAATACTCTACTTGACTCATGAATACAAAGAAGTGCAACATGATATATCAAAATTACAAGAGCAAGTGCATCAAATGTCGCTCTCGCAAAGAGAAACAAAAAATGGAAAGGAAGTTTTGAAGAAAGGTGTGGAAGCTAAGATGTATGGTTTGAAGAAGGGCATGGAAGATAATATGGATGGTTTGAAGAAATGCGTGGAAGCTAAGATGGATGGTTTGAAGAATGGCATGGAAGACATGGAAGCTAAGATCGATAGTATACAAGAAAAAATGAAAGACAACATGGAAGACATGAAGAATGATCTAAAAGAAGACATGGAAGGTTTGACAAAGTTGATACAAGAAATGATTACTACTGGCAAAAATATAGTAGAGGAAACTCATGATGAGAACAAAATAAATGTTAATCGTGATTTCATAAACTCTAATGTCGGAATGAAGACCCACTGTTAGCACTGGTTTTTGATTCTGTTATTCTGAGAATATAATTCTGGGCACCAAGGAAAATGATGGTTGTATTCACTTCATTCATATTGAGCACCGATACCTCAGTTTCAGCTCCGCCCCCCACTTTAGCATGATTTATATATATATATATATATATATATATATATATATATATATATATATATATATATATATATATATATATATATATATATATATATATCTGTGTGTGTGTGTGTGTGTGTGTGTGTGTGTGTGTGTGTCAGAAACTGCATAAGCCTTACCTTACCACAACAAACTTTGTGACCCCTTCCTTACCTTTCATAGCAATTGGCGTTTCACAAATCCAAACTTATATCACAATTGTTGTATCCTAAAATCCCTCCAAAATGCAATTTGCAGGATTAGTGGGACCCATATTTCCCTTTTATATGCCTCAAATGATTTGAAATCCTTTATATTATGGTTCCGACGAATTTCATCATATTACCATTTCTTAAATTTCACTTGTCCGCTTGGAGAAGCCTGTAATGGGTTTCATCACCTTCTCGCATCGCAAATAGCAAGTTCTACAGGATAGGCACAAAAGGATCACGTTATAGTCACTGAAGTGCGATGTGCGATTTCAAGTGGACCCGATCGCAATCGAAAATCACTAGTTTTAAAATATAAGTGCGAAAGGGTCATGTTATAACTGCTGCCTTGTGATTCACGATGATGGTGGGACCTGATCGCAATCACAAATCGCAAGTTTTAAAATATAAGTGTAAGGGTTCGTGATATAAACGTCGAAGTGTGATGTGCGATGTTGGTGGGACACAATCACATATCACAGTGCGCGGGTTCATGAGAACAAGTGTTAAAGGAAAATTTTAAAACATCAGAGTGTGAAGTGCAATGTTGGTGTGGATGCGGTGTGGTTCCAAGCTGAAATCTAAAGGATTTCAAGTCCGGGTGTATGAATTTTGTACACTGTTTTATGAATAAATAGGCTAAACACAACATAAGGACTTGGGTAGAATAAGCCCCGACAAGGGGCGCAAGGAAAGGAGATAGAGTCGGGCAAAAGGCGTTTCTACAGAACTGTAATTATATGGCAACAGTAACCAGCGCAGAAGAAACAGTGACAGGTTGACAAAAAATCCGGCAGCAAAGAATTTAAAGATTCAACACCTATCAACAAATAAGAATATCTTCTTAAAGCTTAAAGATAGTTTGTCAATATGATTAATTCCATCTGAGTTATGTTAGGATTGATTAAAGTGGCAGGTTTTACAGTTCCACCTTTCTTGCAGCAGTTGAAGACAGTTAGGGAAGGTGGCAGAAAGAAGCTTATGTGGCAATCAAATAGTTTCATGCATAAGATTTTGAAGCCTCGAACCACTGAGAAGTTCTCAATTCATGCAACGGTTTGATTTTTTTACTTTTTTTATTTAATTCCATTCCTAAAATTTAGCACGAGTTTGTTTTGTGCAACTCTATTTAAGAGTTGAATTTTATGTAATAAAAGGGGGAGAGAGAGGGATTGGTAGCACAGGGATGTGTGCATTGTTGTTGATTCTCATGTTATTCCTGAACAATGGATTTTTGAACATATAATACATTCTAGTTACACTCTCGAGGATTCACAAATCATATGGTGTGTGTATTTTTTTCCCTTCTGTTTTTACACGCTTTATCTGTCTTTCCAGATTTATCATAAATGTTATATCTTATGCTTTTATAAGTCTTGTGAACCTCCAAGATATATGGATCTATTTTTGTAAGTCTTGTTCCAAGATTTCCTGATTTAGTATTAATTGAATATTGTTTATAAGAATTCCTTGAGCTGGACTTAAACCCTGTTTCATGTTTTTATAAGTCTTTTGATCTAGCATGAATGTTAATATGTTTTTGTCAGTCTTGATTCACCAAGAATTCCTGATTCATGAGGTCATGTTAGTAAAAAGCATTCGTTTTAATGGGATTATTTAAATGTAATGTGAAACTCGTGTAAGTCTTTTAAAAACATTCTTTCACTATACATTTCAAATGTGGAATTTGTGTCATTTTGTCTTCCCAATAGTGGATTTATGTCCTACAAACCCACTGTATTTCTCCCATTCTTCTAATCGTTGAATTTAATTTTTTTCTACCACATCATATATATGAGTGCCCTCATATGTGTCAGAGCTTTTTATCTGTTCAAAATTCTTTTTAGAGTGCTTGAGATCCAACCACTTTCAAAAAAACCCAATCAATTCACAAGAAATATCCCTCGAGCTAAAGATGTGTCTGGTCAAGTGCTTGATGCAGTCCATGTGCTGATTCCAGCGCCAACATCTTTTGGTGTGTCTTCCGGGAGACGAAGGTCTTGAAATGAAGTATTCTCCCAAGTCTCTTGTTTTAATTGCTGAAGATCAATTCTTGAAGGTGAAAAATAATTGATAACTTGAAGAGGAATGTAGTTTTTCACCTGGCGACTCCATTGTTCTGGATCCAGTGGTGACTTCATGGGGATGCATAGATCAGATTTTCAGTGGAAGTTTTGGATAAAAATCTACACCTTTCGGAATTCTGAAAGGGACATCATTGCAGATGTAGCATTTAATGTTTTTCATCATTCAGTAGCTGATGATTTTGGAGTCTTCTTATAGTGCAGACATTCACTTCTTTATGAGTATCCCCCGTTGTAATTATTTTCATCATGAGATGCACTAAGTTATGATATGGATTCTTTCATTTCTACCTTTAAGATTTAGAATCCATATGAGGTTTTTTCAGTCGTTTGAATGGTTGCACGAAAAGTTCCATATTACATGAAGATTTCAATTCAAATCAGATTAGAAGTAAATGAATGAATAAGCTCATCGTTTTGAGCATTTTTACAGAAATTTAGATTGCAGTTTTCAGTTTGAATCCAGCTTTAGTTTGGAGAAAAAAGTTGCAAAATTTAAATGATGCTTTTGACTCCATTACTCAATGGCTAGGATTGTTGGTTTTTTGAGTTAAAAATCAATATCGCTGGTTGGAGAGACAAGGCATTGGAACTACGGTTCTTGATAGCTCATAGGGGGCACATCATCCCCAATTAGAGCCACTGTTAGCACTGGTTTTGATTCTGTTATTTTGAGAAGCTACTTCTGGGCATCAAGGAAAAGGATGGTTGTATTCACTTCGTTCATATTGAGCACTGATACCTCCATTTCAGCTTCGCCCCCCAATTAGCCTGCTTGATATATATATATATAGCGTATATGTCAGAAACCGCATAAGCCTTACCTTACTGCAGCAAAATTTGTGACCCCTTCCTTACCTTTCATCACAATTGGCGTTTCGGAGATCCAAACTTATATCACAATTGTTGTATCCTAAAAGCCCTTTGAAATGTGATTTGCGGGATTAGTGGAACCCATATTTCCCTTTTATATGCCTCAAATGCTTTGAAATATTTTATATTATGGTTCCGATGGCTTTCATCATATTACATTTCTTAAATTTCACTTGTCCGCTAAGAGAAGCCTGTAATGGGGTTCATCACCTTTTCGCATCGCAAATCGCAAGTTTTATAGGATAGGCGCAAAAATATCATGTTATATTCACCGAAGTGCGATGTGATATTTTAGGTGGGACTCGATCGCAATCAAAAATTGCAAGTTTTAAAATATAAGTGTGAAAGGGTCATGTTATAACCACCAAATTGCGATGCGCGACGACGGTGGGAGTCGATCGCAATCACAAATCACAAGTTTTAAAAGATAAGTGTAAGGGTTCATGATATAATCACCGAAGTGTGATGTGTGACGTTGGTGGGACCCAATCGCATATCGTAGTGCGTGGGTTCAGGAGAACAAGTGTTAAAGGGAAAGTTAAAAACAGCAGAGTGCAAAGTGCGATGTTGGCGTGGATGCGATGTGGTTCCAAGCTGAAATCTAAAGGATTTCAAGTCCGGGCGTATGAAGTTTGTACAATGTTTTATGAAGAAATAGGCTAAACATGGCAGAAGGAATTGCGTAGAATAAGCCCCGACAAGGAGCGCAAGCAAAGGAGGTCGAGTCAGGAAAAAGGCATTTCTATCGAACTGTAATGATATGGTAGCAGTAATCGATGCAGAAGAAATAGTCACAGGTTTATAGAAAATCCAGCAGAAAATAATTTAAAGATTCGACACCTATCAAAAATAACAATATCTTCTTAAAGCTCAAAGACAGTTTGTCAATATGATTAATTACATCCGAGTTCTGTAACGATTGATTAAAGTGGCAGGTTTTACAGTTCCACCTTTCTTGCAATAGTTGAAGACAGTTAGGGCAGGTGGCAGAAAGAATCTTATGTGGCAGCCAAATAGTTTCATGCATCAGATTTTGAATCCTCGAACCACTCATCAGTTCTAAATTCATGCAACAGTTTGATTTGTTTACTGTTTTTAGTTTGTTTTATTTAATTTCATTCCTAAAATTTAGCAGGAGTTTGTTTTGTGCAACTCTATTTAAGAGTTGATTTTTATGTAATAAAAGGGGGAGAGAGAGGGATTTGCAGCACAGGGTTGTGTGCCCTGTTGCTGATTCTCATGTCATTCCTGAATAGTGTATTGTTGAACATATAATACATTCGAGTTACACTCTTGAGGAATGACAAACCATATGGTGTGTGTATTGTTTTCCCTTATGTTTTTACATACTTTATCTACCTTTATAGATTTATCATAAAAGTTCTATCTTATGCTTTTATAAGTATTGTGAACCTCCAATACATATGGATCTGTTTTTTTAAGTCTTGTTCCAAGATTTCTTGATTCAATATGAATTGAAGATTGTTCATAAGCATTCCTTGAGGTGGAATTAAACCTTGTTTCATGTTTTTATAAGTCTTTTGATCTAGCATGCATATTCATATGTTTTTGTCAGTCTTGATTCACCAAGAATTCCTGATTCATGAGGTCATGTTAGTCAAAATCATTCCTTGTAATGGGGTTCTTTAAATGTAAAGTGAGACTCGTGTAAGTCTTTTAAAAGCATATTTTCACTATACATTTCAGATGTGGAATTTGTGTCATTTTTTCTTCCTAGTAGTGGATTCCAGTCTTACAGACCCACTGTCTTTCTCCCATTCTTCTAATAATTGAATTAAAAAAATTTCTACCACATCATATATACGAGTGCCCTCATATGTGTCAGATATTTTTATCTATTCAACGTTCCTTTCAGAGTGCTTGAGATCTAACCACTTTCCAAAAAACCTAATCAAATCATAAGAAATAGCCCTCGAGCTAAAGATGTGTCTGGTCAGGTGCTTGATTAAGTCCAAGTGTTGATTCCAGCACCAACACCCACCATATTCCAAAGATCGATTTGAGGAATTTTGATGGCAAGGATCCCGTAACATGGATACTATTGATGGAGCAATATTTTGATCTCAATAATGTGAAAAAAACACAAAAGATATGCATTGAAAATTTATATTTAGAACAAAATACATTTGTATGCTATTGATGGCTTTGATCCAGTAAAAAAATTGTCAGTTGTTCAATTTTTACGGAGGAAATGATAGCACATTATGAGAATACAAAGAGCAACACCTTCCTCAGCCAATTGATAAATCTCAAACAAAAGGGTTCGGTGGTGGAGCACACTGAGGACTTCCAAAAATTGAATATAAGGGTAACTGATATTCCAAAGGAACACAGGATTTATGTCTTCATAGGTAATTTAAAGGATAACACCCAACATGAGGTTCGCCTTTGATAAGGCATTCAGGTTGGAAAGAAAAATTGAATGTAAAATTATGGCGACAAGGAGTCCTACCACTCACATCTATAAATATGGAAGTGTTGCTACTCCTATAATTCCACAACCTACTGGGTTGACACCACAAAAATTGGAAGAAAAAAGAGAAAAATGGCTTTGCTATAATTGTGATAAAAAATACACTAAAGGTCATAAGTGTGTTAAGAAGAATTATTTTACATAGATTGTGAAGAGGAGGAAGAAAATGAACAAGAAACTTCAAAAGAAGAGGATATAGCCCAGGAACCAACCCAAGAGAAAGAAGAAATGAGTCTAACCATATCATGTAATGCATTCGCAATAATTACCACTCCTCAAACTCTCAAGATCGAAGGACATATCAAGAAGAAAAAGGTAATAGTGTTGATTGATTTGGGTAGTACCCATAATTTTATTCATTGTAAGGTAGTCGAGGAATTGAATTTCTTCCTATACCCAACACTAGAATGTAAAGTTATGGTTGCAAATGGAGGAACTATAAATTTCTCTAGAAAATGCCATAATATCAAGCTAACCATGGGGGAATATGTATTAAATAGTCCAATGATTTCCATTTCAATGGGAGGTGTTGATGTTGTACTAGGAGTACAATGGTTACAATATTTGGGGATGATAGATTTTAATTTTCAAGAACTTTTCTTGAAATTTTTTTCGGAAGGAAAGGAATTTGAATTACGAGTTATCACAGGGAAGCCGAGAAATCTTCTCAAGAAATAAAAACGAAGCGTAATTGCAAAATTATGATCACTAGAAGTTCCAACATCAAAATCATCTATTTCTCCAGATCTCCAAAAAGTCTTAGACAATCATTCCAAGGTGTTTGAAACTCCCAAAGGATTCCCACCTATTCGTGATCATGATCATGCTATCCATTTGATTCCAGGAAGTGTTCCTCCAAACATAAGGCCTTACAGATATCCTTATGTCCAAAAGAGCCAAATTAAATGTATGATTGCAGAAATGTTAGAGGATGGTATAATTCAACCTATTCAAAGTTCTTTCTCTAATCCAGTCCTATTGGTTCACAAGAAGGATGGATCATGGCGCATGTGTCCGAATTATAGGGAGATCAATAAGCTCACTATTAAAGATAAATTTCCCATTCCTATGATTGATGAATTATTGGATGAATTACATGGACTGAAGATAAATTTATTCAATAGACTGAAGATATTCCGAAAACAACATTTCGAACTCATGAGGGTCATTATGAATTTTTGGTCATGCCTTTTGGCCTTACCAATGCACCTTCTACATTTCAAGGGTTGATGAATTCCATTTTCAAACCCTTCCTTAGAAAATTTGTGTTTGTATTTTTTGATGATATACTAATCTACAGCAGGTCTTGGAAGGATCATGTTCAACATGTTGATAGGGTGCTCAAAATATTAGAAGAGAAACAATTATATGCAAAAACTCCAAATGTTTATTTGGAGTACAAGAGGTGGAATATATGGGTCATATTGTATCTCACGGGGGTGTTAAGGTAGACCCTAAAAAAATTAAATCCATTAAGGAAAAGAAAGTTTCCACAACCATAAAGTAGTTGCGAGGATTTCTCGGGTTAACATGGTATTATCGAAAGTTTGTTAAGAATTATGGGAGAATAGCAGCACCTCTAACAACATTATTGAAGAAAGATGCATTTTCATGGACTCGTGAGGCAACTAAGGCCTTTGAGAATCTTAAAGAGGCAATGTGCCTAGCACCGGTCTTAGCTATGCCAGAATTCACAAAAATCTTTATTGTGGAATGTGATGCCTCAGGGAATGGAGTTGGTGTAGTTTTAATGCAAGAAGGAAGACCCATTGCTTTTGAAAGTCATCCAATCGAAGGAAAGTATTTACAGAAAGCTATTTATGAGAAGGAAAGGTTGGAAATACTACATGCACTAAAGAAATGGCCACCTTACCTAATGGGAAGACACTTCAAGGTAAAAATTGATCATGATAGTATTAAATAGTTTTTGGAACAAAGACTATCTTCAGAAAAGAAGCAAAAATGGGTCACAAAGATGTTGGGTTATGACTTTGAAATCATCTACAAGAAAGGGAAGGTAAATGTTGTTGCAGATGCACTCTTAAGAAAGGATGAAGAGGTGGAAGAATTGCTTTGTGCCATTTCTATTATCCAACCAAATTGGATAACCAAATCAAGGGATGAATGGAAGAAGGATGAAGAAGTGTAGACACTCATTCAAAAGTTGCAGTAAGATCCTAGTACATCTGATATATTTAGTTGGAAAAATGATTCCTTATGGTACAAATATCACTTATATCTTTTTAGGAATTCCCATCTAAAACAAAATATTATTTTGGAATTGCACACATCTCCCTTAGGAGGACACTCAGGATTTTTAAAAACTTAACACAGGGTGAAGAAAGATTTTTTTTGGGATGGCCTTAAATCTAATATTCAAAAGTTTGTGGTGGAATTTTTGGTTTTCCAGCTAACTAAATTCGAGACAATTAAGACCTCGGGTCTTCTACAACCTTTATCCATTCCAAGTCAATGTTAGGAGGAGATTTCAATGGATTTTATCACAGTTTACCTAAGTCCAAAGGAAAGAGTGTCATCATGGTGGTAGTTGATAGACTTACCAAGTATGCACACTTTTGTGCATTATCTCATCCATTTAAAGGAAGTACAATTGCTACTACATTTATGGAAACAATTCAAAAGCTACATGGAAACCCAAAAATTATTGTAAGCGATAGAGATCCGATTTTTACTGGAAATTTTTGGACGAAATTATTTTCTTGTTTGGGTACTCAAATAGCTCATAGCTCATCTTATCATCCTCAATCCGATGGGAAAACTGAGATAGTGAAATTTTTTTTTGAAGGATATATTCGTTGTTTTGTATCTAATAAACAAACACAATGGGTCAAGTGGTTACCTCTGGCTGAATGGTGGTATAACGCTTCCTTCCATACTGCAAAAAATGACCCCATTTATGGCACTTTATGGATATCATCCACCGTCCATAACATCATCTTTAAGATAAAATTCTAAGGTTCAAGCAGTGGAATATCACATCGAGCATCAAAAAAAAGTTCTCCAACTCTTAAAGGATAACCTAAATTTGGCACGAAATCAAATGAAACAACAGAAAGATCAACATTACAAGGAGAGAAGTTTTGATGTAGGAGACTGGGTATTTTTATGGCTACAAACATACACACAAATGTTTCTCAAGCAAGCTAAGAAGGATAATAAATTATCGCTAAATTACTATGGTCCTTACAAGTTGTTTCAAAAGATT
This sequence comes from Pinus albicaulis, assembly GCA_034641835.2. Classification (NCBI taxonomy): domain Eukaryota; kingdom Viridiplantae; phylum Streptophyta; class Pinopsida; order Pinales; family Pinaceae; genus Pinus; species Pinus albicaulis. The sequence continues at coordinate 193,633,560 of CM076572.1, forward strand.
GGTACTATGGCATACAAATTGGAGCTTCTTGCTTCTTCTCGAGTGCATCCATTTTTCCATGTTTCATTCTTAAAGAAGGTTATAGGTGACAAAATTCTAGTTCAAACAATATTGCCAAAATTTTACGAGGAAGGAAAAATCATATTTGAACTTGAATCAGTCACGAAAACAAGAACTCGACAGTTACAAAATCGATCAATTTCAGAGTATCTGATCAAGTGGAAGAACTTACCCACTAAAGATTCAAAATGGGAGGATGAGAATTTTATACAGAGGCATCTAGAGCTACTCAAGTGTTGAGGACAACACTTTTTTGAAGGGGATGGGCATGTTAGGTCCCTATATTACTCGTTTAGTCCCTTATTGTTGTTAGTGTAGCCCTCTTATTGTTATTGCTGCACCTCTGTAACCCCCATATTGTTATTATTTTGACCTTACATTATTATTGTTAGGTCATCTAGGATTATATTGTGACCCCATGGACTCCTATATATAGAAAGGAGGTTTTTTCATTTGTATCATCCAAGAATTTTTCATTTATGTAATGTAAAGGAGGTTTCCCCCTCGAAGTGGCTTATTTATAAGGCATTGAGCTCTCTTTTCTTCTATTTTTGGAGTTGGTTTCATAACATGATGACTCAATGATGCTGCCAAATTGGGGAGGCGGACCATAAAAACCTTATTAAATAATGGTTACTCATGACGAAAATCGACACATGAGTCACCAAGTGCAAAGGTAAAGTTGTACCAGAGTACAGATGGCTCATATGAAGAAATTTTATTTGAATCTTTAGAAAAGTGAAACCTCATGGAAAAAATGGATTCTTGGTCAGATCTTTCCAACAATGCTAATGGTTCATCAAACCGATCTACGGTTTGGTCTCAATGGGTGACGAAAATACTAGGGGTTTTTCCTATAAAAGGGCTTCTTTCCCCCAAATCCAGTTGATTTGCATAGTGATCTGTTGGAGAATTTATAGAGGGGAAGGGCCTAAATATTATGGATATCATAGCAGACAAACCAACCATCAAAATTCATATCTGTGACTTTCAGGTAGGTGGACTTACTTGTCTAAATATGGCCTTAATGATTCTTGGAAGGATGGATCCTGGTGAAGAATCAAGGTAAGAAAATTATACATGAATGAAATTCTAGATAAGGTCTACAATCATCCCCACCTACTAGAGTCAAACATGGGGATTGGGTGGTAAATGTGGTATCACATAGAGTATAATATTTGAACACATGGTATCAAGAATCTACAATATGCAATGTCTGTATGAATCGTCGGAGAGGCTGGTAGGAAAAACTATCCAAAGAATGGAAGGATAATAGACCATACCTAGATATTTGGGGTCTAGGTTGAGACTTATGTTAATCAAGTGAGAAGGTGGCCAGGAGGCATCATGCTCCCAAACATGACATATTACCCCCAGCATATGATGATACAAGGGACATAGCTAGTATGCAAAGGTGGGAATTATGCCCCTAGCTAGAGGAGTTTGGGGAGCGCCATTGTGTTCCAAGCGCTTGAATAAGAGATTCAAGCATTTAGCCCAAATGACACAAGATCCTCTAGATAATTCTATGGACATGCCAAATATATTTAGAATAGTAGAATCTAAACACATTTATTTGATGGTTCTCCATTTGTTTATGATTTGGATGTATTCTTGTGGGAAGAATGTATGATGGGTAGAGTATGAGAAAGGAAATGGTGGATTACCAATCTCACTTGGCACTGCATATATGAATCAAATGGACTGAATTTCTGGGTTCACATACATGGTGTCACTATACCAAAGAGTGGTTTTGGATATAATGAACTGATGATCACCCAGACGACATGATGGTTGAAAAAAAAAATGTATAAGGGATCGAGTTGTTGATGTAATATGGATGTATGATTAAGTGGATCATCCCCATGGTGATTTGGAGTGATACTGGACTCTAGAGACTCTTCAAAATGGGGAAGAGTAGTGGAACTAGAGTCGACACTACTAGATGCACTAGGAGGGTTGGGGAGAATTGCTTCTCCTAGACTCTCAAAAGTGGATTCCCCCTTACCCAAACGTTGAGTGGAAATGTAATGGCCACAAGGTGTATGTGGTTTAAATTCGTGGGTTCGAAATAAGGGGTTATTAAACCAATTTACCTCACCATGGATGGATTATTTATATTCCACAACATATTGATCATGGGTTTGCTACAGAAGTAAGTATGCATGATGGTGCATATCATCCCAGTGATAGTCAGGGGTGGTCATAGCTTCCTTGATGTCTTCATCAGGATGAAAGATGGTGGGACCGGAGGAAGAAGGACCACATGATGAGGAGCTACTTGAACCAACGTCATGAGAGACAAGGTTTAGATGCACATTGTCAAAAATGGGAGACAAATGACTAGTATATGAAACATCTACCGATATTGAGACCGAAGTGTTCTCCAAAGAAAGTTCAACATAATCACAATAGCAAAATCCAAGAGACTCCCAATACATCGATCCTATGGATGATGATAGGTAGAGAATATGGGCGAAGCTATCTATCATCTCAACATCAAGAGGAAGGATCAAAATGGGTGGTTGAGAGACCTCATGTTTCTGGTATAATAGTGGGACCAGAACTCGCAAGTAGAGGGGAAGTGGAATCACTATGAGCGACATATAACTCACAAAGGACTTGAAGTGTGTCACGAAATTCTTCGAGAAAAAGATAATGATGGGAATAATGGCCATATTTGTCACACAAATCACAAGGGCGATTCATGTGTAGGGATTTGTTCTTCTTAGGAGACTCGGGTAGGTGACATGGACCTCAGGAATGTTAGAGTCAAGGAAGGTATCAGAGACCACATTTTTGATATGAGGGAACTCGAGACAATTATTGGTGGAATTCCCAACAAAATCACACAAATTGCATGAAGGAGTAGGCTTTCGAAGCTTGGGAGGAGCTGGAGTTGTTGGGGGTGCCTTTCCTTTAGTTCATTTTTTCTCATCTTTTCCCCCCTCACCAGATGCTTTCACAACATGAGTGGCTTCCCATTGAGGTTGTCGTGTAATTGAAGCAAAGGAAGGAGTAGTAGAAATAGTTTGAACTGGGGTTAAAGCAGTGTAAGGTTTGAATTGATCAGGAGGAGTGTTTGCGAGAGGATAAATGTACTAGACTGGGATCCCCAAGGTGATATTAGGTAGAGTAAACGTAGCCATTACAGGGGTAGAAAATATTATTGGTGGTAGGAATAAGAAAGGTATCTATCCTGAGGGGTAATGACCTAGGCGAATTTATTCTAGATGGTTAAGACCTACAGGAATGGCTCTGGGATGGAAAGGAAAAAGAGCTATACCAGCAAAAGGAAATGGGCCTAGAGGAATTATCCCTAAAAGCTAGGTTGAGTTGGGAGAAGGAGGTTGTGGAGGGGATGACTGTTGTGAAGGCGTACTGGACCACTTGTTGGCATCTGTGATGCTTGAAGCATGAAAACACTAGAAGAGCTAGGCTCAGAGGGAACATGCGGTGGGCCATAATAAACATCAAGCAACGTGGAATATTTTTAGACTCCAGGAGAAACATTTGTGAGGGATGAGATAATCTTATTTCCAGTCATCGATGAGATAATGGATTGGGGAGAGGTGTGAGATTGAGGATCATAGTAAGTCAACTGATCGATAGTGATGAAAGCACATCTTGTGAAATACATCAGATGTGACAACATGCATGGCATAGGTGTAACTACGACCCAAGAGGATGTTATAATCTAATGGGGAATTAATGAATTCGATATCAATTACGATTGTATTGTCGACAATAGAAATTGGAGAGTTGTGATATAATCCATGGGGTTGTGAGGGATGAATTTCCCAAGCATGAAGAGTGATGGTGGATGGCGACAGGTTAGGTGAGCCAAGTTTCTTCCAAACACTAGCGGCCATCACACAGGTGGAGGTGCCTTCGTTTATGATACACCATTGAACAATGGTGTTTCTTATGGAGATTGGAATTTTATAAGGAACATATGGAGGAAGGGGGGATGTTCTGATTCGTCAACATTAAATACAATCATGCGATTGTCAGAAGGATCCATAACACCTAAAGTAGAGATTATAACTTTCTGTTGGGCTGGAAACATCTAGAGGACTTCTAGTGTTGACATGGAAACATGATACTGCACCAAATCATCTACTATGTTATAGGTATGGGCGACTTTAACAGAATAAACATTTATACATAATGAAAATTTGGGGATATTGGGGAAAACATCTAACTTAGGTAGAGGGATTTGTAAGGTACCATTTGGTGACGATAGAGGCTTAGTGGAAACTTTGGGTTGGGAATCGGTCACTGACTTAGAAGGAGACTTGTCATATTGGCACAACTGAGTCTGGAGGTTGACTTGCTTAACATTCATTTCATTGGAATTCATCATAAGGATCTAGTAATCACGGTGTCTATATTGCAAAGTTTGGGTAGATGCATTACCCTGTGTGGGTCGGGAAACTATATATCCTTGATGAGGAAAAGGATTTCTAAGCACAAACGGTTTTGATGAAGCAGGAGGAGGAGGTGGAGAAATGGGTTGAGGTCCTCTAGAAGCAACTTCTTGAGCTTCCCATACATGGCACATCTAAGGTAAAATGGGACTCTCGTGAATATAATGGCCAAAAAAACTGCAAGAAGAACAAGGTTTATTCATACAAAGAGCCTTGTTTTGCTTGGGTTGTCTGCCCTGTTGCTAGGTTGCGAGGTTAGGTAAGTTTCTTTAGGCGGAATTAGGTGGTGGAACCAAGTTACCCTGATTACCTTGAGATGGATGCTTATGGTTACCTTTCCCCTTGTTCCATATCTTGGGGTTGGGGGGATTGGTTGCACTCTAATGAGAATACACTTGACCTTGAGGATGAGGTTGGCATTGTGGCAGAGGTGGAGAAGGCATGGGATGCTGGGGCGTTGGTGTCGTTAGGGCTGGAGTGCTAGGTAGTGCATATAGATAGTAAGGATATGAGGAAACATTAGGATGAACATGTGAAGCAATATCTGGCCCTGGCATTTGTTGATCTGGATGGGGATATGCATATGACATGCTTGAACCTACATAAGTGTTACCATGTGAAGGATTGGGAGAGAAATAAGTGTAAGAGGAACTGGTCCCCCCTGGGGTTGACCATAAATCATCAAAGGTGGAGCATATGGTGGAGGTTGAGGGTGTGAAATAGATCCAACAATACCATTTGCTACATGATATTCGCCTATTGAATTAGCAACATCGGGTTGAGGTAGATCGAGAAGGACGATATAAACATACCCTGTTTGTGCATAGATCAAGTCATATTTCAAAGCCAATTGGAGCACTTATTCCTCATACTGGGGAAGTGGGATGTGGCATATTTACCTATGGGGGAAAAAATATATCTAAGGAACCAATCCATATAGACAAAATCTTTGAATTTAGGGGCCCTACACATGCTCCTCCTTCTGCACCATTATTGAACATGATCAGATAGGTGAGTGGCAGAAGTTTGACGGAAAGAAGTTAAGGGTTCAATACCGTTGTAGTAACGGAGAGGTAACTGAAATTAGAATAGAAAGGATTTGGAAAGAGTTGTGAAAGTGGAATGGGAGGCCTGTTATTGTTCTACATACCACTTTGCAACATCTCTAGTAAGGGTGCGATGTAAGAGGCGAATACAGATGGAGTCTTCAGTGATATAATTGGATGAACACCACATATGGAATGAGTGAAAATTATTTATTTGATATTATCCAAGATTTCCTTCACAATTGGGAATGTCAGAAGGAATCTTGGTAGGCATAGTAGGCCAATTGGGGTCATGGAGAAGAGTGCCATTGATAAGCTTGCTAAAATCAGGGAGATTCAAACTAGCCATAAAGAGTAACAATGGAGGAGGAGTGACCATACCGGTAGAGGTTCCGCTTGTGTGGTTACCTTGGTTAGTACCTTGGTTACCAACTTTATTTCCCACACCCACATTCATTTCTGACATGGTTCCAGTACTGGGTTGGGAAGATGCGGAATCAAAGTAAGAACTAGAAGAATCAGTAGAACCAAAGTCATAATGAGGACTCGATGGAGAAATAGGAGGATGAACTCTAAATTGACAGGGAGGAGTGATATTTCCTAACGTAAATTGGGAGCAAAGGAGTAAAATGAGTAAGAAACCTATCCTAGATGGTTGTAAAATAGTGGACCAGACACTAAATATCACTCCTCCCTGTCAATTTAGAGTTCATCCTTGGGAGTAAAATGATTAAGAAACCTATCCTAGATGGTTGTAAAATAGTGGACCAGACACTAAAAATTAGTGGCTAAATATGTTGTAGCCTAGACTCCTCAACTTAGAAAATCTCTTCCGAAAAAGGTGGAGATGTAATTTAAAACCTAGGGGGTTTTTTTCCTTCCTCACAGGGAAAATACTAAGAGATTATAGGCCTAGGGGTGTCTCAAAAGAGAAAATAAACCCTTCCTAGTCCACACACAACATAGTCGACAATACTCAAAAGGTGCAAAACACTCGCTCTGACTTGGAAAGAGTGAAAAACGTAGAAAAATCGTCACAAAGTGTTTTCCAGAACCAAATAAGGGGCTTAAAAATGTGTTTCTCTCCTAGTACTCTTGGTTGGCAGATCTCACCCAGATTGTGTTGTCTCTTGCTCAACTAGTACCTGTGACCTACAGAAAGATTTGAAAAACCAACCTAATCCAAAAAAAATTCCAGAAAATGAAAGGAGATCTAAAAATAGAAATTGAGAGGCTAAAAATAGGTAGAGAAAATATTGAAATCCATTGAAACGACAATCACCAAGGATCTAAAGTACTCCACCAGTGAAGTCTTCATTTGTTTGTGTAAATATTTTGGGAATATTTACCAATAACGCTTCACTTAAGTCACAGGTGATAAGTGACCCTAAAAAAAAAATATGGTTGTTTATGCTTCAGACATGCAATGAAAAAACAAGTAAACCTTGCAAAAAAAATATTGAATGCACTCCAAAACATAAAAAAACAAGAAATGATTGATGTAATAACCCAATATAAGAAAAATTTTAAATGAATAATATTTTATTAAAAACACCTGGTGAAGGATATGTACAACAAGGTTCTGCAAATCCCCCTCTGTGGGATGGGTCCTTTGATGTCCTTGTGCTTCAATAATATTTTCACTCTCTCAATGTGTAGAAAACAAAAAATAAAAATTGGAACTCAAGTGGGATCTCAAATGTGAGAAGACGATAATGGCAACGATGATAGTGATCATGGTGAAGAATGAATGAAAACCCCTCTTATTTATAACAAAGTATTGGGTTAATCTAAAAGATGGTAAATAATAAAATATGATTGACCAAATCAAGATCTAGCTATAAGAAATACGTTATTATATTTTTTGGAGAGGGAAAAGATATTCAAAATGGTCAAATATCTTAATTTAGAAGTAATTAAAAAATAAAATGATTTATTAATTACTTTGCGAGGATTGAGAAATGTGTGAAATTGAAATAATTATTAAATAATGGTTTAATAATCATTTGAAAAATAGAATTAAGGAATAATAAATAACTAGTGATTTATTTAATTATTACTCTGTGATTTAGTCAAATGTGACAAGGAATATTTATAAAATAATTATTTAACAATTATTCCTAGAGAAAATTAAATAAATAATGATTTATTCAATTATTCTCATGGGGTTTCTTAATTTTAATAAAAAATCATTTAACAAATATGGTTTACTAAATTATTTCCTATAGTGAAAGTGATTTTACTATGGTAAAATTAATCCTAACTAGTGTATTTCGATCCACCTAGTTAAAAATGGCTATGTGATCATTTTTTAGGTGATAACACAAGAAGCTACAATAGATCTCTACGGAAGAACAAATAGTTAACGTATTGATGAATATTTTTTTCGAACAAGCTTAGGCTTGTGATTGTTCCTCCATGTTCTAGACGTAGTGAGGATAGACATCGTATTCTCCATGTTTCACGCACTATGGCCATGACTAATACTCGTAAGCCTAGTGAAGGCACTAGTAGGGAGAATGGCAGATTGTATAAGAATATGATACTGATATTCTTTAAGGATTTGGATCCAAGATAATAATAGTACCGAGGACCGATATTCTTTGAGGATCACTGTTATCCAAGATAAAAATAGTCCTATAAGGACATACCTGGTGAACATTCAGATGGGGTATTTGCCTAGAGAGGTGGTAGTGGTGTCCAAATTTATCTCTCCCATTATTGTGCTTTGATTTAGTGGAGAGATAGAGCTTGTTAGTCAAGGCCTTACTATTTTTTACAATGTTGGTTATGATGTTATGATGATGCTTATCAATCTAAATCCATTCTTATGAGGATATTTCAATTTGGGAGTATCATGTTGTGCCATTATTAATACCTCCCTACTTCAGAGGGAGTGTTGAAACTATAACTAGTGTTGGTCTTCATAATGAAAACCAAATGTACTATTGATGTAATTATTATCTTCATTTATTATATTCATTATTATTATTTATTTTCTAGTAAAAGCATTTCTTCATGCTTATAGGCTTTATTGAGTTAAAATAAAAAATTATTATGAGTCAAAGAAATTTAATTGAGTCAAAGTCCCATTAGGACTTCTTGTAATAAAAAAATAAAATTATTTTATGAGTCAAAAGGAGTCAAAATGTCCTCCACAGACCAAGTCATCCTAGAGGAGGTAGTTATTCGACCTCCTGTACTTGTATAAAAATAGGATATTTTGACCTCGTGTGACCATCAAACAATCACATCGATTTTTGTGCAAGAAGAAGAAGAATTCCAACGAAAGTCAAAGGAGAGAGAGGGAGAAGTCAAAGGAGAGAGAAAGTTCTATTTTTTGCCCTAATTTGTCCACACATGTAACATTAAAGGAAATTTCAGCCTTAAAGTACCCATGAAATTTTCATGTATTTTCCATGTTATAATATTTAAACCAATCAATATCCTTCAAATTTAAAAAGAGGTACATGTAAATATTTTGGAGAGCAAAGAAGAAAAACTACCTTTTTTAATTGTATTTTTGGTTTATCTGCTTATAGGTTTACTCAAATTTCAATTGTAGAGACTCATTGGATGCAAAATTAAATTTCACATATAGCGAGTACCCATTATGCATACTTTTGAGAAGACCCACATTGATAAAAATAAAAAATACTTTAAAAAACGTTAAAAAATGTGTTGAACATGTTTTTTTAATGTATTTGTTATTTTTTTATCAATGCAGGTCTTCTCAAAAGTATGCATAACGGGTACTCGTTGGATGTGGAATTTAATTCTGCATCCAACGGGTGTATACACGTGAAATTTGTGTAAACATATAAGGAGATAAGCCAAAAATACAATTAAAAAAAAGTAGTTTTCTTCTTTTCCCTCTAAAATTCATAAGTCTTATTTTATTATTTTTCCTTAGGAGACCACTTTTAGGCTGAAATTTCCTCTATTGTTTTTTTTGCGATTTTTCATAGTTGCCATAGGGCCAAAATTATGCTATCATTGCAAGTCTGAAATTTTCAAAGGTTTGACCAGAATGAGAGAACTTTGACCAACATTAAATTTCCTTACTTTGACTTAGTTGGAGAAGGTTTTGAAGGAGGGGTGACTTGGGTATTGTGGCAGTCGTGTTCTTGGTTTTTGGGCCCTAGATATCTCACTTTGATATGATTCTATAAGAAGAGGATTTATTTGGTTTCCCCCCTTGTAGGGTTTTTCCCTGGCTTGGAGCCTAAATTTCTTGTGTTCTTCGTCTCTTGTGATGTTCATGTTTTGTACATTTTGGTAATTGCTTGATGAAAAGAATATAAATTTAATAATAAGCCAACAAATATTCATAAGCAATTATCAAGCTAAAACGAATCTACTCTAATCTACAACTTAGCATATTGATTTCTCAATAGTTTGAAAGTTGAGACTCTCATTGATTGGAGAGTGGAGCTCAAAAGGTACTTTGAGTACACAAATGTTCAATACCAAAATCACGTTCAATTTTCCTTCACAAAGTTAAAGGGGCACACTTTACTTTATTGGGAATATCCAATAGAAGGATAGAGTAGATAACTATCAAGACAAGATTAAAAGCTGGAGGAAGATGGCGAGAAAAATCATGGATAAATTCGTACTTTTTGATTCACAATTGAATTTGTGTAAGCAAGTACAAAACTTGAGGTAGAAACCATTGACTATTTGGGAGTACACTGAGGAATTTTTAAATTATCGCTCAGATTAAGGATTAAAATACCAAAATATCAAAGAGTGGAAAGATGCATGAATGGATTAAAATATCAGATTCAAGTTGAGATGAACACAAACTTATTTCGGAATGCAGATGAATCCTATCTAGTTGAATTGATGGTGGAAGAATGGGAGTGGAAATGCAGATGAATCCTATCTAGTTGAATTGATGGTGGAAGAATGGGAGTGGAAATGCAGATGAATCCTATCAAGTTGAATTGAATCCTTTATTTCTATGGCTATTGGTCGATTTATTTTCATTTTAATTGCCTCTAGAATACTTGGACTACCTACCTTTGAAAGGAATAAATGGGAGTGGAAGTGGCATAGGATTTGGAATAAGAAAATGTATGTATATTATTACTTGCTATAGATGTGCAGTAGAGTGGCATAAGGCATCTAAATATCCAGAAAAGTATAATTTAGGAGGAAGAAGTGAAGCTCAAACACAAGTTATGTGAGCAGATGAGGAAACCTCTATTGGTGAAAATGTAATGGTACCTCAACAACAACAAGATGAGAATTTAATGTTTTGGATGATATCACTTAAACCTAAAAAAAAAGATAAAAAAAAACCTAAATAATGAAAAAAGTTTTAAAGTCTAGACGTAAAGTTCAAGGCAAATGTTGTAATATGTTCAAAAATGGCGGAATTACAAAAAAATTGGTAGGTATGGAAGTCACAATAATATATATGTTGTTTATTTATAAAATATTATTTTTAAATTTAAATACATTTTAATATAATGTTGAAAATTAGTGTGTAATTATTAATTAATTAATTAATTTTTATTTTTTAGTTTTTTTAAACTAGATGCCTTGATAATTGTTGCATTTATGACCATAGTTATGTTCGTCAAACTTGGGATGGTATGTTGTTGCAACAAACCATCACCAATCCAACACAATGAACTATGGTAACAATTGTGATGCACATTATGGTATCAACTTAACAAAAACAAGAAATTGACTTAATTATTGGGAGAAAAAAGGAGGATAATTGGTAGAGGCTTCTTCTATAAATACATGAAGCCTCTCTCCCCCTCCAAATCATTGTGAATTATTAATATCATTTATTCCTTAACGAAATTATTTTTCATGAACCATTGGTGTTAACTTTTAAAGTTTCTTTCTCTTTGTTATTTCTACGATATTTTCAAAGACGTGATTATTATGGTATCTAAAGGCTACTAAGATCAATCCATGGAATGAAAAAATTGTCACTTGGAAGGGGACATCAATCCTTGTTCTCTCATTTTTCCTATGTTGGCCACATGACGAAAGCATTGGTTCCTTACCAAGGGTTTTTATGTTGTTTTATGCCAAAATGCATCATATATATTTGTGTATCCGATAGATTTTTTTTATGATTATAAGTTGGAAATGTGACAATTGTGTAGAGATTTTTAGGTTGTTTTTTGATGCAAAAAAATAATTTTATTATATTTTTTATTTTCATATCAAAATCCTAATCTATATAGCTCATCCTATTTTTAAATAGTCATTGCTTTTACATCCTTGTAATTATTGGTTGGTCAATATGTTATTATATGTAAATCAATTCATTATTGAATAATGAATTTCAAATTTCTCGTAACATTCAGATTAGGATCAAAATTGATTATTATTCTAGTTAGAGTTGAAAATCCCTCAAGTTAAATGAAGATATGCCACTTATATTAACGATATCTCAAAACTGCACATGCATTATGGAAATACATGTTCTTTTTATCTTTTTTTTATTCCTTGTATTATTTTATTTGGCTTGTAGAAATACATTTACATTCATGACTTTGGTTAATGAATATATGTGTATATTGTGATTACATTGCTTCATTGCTTTTTATTGTAGTAAAAGTTAATTACAATGGAATAAAAGATTATTTTAGAAGAAAATGAAAGGAGGTTTGCTAAATTATTTGCTACACTAGAGGAAAAAGGTGATAAGAATTGTTACTGTTCTTGCAGGAAATACAAGGGTTTTAATAGAAGAATACTTTTAATAACAACAATTGAAAAAATAATGTAGAGAGTTTGGGAATGTTGAAGGATGGTATGAATATAGCCCTTTTATAAGTTAATATTCATTATATGTATTTGTATATCTCATTGTATTTATAACAGAAAATATTTCTTTATATTTGTTACATACGTTATTAATTTTATTTGATTGTATTTTCTTATTATAAAGTCAGGGTCTCGTAAGAATGAGCTTGGGAATGTACTATGTAGTAGTAAAAATCATGGTGTACATGTTAAGGAAGAATATGGAGAAAATGTTCCAGATCAGATTAGTACTATGGAAGAAGATGACATTGATATTATAGTTGAGAATGATGGCATAAATAGATTGATCTAGGACATATTTTCTCTAATGAATGACAATTTTGAGGATATTCATGATGTACCTCTGATTGAGTTGTCACATCAAACCCTTGATGAAGGTTCAAGAACAAATATTATCTTAGCTATATTGTTGTTGGTGAACTTAAAGGTATTGACTTGTTTTTCAAACATTTTTCTCACACAAATCCAAAGAAATTTAATATAAATCATCGTATATACATAAAGGTCTACTATTTTTTAATATTTTAATATTTTTCTATTTTTAGTGTTAACAAATATATAAATTAAGGATTCAATATTCATGATTAGTATTCTTTATTATAAGTAGTTATTTTTTTATGACGTAGATTGTTAGGTTATTTTTATTACCATAACCAAATAATTTAACTCGCACCTACCGATAATTATCTATCATTATGAAAGAATTTGGGATGGAGTATCAGGTTATTGATGCATGTCCTAATGAATGTATTATATATTATGGAAAATCTACATCAGAAATGAAATTCCCACAATGTCAAATTAGTATATATCAAACAAATCAAGTAGTAAAAAGGTTCCTTGTAATTCTCTTCATCATATTATCATTATTTCATGTTTACAGTGACTATTTAGGTGCTAAAGGATAACACAATTTATATATTACCATGCATGGAAAAAGAGTGAATATGGTGTTCTTCAAATGCCTTTATATGGTTATGAAACTAGGAACATCAATGAAAAATTGTCAATTTTTAAAGAACATTATAATATTAGGCTTTCATTGGCAGCTGACAGTGTCAACTCATATGCAAAGCTTAGGTTTATTTACTAAGTTTGGCCTATTTTTTTTATAAACAACAACCTTCCTCCTTGGATGTCAATAAAGAGGGATGACACTGTTGGTGATGGTTGTTCCAAATATTTTTTTACAATTAAATTTTTGAATGTACGTAACACTATTCTATTTGTTTTGTTCATTACATAGTTTTTTATAATATATATGTAAAGTAGTAATTACATGTAATTTGAACCAATTAGGTAAGTACCAAGCTAAAATATATGAATGCATATATTGAGCCTCGTATCGATGAGATTTTAAATTGATGGGTTCAGATCACTATGTATGACATCCCTAGACCAATAGGGAAAAAAAAAAACAATTCCATGGAATGCTTACATGGTCAATTTATGATTCCCTGGGGATAAATCATTTTTTTGCTATGTAATGTTTTAATTTGTTGGTTATTTTCAAGACCATTGCTTCACTGCAATAGAAAAATTGTAATAGGGGTGTAAAAAACACACTATATTGGTGTGTAAAAAAAAAATTGTATAGGGGGTTTGTAGTAATGCTACAGGGGTGTTGTAGCAATGTAATGACAACAATATACACAAGTTTAAAATAGAGAAATTGTAGAAAATAATTGAAGCACAATACTCAAAGAAATTCACCAAAAGGAAAGAATATTTGATATTATTTCTCAAGAAATTTGTGGGGATATGTTTGTCTAAAACCTTATAAACATGGTTCATAACCACATGTATTTATACTAGTTATTAGTTTTTCTCCAAACCATTGCTTCACTATGTAACAATAACATTGTTACAACAAGTAATATAACGACAATAATAAGGGTGTTGCAACAATGCTACAGGGGTGTAACAAAACCACTATAGAGGGGTGTTAAAACAACATTTTAGGGGTGTGAAGAAAACATTGTATATGGGTGTTTTGGTAAAGCTATAGGGGTGTTGCAACAATGTAACAAAAAAAATGTACAAAAATTTAAATCGGAGGTATTGCAAAAAATAAATGAAGCACAATACCTAGAGAACTTACCCACTAGGCTATAACATCTAATATTATTGCTATAGAAATTTGTGGGGGTATTTCTACCCAAAACCATACAAATAGGGTTCACAACCACATGGTTTTATACCACTTGTTGGTCATTCTCCTAACCATTATTTCATTATGTAACAAGAACATTGTCAAAGGGGTGTTACAACAACAATATACAAGGATGTTTCAATAATGTAATAGTAGCATAGTATCATGGGTGTTGCAACAATGTTATAGGGTTGTAACAACACTCTTGTACAATGATTTTGTTACACCCTTATAGTGTTGATGCAACACCCTTGTACAATGATGTTGTCACATCCATGTAGTGTTGTTGCAACACCCTTATAGTGTTGTTGTAACACTCTTATATAATGCTAATTTTACACCCTTATAGCATTGTTGCAACACCCCTGTTAGAGTGCTATTGTTACATAGTGAAGCAATGGTATGGAGAATGACCAACATATTGAACTATAATATTATATAACATTATAAAAACAACATGCATGTTTTTTAAATAATTCCTTTATATATAGTTAATATTTTCACTAATTCGTATCTTGTAGATCTTCTAACAAAGGGAAAATTTGCATGCACAACATGCGGTCCTGTTGAAGCCTCAGAAATCCGTTGCAACAACATGGGGGAAACCACCTGGCCCAGACCTTAAGGAAACTCCTTTTCCGTTTGGTGTAGTGGCTCTGACTGGGGATAAAGGGACCAATTTCCCAATAAAAATAATCAGGGTGTGTTTTTTTATATTATGCAAATGGAGGAATGATTTTTAATCTACTTATGCAAGTAATTAGATATCTATTCTATTATTTACCCGGGGTGTTGTTTCATTAATGCGATCTAAAATGATATCTTTCAACAATTGGTAATGAAGATTATTCAATAGTTAAAAGAGATGAAAATTATAAATATAATTATTTTGATTAAAAAGTTAATCAAAATAATTGTGAAAGATGTATCGCATTCATAGTTTTGATCATATATAAAATAAGGAAATCATAGATAAACATCAGTACAAAAGTGCATTTAACATTTACCTATAATAGCATCTTTCATACATAATACAATTAAAAATATTTGCTATCAATTTAAACAAGTAAAATTCAACATAACGTGTAGAAATACCATATATGCGATGTTCTACTCATTAAATCAACAATAGTGTCTACTCCTCTTTAAGTCAAAGAAATTCAATGAGTAAAAAAGTGCAACTTCAGTTAAACAAATTCAATATCAAGAGAAATCAAACTTTGTTCCATTAACTCTTCAAAGCATTCGCAAAGATACAAAAGTGCAGTATTTTGAAAATGTTTCTTGATAAATTTCTGGACCCTTCTCTAAATGCATGAGAAGGGTTTAAATAGTATCTAATATTCCTAAAGTAGATTATAGAAAATTTATTTGAGGAGGTTTCAAACAACCTTCCTCGTATTGAGTAACCTAAACATAAAAATAACCGTAATCTAATATCTAGATATTATTTGGAAGCTTTCTCGTTTGCCAGTTGTTGGTGAAGGTCGCAAAGATCGATCATTGGTTTGACTTGAGGTGGTGTGCCGACTCTCATTCTAATCTATCCTGCAAATATGACTTCGGCGAGAGGTGGTAGAATTTTATATGTTGAATTTATTAAACAATTCAACGTCACGGTTTGGATGTGTGGTTTAACAAGATACTACCAATATGCCTCCCAATCTGTCTTTGAAATCTTCTTGATTGAATCTCTTTGAACATGAGCTTTTTCCTTCCAATTTTCACTTAATTCTTTTATATATGGCAGTGTGTCTGAATCACCTTCTTTAATCAAGTTGGTAGTATGAAGTGCATGGGTTAATGTCTCTATAATATTCTTTGTTGCTCCTGCTACCCTTGTTACTACTTTCTCTGCCTGTTTGATCTGAATATCCCATTCTATAAATAATATGTCTTTAAGATTTTCTTCAATTTCAGGAAGATTTGCATTTCTCCCTTCATCTGTTTCTTGCCATGTAATATGATCTGAGATTTTAGTATTTATTTCTTCAAATTCATTTCTCTGATCAATTACTTGATTTTCCAACTATTCACTAGTTTCTAAATAAGGATTGATAATAAACATATTTTGGCAGAATAGACCTTGTTCTATGGAAAGTTGAGAATTCAGTTCCAAAGCTTCTCTGATAAATTAATCCTTAATTGGTATATCTTTGTACCTACTAATCAATTCTTCCATTTCACAAATTTGCAGATCCTTGGCAGTGATATTTGCTTCATACTTTATTTTTATTGCTTCCATATCATTTTTCAATTGTGACAATTGTATCTCGACTTGTTTATTGAGTTTTTCAATCTCTAGCTGTTGCTCTAGCTGTGGGATTCTTTCTTCCTTTTAATTTAATAAAGATGAGACCTCGACTGCTTTATCAATCGTGGATATGGCATATGCACCTGCAAATTGTGTGAACTTAGTAAGATTTCCTGTTGGGTCAGTGGTAGTGTCTTTCTAGACTACTTCCATTGACTCATTTCCTTGTAACACTTGAGTATAAGTTGCCAATATTCTTCTTTTTATCTATCGCCTTACTACAAACTTATGCTTAGTACTGTAGAACACATCTAGAGGACGAATTTCCTCTATTTTCAGGGTGATTTCAGATGTAAGGAATGCATGGATAATCTCTACTTCACGTGAGCCTGTTTATTGAGTATATCCTATCTCTGGATTTGATATCCTCTGATTTTGCTGAGGTGTATGAAATTATGAAGTTCCTTGAACTTTCATGATCTCTTTTCTATTCATGAGGCTTTTACTAAATTCATCCCATTAATGTTCCATATCATTTCCCTTTTCTCTATCAGTAGTGCTTTGATTTGGATCAATTTCGATCTGTTGTCCTGTTGATTTCTGACTAGTCTTGGTTGTGATTGTTCTGTATTGTGAAGTGATCCTGCTTCAAAATTGTGCTCATCAGTATTGATACTAACATTGGGTGTAGCCTTATGTTGGGTGCTTAACAAATTCAATGGAATTTTTTCAAGTCTTTTGCTTATGAATTCTTGAAATTTGTGAAAATCAATTGGATCCAATTTCACCTTTGCCCAATTTATAAGTTGCTCAAAATAATGAGCAGATTCAAATAGAATAAAGGATCAATAGGGCACATACCAATTTTTTCTTATTTGATAAAGGATCAATAGGGCACATATCAATTTTTTCTCGTTTGAATTTTTTGCCTCCGGACCTCCAAATTTGAATCATTTTAAATGGTTCATCATTTTCTTTGGAGAATTGAGATAGGAATGCTGAATCATAAGTTTTATGATGCTTTGGAATATGGTACATTTGCCTCAGGTCTTCCACCATGAAATATCCCATGAGTTACATCTTTGAATTTCTGAATTGTCTGTCTGCAATGTTGACATTTTCGATTACCCATTTAACCATATTTGTATGTGGTAATATGTTAGGCCTTGCTGCTATCCTATGAAGGAAAGAGAAGGCTACACCACTCATTTGAGCCATCGATGGCATTGAGGAATCAACTGTTGGTTTGATTTTAGTAGTTTAGGGTTGTTTATCTTCGAGGAGATTATAAATAACCTCCCATGTTGTCGCTCCTGTATCTCTTCTGCATGTGCTATCTGAGAACAAGGGTAGAATTTCTGTAGTATCAGACTCTGAATTGCTTTGTCTTTTGTTCTTTTGCGCCATTTTCCTTAGAGACATATCTTTGGAAGCTTTCCTGAAATTAAAAGAAGCGAAGACGAAGTAAAAAATACAGAGAAGATGGACTAGGAGAATTTAAAATCAACCGATGATAATGAAAGATTTTGGAAGATATAGAATTTAATTAAGACGTAAGCGAGAAAAAATATTTATTTTCTCGAGCCACTAAAAACAGTTAAAACACCTGAAAATTCTGATTGACGTTTCATTTAAGACTATTAATGCTACGTACTCTACGTCTAATCAAATATCGCATCGCAAAACTCAAGTCGTGAAATATAGTTTTGTTAAACATTCATGTGATAATGCGATTGCGAAATCGTAATGTCACATCTCGGGATTTCGCTCAGCGTTTTGTTTCAACGTCTAGTATCAGAAGCTTTATTGCAGTATTTGGGCTTTAAATGCTGCGGGAAAAATTATTTTAATTTACCACATTTCGCATTTCGCATTTCGCATTGGGAAATAGTTATAAGAACTTTGAAGTCTTGCAATCTGTGATATGTGGTAGTTGCGACATGCAGTAGCCTATAAGAATTTTTTCTTTCATCTTAAAGTTTATTTGATGTATTCTTAGTTTTTGGAATTTTAGGACTTTAAACGTTGACTGAGATATTATTTTATAATAATTTTGGGTCCGAGACATCATAAAGAGCTTATGGAAATTTATAAATATATTACGCTTTCAATCTATCCTTATAACTAAGGCTTCAATGAATGTTTCAACCTTTATGAAAGGAATCGGCAATCGGATTTCGGGATTTCGTTTCTTAATGAATTTTAAGCATTTGTTCCAAAAGGATTTGCGCTGTGCGATATGTAAAACTGTTCAAGTGGAAAGTGTATAAAACTAGAATTTCGATATTATTTAGATTTTATGATGATTTTTTAGAGTTAGCACTCATTTTAAAGGAAAGAAAATATATAAAGGGTCCCCATATATTAATATAAATGGGGGGGTTTTGTATAGTACAACAATTGGAAATTCACTTCGGAGAACCAATTATCTTTGATTAGTTTTTTGAAATTTATAAAACTTTTAAAATAAAAATAGTTGCAAGAATGAATTTCAATATAATTATTATTTCACCAATTAATAAAAACTCACTTGATTATAATTCATAAGATTCCATATTTAAGATGAAAATATGATCGTATGTATCAGTCTTTACTAAGTTTAAAAATATAAAGCAGGTGGCTCTTTCATATATATATATATATATATATATATATAGATACTCATTTATCACAGGTAGAGCCTCTGCTGCCAGCAGGTGTTCATAGCCTCGACAAGGTTACCTTTTACCTGCTCCTGATGAGACTTATTATCTTCTAAGATTTTGCATATTTTTGAATTACATCCTGAAAATTGAAAAATTTGCTAGATGGGGTGAATCATTGGCCCTTTTGAGGGTTTCTGGATGATAATATTAGAGTTAAAGTAGCTTATATGTAAAAAGCCTTTACTATGTTAAAGGTTCTTTTCTTGACTGATAGTAGAACAAACATACTTTATCAAAATGAGAGTTTATCAAAGAATAAATAATTTTAGTGAAATAAAATTTATTTGAGATTCGAATTTTACAATTATTTCCTTAACAATTCTTATTTATAGAAGCGAAAAATAAAAAAATTTCTCTAAGATCTTTATTTGAAAAGCCAAAAGTAAATACCATTCAACTTTTATTTCTCCTAGAAAAGAAAAGACAAATAATGTACAGGAGATAGAAGGGATTACCTCCTATGAAAAATACTTCTTTAAAATCTGCCCATTAACAGGCAGAGAATGTCTCTTGCATGATAGATCTTGCAATAAAAATTTTGACGGGTCTATTTCTTTTATGATTTGAAATGGTCCAAGCCACAACCTTTGGAATTTGGTATGTTTACGTTTTTCCTCATGTGATTTATCCCATTTCAAAACCAGATCACCAATTTGAAATGTTTTTGGACTGACAGAAGTTGTGTCAAATGAAGTTTTAACCAACTGTTGATGGTGTGCATGCGTAACTTTGGTGTTTTCTCTTTCCTCTTCAAGTTTAACAATTTGGAATTGTCTTACTTGGAGAGAAGAAGAAGGTGATTCGTCAATAAATTGGACTAGGGAAAGAGAAGGAATACCTATATTAGTAGCAAGAACAAATTCTTTCCCATAAACAAGATTAAATATATAAGTGACAATTGAGGCCTTCTGAGTTATTCAATCTGCCCAAAGAGAAAAGGTCAACTATTTATGCCAATTTCTTTGGTTCTGATCAACAGTTCATTTAATGATCCTAATAAGGTTTTTATTAGTTGATTCTGCTAAATAATTTCCTTGGGGATAATAGTTAGCATAATATATAATATTAAAATCTCTTTTAATGGAAAATTCTATCATAGCAACACCTGAGAAATATGATGCATTTTCAAACATCAAAGCAGTTAGTAATCCAAATCTAGTTATGATAAACTGATCGATAAATTCGATAATATTATCAGAATTGGCCACTTTTAGTGGAATTTCTTCCACCCATTCAGTAAATAATCGGTAGCTATAAGGATGTATTCATGTTGTTTGGAAGAATTAGGAATGATCTCTCAACAATTATATCTAATCCCCATTGCTCGAATGGTTGTTCAATATTAACTGGTTGTAATGGAAAAGCTGGTTTCCTTTGTCTTTCAGATGCACTTTGATAGACCTTATATTTCCTCACATAGTCATGAGCGTCTTTGAAAAGTGTTTGCCAATAATAACCTGCATGTAGGATTAAATGTGTTGTCGTATTTCCTCCAAAATGTCCTCCAGCTGGCCCATCGTGTAGTTCTTGCAAAAATTTATTTGCTTCAGTTTTCTCTAAGAACCACAATAGCACGAAATCAAAGTTCCTTCTAAACAATACATCATTGACCATTTCGTATTGCTTAGATTTCAATATTAAAGCACATTTTGTTTTATAATTGAGCTGCATGGGAGCATATCCATTTTTCAAATAAAATTTAAGATCAACATAGTGAGACTGAGCATCATTGAGGCTTACCTCAAACATTTGTACATCATTTATTAAATCTGCTTCTGTTGGTACATGGGATGATCCTATTAACATTCTGCAAAAACCTTGACCTCTAACAATTTTAGAAGGTCTAATTTCTACGTCGTATTCTTGCAAAGTAGTTACCCAATTATCCCCTTTTTCTCCTACCTCTCTTTGCATCAATAATTGCCTTATTGCAGAGAATGCAACTATTATCTTGGTGTGAGTTTTGAGGAGAAATGGCATAAAATGATTTATAGATTTGAAGACAGAAAATGCTTGGTTTTCAACAGCTGAATAATTTAGTTCTGCACCTTGCAAATTGGAACTAAAAAATGAAATCAGTGCTTTAACTTGTTGCTCATTAAGTTGTGTCAAAACGGTGGCATATGATGTATCTGATGAGAATGTAGGATTAAGAAAATTAGGAGTAGTCAATAATGGAGCATTAACGGTAGATTGCTTTATTAAATCGAATTCTTCTCTCTCATTATGTCCCCACTAGAAGACTGAATTTTTCTTAATCATTGTTTGTAAAGGAAAAAATATTTACAAAAAATCAGGGAGAAACCTTTTTACAAAATTTCTCTGTCCCAGGAATGACTGGATGGTTTTCTTATTATGAGGGAAAGGAATTTTTTTAATTTCTTTGATTCTTTCAGGATCGATATAGATACCTTTTTTGGACATGATGAATCCTAAAAAATTTCCTTCATCTAAAGAGAAATATGACTTTTTCGAGTTAAGTGAGATTCCATACTTTTTACGTCGCTCACAGACTTGCTTTAAGTCATTTACATGATTGATTCTTTGTCCAGAATATACTGTGATGTCATCAAGATAAATAGCCACTTATTTTTTAATGAGTCCTTTAAAAGTTGTGTCCATGGCTCTTTGGAATGTGTCACCCGCATTGATTAACCCAAATGGCATCTTCTGATAGGCATAGATTCCCCTCTTAGTTCTGAATTTGGTCTTTAACCTGTCATCTAGGTGTACCAGGATTTGGGTATATCCTGAAACCCCATTTAAAAAAGACATGAGCTCAAAACCAACTATAGTTTGCAGTACTTGTTCCATGGTTGGTAATGGAAAATTTTCCTTTTGCCATGCTTTATTTAAAATTTTAAAATCTATACAAATCCTAATGTCACCATTTTTCTTCCTGACAGGTACTAAATTTGATACCCACTTTGAATGTCTAACGGGAAAGATGATTTTAGCTTTGAGGAGTTTATTCAACTCTGATTTGATTTGAATTTCAAGATTAGGATGAAATTTCCTTAACTTCTGTTGCACAAGTTTCTCGTTTGAAATCATAGGGATGGTATGCTGGATGACATAGGTGTCGTATGTTCTGAGATCAACATAATCCCAAGCAAAAACTCCTTTGTAGTTTTTTAACAACCCGATGAATGATGATCTTTCTTCAGAAGATAGACCGAGACCTAAGTTGAAATTTTGTGGTTTATCATCAGTTCCAAGATTTACTAACTCAAATTTTAAAGTTTAACTTTGAGTTTTGGAATTAGTAACTTTCTTGAACCTATCTTTTAAATCATAAAGGTCTTCGAGTTTGAAAAAAGAATTTGGTATTGAACTTTCATCTCCTTCTTTATTTATCTGAGTGTCACGTTCATGCTCATCTATAATTTGATCATCATAAGATCCTTATGAGGTAAGGAAGTCTATGATATCATAGTCGTGATTAAAAACTCTCCAATTAGTAATATTGTCAGGAATGGATGGTCTAAAAATTAATTCAATAGAAAACCTATTGGGATGAGATTCTTGGAATGGTATTAATTTCGATGCTACAATGGCTAATAAATCTGCACTAGAATTTTTTATTCTGGGTAAAGAGGAAATATTTAAAGCTAAAAAATGAGAAGTTAAATTCTAGACTAATGATTGATAATGTTTGAGACGTCTAGAGTTGCAATGTATAATGTTTCTCACTTGTTTAATAATGATTTATGAATCTCCATATATTTGCAAATATTTAATACCAAGGTCGATTGCTTTATACAAACCTTGAATTAGTGCTTCATATTCCGCTTTATTGTTTTTGCATTCCAATTCTAATCTGTAGGCTAGCATGGTCTTTTCTCCTTCGGGGCTTATCAAAATACAATCGACTCCTGCACCATCTTATGATTTGGAACCATCAAAATAAAGAGTCCAAAATAAAGAATTAACTACAGGTTTATTTACAAAATTATTACATTTAGAAGCATCTGTTTAGGAAAAAAATTCAATTTGGGAGATAATGACATTATCGAAGAAGGTTGACCTCTGTGCATTAAAATTTCTAAGAAATGACTCTGCTGAGTAATTTCCAATAATATTATTATTGAATGCTACTAGCTCTTTGATCCCTTCAAGATCAGTAACTGTGTGTTTCATGAATTTCTCACGGTCTACTCGAATTTGGTTTGGCTTTCCATTAAAGGGTAGTCACACGTGTGACTAGTCCATTGCGAAATATCCATGAAGCTTCTCGGACTAGTCCCTACCCAATACTAAACCGTAAAATTCAGGAATATCAGCTACTAAAATATCAATTATCTGGTCAAATTTTGAGTTTGATGATAATATAATTAAAACATATTTTATTTCTCCTACAACTTCTACTTTTGTACTATCAAGTTGTACTATATGAACACAAGATTTTTGAGGAGTTATGTTCAATTTAGCACATACTGATTTTGGCATAATACTAGAAGAAGCCCATGAATAAATCAAGCAATTATGGACATTCTTATTAAAAATATCGTAAGTTAAGAGAAATGGAGGAGTGTGAGAAATGGATCGGTCACCTATCATGACGAGATCTGTGGAATCTACTTTAGTTGAAAGAGTAGGAGGGTTACCCATGTTATAGAATCTTGAACTACTATTGGAGAAGGTAGAGATGAAGCTGGAACTACATTCAATTCTCTAAGTAAAATATTTTGCTGTTGTTGTAATTTAGTAAGTTCATGTATTGAGATATTAGCCCTGGTCTTCTTCATATCTTCCACTATATTATATTCAATGGTATCAGAGATTACCATTGTCTTTGATGTAGCTAGAATGTCTGAAGAAGAAGGATTAGTTTGTGAGGCCTTAGATGTAGAATTCTTACTTACTGCCTTTTCTTTAGCAAGAGAGTTCTTATGTTTTTTATTAGATTGTGTCACATCTATAGAGTTATTGCTTCTTGTAGTAACTAGAAAAGCTTCATGTTCTTACTCATTTGGTAGGATAAAATCCCACATACCATTTAGTTCAATTTCTTCATCAGCTTTTGTTTCTTCTTCCTCTGTTTCTTCATCTTCTGTTTCCAGGTCGGACTCAACATTAGTTATAATGTTGGGTGGCTGAGAAGTAGAAGACTGATTTCTCTTAAAAGGTCTGATATTTTTCTTAGTATTTGAATTTTCAATAACTTTCTTTTTGATGTCGGACATTTCATTTGTCATGGTTTTCAGTACTTTCTGGAGACCTTCAACATGAAAAAGATCTTTTGCTGAATTTTTCTTAGAATCATCTTTGAAAGAAACTTTCTTGGACTTTCTATATTCTTGAGAACTTTTCTTTTCAAGATCAATTATACGTTTCTCTACAGACAAAGCTTCCTTCATGTTTTCTGCTAAAGTATATAACTTCGCTCTATCAACAAAAATGGCTATATTAGAGGGAAGAGAAGAGATGTACCACTCAATTTGAACCTCAGCACCAGGGAATGCCTTGGCGGGGATTCTATTGAGTAATTTATTGAATCTAGAATTGAAATATTTGATTTTCTCTCCTGTTTTAGCCTTGAGATTGGATAAGTCATTGATGAGCAATGTAGTGATTCGGCCATCTTCAAATTTATCTAGGAATTATTATTAAAAAATATTCCAGCTATTTATAGAGCGAGCAAGTAATGAAAAGTACCGGGATCCTACAGACCCTATAAGAGTATATGGAAATAATCTGACTACACATTCTTCTTCAGTTACCTCTTTCAAATTTATGGCTAACATATAATTATGGAGATGTTCTTCAACTCGGAGGCCATCATCTAGATTAAATTTAGGTAACCATCTTTCAGGGTATTTAGGAAGAGGGTGAAGAGGAGTAGGAATTTGGACAACACTTGGATTATTCCATGGTTGTACACTTGGTGGAGGTTGTTGGCCTGCCATTGGACCTTGGTTGGAGATGATGAGTGAGTTTTGAGTTGAAGAAGAGGCAGGCTGAGTGTTTGAACTAGTTGAAGGTGAAGTAGTTTGGGTACTGGAACTAGTTGAACTAACATTGATGGTTGGAATAGAAGTTGTTGAAATGAGTGGAGGTAATGAAGGTGAATGAGGTGGATTATTAGAAAAGACCTCGCTAGTGGATGACTTTGACTCAGTCTTCTTTATTTCTTTTGAGAAGTATCAATAGGAAATTCAAAAGGAGGAATTCCTGTCTTCTGAGTTTCTGATTGAGTTAATAATCATCTTGGTTGCAAAGAATATGAAACACTAGTTTCATATGTTTGCGAATGTTCAGGATTTTCAGCAGAAATGGATACTCTCTATAAATTTTCAATAAAAGACTAAAATTATGGGGAGTTATGGTGATAATCTGAATATAGTATTGGTTGATTTTCACTAGGATACTTAGGACAAGGATGTTCAACTTCAAATCTTAAGGATATAGATCTAAATAATGATCTAGAAGTTGGAGGGGATCTAGAGGGAGAGTGACTCTTAGCTTGGGTTTTAGATTGATCAGACCTTTTTTCCATTCATTATAGCTCTCCTTCTAGCGCAAAAATTTTGAAGCCTCAGAAATACGTTGCAACAACATGGGGGAAACCACTCAGTCCGGACCTTAAGGCAGCTCCTTTTCCGTTTGGTGTAGTGGTTCCGACTGGGTATAAAGGGACCAATTTCCCACTAACAATAACAAGGGTGTGTTCGTTTATACTATGCAAATGGAGGAATGATTTTAATCTACTTATGCAAGTTATTAAATATCTATTCTATTATTTACCCAGGGTGTTGTTTCATTAATGTGATCTAAAAGGATATCTTTCAACAATTGATAATGAAGATTATTCAATAGTTGAAAGAGATGAAAATTATAAAAATAATTATTTTGATTAAAAAGTTAATAAAAATAATTGTGAAAGATGTATGACATTCATAGTTTTGATCATATATAAAATAAGGAAATCATAGATAAACATCAGTACAAAAGTGAATTTAACATTTACCTATAATAACAACTTTCATACATAATACCGATAAAAATATTTGCTATCAATTTAAAGAAGTAAAATTTAACATAACATGTAGAAATACCATATATGTGATGTTCTACTCATTAAATTAACAGTAGTGTTTTCTCGTTTTCAATTCAAAGAAATTCAATGAGTACAAAAGAGCAACTTCAGTTAAGAAAATTCAATATCAAGAGAAATCAAACTTTGTTCCATTAACTCATCAAAGCATTCACAAAGATACAAAAGTGCAGTCTTTTGCAAATGTTTTTTGATAAATTTCTGGACCCTTCTCTAAAAGTATGAGAAGGGTTTAAAAAGTATCTAATATGCATAAAATAGATTATACAAAATTTATTTGAGGAGGTTTCAAACAACCTTCCTTGTAATGAGTAACTTAAATCTAAAAATAACTGAAATCTAATATCTAGATATTATTTGGAAGCTTTCTTGTTTTCTAGTTGATCCTAAAGGCCATAGATATCGGCCATTGGTTTCACTTGAGGTGGTGTGCCAACTCTCATTCTAATCTGTCCTACAAATATGGCTTCGGTGAGAGGTGGCATCATTTTATCTATTAAATTTATTAAAAAATTCAACGTCATGGTTTGAGTGTGTGGTTTAACAAGATATTGCCAATATGCCTCCCAATCTGTCTTTGAAATCTACTTGATTGAATCTCTTTGAACCTGAGCTTTTTCCTTCCAATTTTCACTTAATTATTTTATATCTGGTAGTGTGTCTGAATCACCTTCTTTAATTAAGTTGGTAGTATGAAGTGTATGGGTTAATCTCTCTATAATATTCTTTACTGCTCCTGCTACTCTTGTTACTGCTCGCTCTGCCTATTTGATCTGAATATCCTAGTCTATAAATAAGATGTATTTAAGATTTTCTTCAGTTTCAGGAAGATTTGCATTTCTCCCTTCATCTGTTTCTTGTCATGTAATATGATCTGAGATTTTAGTATTTAGTTCTTCAAATTCAGTTCCCTGATCAATTACTTGATTTTCCAACTGTTCACTAGTTTCTAAATAAGGATTGATAATAAACATCTTTTGGGAGAATAGATCTTGTTGTATGGAAAGTTGAGAATTCAGTTCCAAAGCTTCTTTGATAAATTCATCCTTACTTGGTATATTTTTGTACCTAGTAATAAATTCCTACATTTCATAAATTTTCAAATTCTTAGCAGCGATATCTACTTCATACTTTATTTTTATTTCTTCCATATCCTTTTGCAATCGTGGCAGTTGTATCTTAGCTTGTTTATTGAGTTTTTCAATCTCTAGTTGTTGCTCTAGCTATGAGATTCTTTCTTCCTTTTCCTTTAATAAAGTTGAGACCTCGGTTGCTTTATCAATAGTGGCTGTGGTGTACGCTCCTGCAAATTGTGACAACTTAGTAAGATTGCATGTTGGTTCAATGGTAGTGTCTTTCCAGACTACTTCCATTGAATCATTTCCTGGTAACACTTGAGTAGAAGTTGCCAATATTTTATTTTTCTCTATCGCCTTACTACAAACTTATGCTTAGGACTGTAGAACAAATCTAGAGGAGGAATTTCCTCTATTTTCAAGGCGATTTCAAATGTAAGGAATGCAGGGATAATCTCTACTTCCCGCGAGACTGTTTCTTGAGTATTTCCTGTCTTTGGATTTGATATCCTCTGAGTTTGCTGAGGTGTATGAAATTATGAAGTTCCTTGAAATTTTGTTATCTCTTTTCTATTCTTGAGGCTTTGAATAAATTCATCCCATTTTTGTTCCATATCATTTCCCTTTTCTCTATCAGTAGTGCTTTGATTTGGATCAATTTCCATCTGTTGTCCTGTTGGTTTCTGACTAGTCTCGACCGTGGCTTATGTTTCCTTCTGTGATTGTTCCGTAGTTTGAATTTATCCTACTTCAGAATTGTGCTCATCAGTATTGATACTAACATTGGGTGTAGCCTTATGTTGGGTGCTTAACAAACTCAATGGAATTTGTTCAAGTATTTTGCTTATGAATTCTTGAAATTTGTGAAAATCAATTGGATCCAATTTCACCTTTGCCCAATTTATAACTTGCTCAAAAGACTGAGAGGATTCAAATAGATCTTCTAATTTACCAGCTTCATGAATAAATGCTTTAACTTTCATTGACATAGTAAAATTGTAATCTACCTTATCAGGATCATACTGTCTGCTTGGAATGGTGGCTAATTTCAAGATTTCTATGTTTTGAATCTCTTTTATTGCATGACCAAAATCATTTAGTGTAAAAACACCACACTGTACTGGGAAAACCGGCCATAAATATTTCTTTGAATCTTTGAGGCTCTTTGCAA
This sequence comes from Pinus albicaulis, assembly GCA_034641835.2. Taxonomy (NCBI): domain Eukaryota; kingdom Viridiplantae; phylum Streptophyta; class Pinopsida; order Pinales; family Pinaceae; genus Pinus; species Pinus albicaulis. Next base: position 193,662,309 of record CM076572.1, read on the forward strand.
GGCTGTATCCTACTGTATGATAAGAAACTACCCTTGCTAACAGTTCATCAAGAATTTATAAAGGAAGAATATGAGGTTTTGAAACACTCCCGAAAACTCTGATGTAGGTAAACAGTTGCTCAGTAAAATACTTCCCAATTAGGAGAAAATCTATACTTGCTTCTTCAAAAAAACCTTGTGGCTTTCTTGTCAAAAATAAGTTGATGCATAGGCAGCATAACACCATGACAAATCCAGTAAAAATGAGATGTGAAATAGGAATGCCATAACTCTTTATGACTGAGGTGAATAGGGTTTGGGTCTTGAATGGTCCATTTCCAACCCATGATTGGAAATTTAGTGCAAAAATAGATAGCGTCCATAATATATGCACTCATATAGAATGGGGGGGAAATTATCATGGAGGTATTTCTTTTATGACGATAGTCTAAGATAGCCATAGCTAGGTTGTGAGATAGGATGGTGGCCCAGTTCATTATAATGGAATTGACACATGCATCTATCAAGGGTACCCATTGTAGTTAAAACTTTGTGCTAACAGGTTTTCCATATAGCCTACATAACATAGCGGCCACATAGTTATGAGGAGTTGATAAAGGATCGATAGGGTACATACTAGCTTTTTCTTGTTTCAATTTGTTTCCCCCAGACCTCGAAATCTGAATCATTTTAAATGGTTCATCATTTTCTTTGGTGAATTGAGATATGAATGCCAAATCATAAGTTTTATGATGCTCTGGAAGATGGTACATTTTCCTCAAGTCTTCCGTCATGAAATATCCCATGAGCTCCATATTTGAATTTCTGAATTTTCTGTCTGCAATGTTGACATTTTCGATTACCCATTTAAGCATATCTATATATGGTAAAATTTTAGGCCTTGCTGCTATCCTCTGAAGGAAAGAGCAGGATGCATCACTCATTTGAGCTTTCGATGAATTGAGGAATCAATTGTTGGTTTGATTTCAGTAATTCGGGGTTGTTCATCTTCGAGGAGATTATAAATAACCTCCTATGTCGTCGCTCCTATATATTTGTTGCATGTGGTCTCTAAGAACAAGGGTAGCATTTTTGTAGTCTCAGATTCTGAATTGCTTTATTTTTTGTTCTTCTGTGCCATTTTCTTAGAGACATATCTTTGGAATCTTTCCTGAAATTCAAAGAAGTGAAGACGAAGTAAAAAATACATAGCAGATGGAACATGATAATTTCAAATCAACCGATGATAATGAAAGATTTTGGAAGACATAAGCATTTAACTCAACGTAAGCGAGAACAAATATTTCTTTTCTTGAGCCACTAAAAATAGTTAAAACACCTTAAAATTCCAATTTACGTTTCATTTAAGACAATTAATGCTACGTACTCTATGTCTAATCAAAATATCGCATCACAAAACTCGAGTCGTGAAATACTGTTTTTTTAAACATTCATGCAATAATGCGATTGTGAAATCACAATGTCGCATCTCAGGATTTCTCTTAGCGTTTTGTTTCAATGTGTAGTATCAAAAGCTTCATTGTGGTATTCGAGCTTCAAATACTGAGGGAAAATTTATTTCAGTTTATCGCATTTTGCATTTCGCATTGGGTAATAGTTATAAGAACATTGAAGTCTTGCGATCCACGATATGTGGTAGTTGTGACATGCGGTAGCCTATAAGCACTTTTTCTTTAATCTTAAAGGTTATTTGATGTATTCTTAGTTTTGGGGATTTTCGGACTTTAAATGTTGACTGAGATATTATTTTATAATAATTTCGGGTCCGACACATCATAAAGCTCTTATGGAGTTTTTGAAATATATTATGCTCTCAACTAATCCTTATAACTAAGGCTTCAATGAATGTTTTAACCTTTATGAAAGGAATCGACAATCACATTTCGGAATTTCACTTCTTAATGACTTTTAAGCATTTGTTCCAAAAGGATTTGTGATGTGCGATATGTAAAAGTTTTCAAGCGAAAAGTGTATAAAACTAGCATTTTGATATTATTTAGAGTTTATGATGAATTTTTTAGAGTTAGCACTCATTTTAAAGGAAATGAAATTTATAAAGGGTCCCCATATATTAATATAAATGGGGGCTTGTTGTATAATAAAATAGGTCATCGAATTAAATCTCATCATTCAAGAAGTTTAGGAGGTGTTTGGTGAGTATATGTAGTTCCTCCTTAAGAACCTATTGATGTCTGGAAATGTCCTGGCTCAACATGTGAGAAATTTCCTGGTCAAAATCTTGATTAGACTCCTTTCCATTGTGATGGAAACCCTGATTGGTTCAAATGGGTTCCCAGTTACCTGTTTCATAAGACTAGCCTAAGTTAACATATCCTAAACTAGTATGTAAAATATACGCAAGGACAACCTTTAATTTTTTTATGAGTGGTAATTATCAAGATTAATAGACTGAAGGGAAAAAGGAGTCATTTGTATAATATGTTTAGGTGAGATGATCCTTTATTGTTTGATTGAATCCAAGGCTCAGTCTAGCCACTGTGAAGCTTGCTCCTACACAAGGAGACTTTAGAGAATAAAATAGTTTTGATGTAAATGAAAATACAAACCTATTCTAATCTATAGATGAACAAAAGGAAAACTTGTCATTACTAGGAGAAAGATAAGAATTTAGGGAAAGAGAGCTGCAATTGAATTTAGGATAAATATATTCTTATAAACCTTCAAAGTAATTTGAGGATTTACAAGGTGTTAAAGCAAATATGCAATAAAATAATTTCATTAAGTATTTACCAAAATCATTTTATATATATAAACAAATCCAATTAAGAAAAATGGATTCATTACAAAATTTATATCAATCCAAAAGAAGTAGTTCTTTTGTTTCAACATACAATAAAGCAAGCTAGTTTTATAATAAGAAAATAAAGAGTTATTTAACCATTTCACTCAAAGCCCCGTGAATCCATCATCAAATCAAATAAAACCCTATTTGGACCTGTGAAGAAAGCTTAAATAGATCAACCATTAGTATATGTTGAATTAAATTAAAAATAGTGTTTAGAAAATATTATTCATACACTAATTAGTATAGAATTGGATCAAATTACAAACACAATGGATACATAATAATAAAATGATGAATCTAAAGCAATACTGAAAAGAGAAAAGAACTTATCATTATCAATTCCACGTTCTTTACATAAAGCCTCGAGTCTATGAATCTTGCAATAGTGCAAAAGCATCTTCTTACAGAGCTCAAAACCTCAATTCTTCTACAAAATACTTCATCTAAGTACAACAATGTAAATATTGAAAATATGCATGCAGAATTATGCCTTTTCCCAGGCTGCAGAACCATATGTAACACTACCAATTAGTTCTACCATATTCTCCCCTCGTACAAAGCCAAAGAACTTTCAAAAGTTTATCTCTCTGTTCCATCCACCAGTAACAAAATAAATGAAATATTAATGCTCATAGTGCGTCATTCAATTGGAAAAGGAGATTTCAAACTATTTTTAGATAAATATGGTGCAAATTGAAATAAGAATCACTGCAAATTCCTGGCGTTGGATTCGTTGTAGGGAATATGCTTATCCCTTATCTCTCATACGCAGAGTTTGTTTTCTCTTTTTTTAGATAAGGCATCAAGTCAGCGTAAATCCCATTCTGTCACTAACAGTCTCCTTCATTCGCGCTGTTATCCCCGCCTGCAAGATCGAAACCATGATAGCATGTTGTTAGTGCATTTAAGCGTTAAAACTCATCAACTTTAAAAAAAAATAGCAAGGGATCAACATCCTTATTAACTGCCTGAAAACATGGAAATTTTGCTGTAAAAAGGATAGACAAAGGCATTTTAGATTTGCTTATTGCGAAAACTGGTGAACTGTACCCTCTCATAGCTATGATATCGAATCAACCCAAACAAATTTATGCATTAACGCCCCAAAAACAAACAAACACTGTGGGAAAATTACACTCATACTGCATGAAGGTTGATTCTAGTCTTTTAAATATGAAACTGATCTGAACACACGTCAAGTCACCATTGGGGCGAGGAGAAAAAAACCAGAGGTTCGTTTTGATTGGAGAATTGACCATGCATAAGGAATTTACCAATATTTGAATACTTGTGACATATAAAGTACGCCAAAGTCATATTGCTGGTGGAAACGTGGCATTAGTGGGCCTTCAAACAGATACAATGTGAAAATTTCGAAACAAAAGGTTTAGTGGAAATGGAGATAAGGTCGTAGGCATATCATGTTGAAATTCCTTTACGCTGAATGGTTGTGAGGAAAATACAAGCCATTGTATATTTAATTATAAACCAATATCATAAGAAATGAAATGTTTAATGATTTTATACAATAAAAAAAAAGTTAGGTGATAAATTTTGTTTATAGTGGCAAATATATGTAATGACCAAATTTTTTTATTTTTTATTTTTACATATTGTAATTTTTGTTTTACAATATTAACATGTGATTATTTTTTCATATTTACAAATATTGATGACTTGCTTTTATTTTGATGGAAGTTTCCTAGCCAAGTAAAACCTAGTTCAAAGCGTCACGTGATGTGGCAAAATGGGATTGGTAACGAGAGCGTCCTCTTTTAGCGAGTAAAGAAACAAAATCTTGTGAGTGTCGTTATGTGAGATAATGGTCAAAAGCGGAAAACGGCACTTAATGCACATGTGAACAAAATATTTGAAGCGAAATGAAGATACCACAAGGAGGAGGAGGGTCATCATTATTATGAAAATACACTACCAAAAATGGGGTTGTTTCAGTGTCAGCAAAATTAGAAACAAATTTACATGAAGGGTCTCCATATAAGATTTGAAAAATATGGGGGTTTTGTCGCTACAACAATTGGCAACACACGGGATAGAAACAATTATCTCTGCTTTTAGTTGATAGGATTAGACAAAAGTTGTCCCAATTTTTTTTATATCTTATACGATTCCCAAGGGTCCCACACAAGACTAGAAATAAATAGAGAAAGTGAAAAATGATAACACTACTAAAATGTATCATTCCAAAATAATGAAGCCAACAAAGGAAATATTATTTACTTTGAATTATGACTCCACTAATGAATAGTGAAAATGGCTAGGAAGTCACTTGAAGATTAGTGAACATATGATATAATGTTACCCCTTTACATGGCATTGCTTTGCTGCCAGCGAGCCTGGACAGTACCCCAACGAAGTTGTCATGGTACCATATAAGCAAGGCCCCGTTGCCAGTGAGCATTCGTAGCCCTGACGACTTTACTTGTACTTCCCACACATGTGTGTTTTCAACTCTCTTTTGCACAACCCTTTTTATTATAATTGAGAGAATTGATTTTATTATTTCTTGTTTGGAAATTGGGTGAAGAGAGTGGGGTGGTACACAAGGATATGTATTGAAAAAAAGATGGAAGGCTATTAAATATTGGCTTCGCTAGACCTATTCGCATCTACGAAAGAAAAGTATTTAATATATGTGGAAGGAAATGAGAGTCATTCAAAATTTCGAATGATGAAAATTCGTTCATCTATTTAAATGGGCTCAAACTATTTGATCCAGGACTCTATGTTCCCCATGATAAATGATTAAGATATGATAAGTGGGAAACTTATATCTAGTTATAAATAGAGAGTGAGGATTTCTTCGTGTAGACCAACTGGTGTTGTCATTTGAAACAAGGCTCCTCCATATAAAAGGCTAAAATAAAACCATAAAAGGAAATGTACACAATAAAAAAGAGAATAAAAAATAAAAGGAACCAAAACTAAGTAAAATGAAAATCAATCGGTTAAGCCTAAAAGGGAAACAAAACAAGATAAGTGGAAAAAAATGAAAAAAAAATATTCCAAAATCATGTTTTGATAAGTTGAGATGGTGATGCAGGTGTCTTGTAGGGTTGTGATTAATAAGGCTTTTCCAAATGTTTATTTTGGGGCAATAATGTTTACAAACTTGTTTATGATATTATCACCAAGGTTTTTATATTCATTCAAAATAAGCTTGTTAAAGAGAAAACTAAAGATCAAGCTTAAAATGAAATTAAAAAATAATTATCTTTATGATGACTAAATTCATAATTCACCGTCACTATATTCAAAACCCGAAATTAAAGCAACTCAAACTAATTCTAGTCCTACTATATACACACTATACGAAATTTTCATTAGGAAAAATGGTCAAGTATATGTATATTTCCAATGCAGCCATCACATCAATTTTGTCCCTACAATCAGAGATATAACATGCATCAGTAAAGGCAGTAGAAAGAATCTATAAGAAACAAAAACATAACTATGTACATCTAACCTTTAAAATTTATACTTTTTTTATTTTTTATGTATAACAGTCTTCCCTTGAAACAATTTCTCTAAGAAAATTTCAAAAGGATCATAGAAGTAAGGGTGAATACTTGATACCTCCAGAAGATCATTCCAAGGAGAAGAATATGATAGGCTTAGTTCATATGGTATACCTTTAGATGTTGCAACCTGTTGAAAGATGTCAGTAGTATATACATGATTATCTAATCTACTATTATTAAAATCACAAGGAGAACTGGAATACCTAACACTAGGAAGACAAGGCAAAGAGTTTTTATCATGACAATATTTGTGATATATGGCCCCCCTTTCCTGAAATTAATGTAATTGGTCTAAATTAAAATAATTAACAAAAGGAAAGAAAGATGATTGAAAATTATCTAGGATGGATAAATAATCCTTCTAATAATATCACTATGGTTTTTACTCTGATCTGTGAAAAAGTCTGGGTACAAAAAATAATGAACTCTAGAGTATATCATATTATGCACATCCATATGATTTTCTTCATCATGAATGTGATGATAAATGTGGAGTGAAGGTGGATCTTTTGTTAAAATTGAGTTTTCCTTCATTGGAAGGTTATCACATTATTCATTATTCAATTCTTGAGGTGTAATAATTCCTTCTAAAATTGAATGAGGTTGAATAGAATTTTCAAAAGGTTTAAGAAAGAGATCAATAACATCTTGTTCTTTTGTGTGTGATTTATTATATTTATTGGAAGAAGAAAAAAGAAATTGAAAACACTGTAATAAATCATCTTTAGAAGGAAGATCTTTGAGGGGAAATATAAAACAAATAGATTTATATTTATTATAAAATTCATCAATCAATTCATTTTATTGCATCATAAGAGTTCCTATGTCAAAACATAACTTTTCATAATAAAAAAATTGATGTGTTGTGTTATCATTCAAAAAATTCAAAACATCAGTTTGACAAGATTACTTATGTTCATGTGTCAAAATAGGGTTTTAGGAGTCATTTCAAGTTTGACCAAGGGAATCATTAAATTTTTTATAGTTTGATCCTACCCTAAGGTTTAAACAAACTCATTTTTAAAAGTCCTTCATGTCAAATCATTCATCATTTTAGGATTCACTTCATTTCCCGAATTTTTTGTGCCAAAACTGCCTAATAAGCCAAGAATCCTTACTTTCGTAGTGCATTCAGCGTAAAAAAGGCAGAAAGCGCTACGAAACTGCTGAAAGTTTCATAGCGAAATATGAAGCAAAACTCTGTTTTCTAGTTTTGAGCAGTCAACTTCAAATGCGGTTTATGAGCAAACCGAAAGGTATTTTAAGAAACTTAGAGAGGTTATTTTCAAAAACATATCAAATAACAATAACCTCTCTCACTTTTCTCACAAGTGTTATCAGTTGGGAGATACAAGGCTTTCTTTGAAGCCTTATTTTCAGAAAACAGATTTTTCTTGTTTGACACATTTTTTTAAAAGGCAGTTCATGGATAGCAGGAGATGTGTTTCAAAAACCCAAAAGAGGTTTTTATTAAAGAAATAATGGCCTACAAAAAACTCCTTCATTTCCTCAAAATACATCATGGATTAGGAGATATAGGCTCTGTCCCAAGACCTATTTTTCAGGAAAAAACAGGAGAAATCTGCAAGAAATGCCTCAAGGAAGCTAAAATGAAGTTGGTTTATGGTTTGTATGGTTTGTAGATGATGAGGATAGGTTATATTTTGATTTTTTGGGCAACCACACTTTTCATTTGACAAATTTATGAAAAAATCTGCATACTCGGCAGTTTCGTAGCGCCTCCAAGCTTAAAAAGCAGAAAAGCGCTACGAAACTGCTGCAGGTGCCTTTTTCACTTCTTTTGATCAATATTTAAGGGGTTAAAGGCTGAGTTAGGAGATGAAATCGCTATGAAAGATGTCTTGAAGGGTGATTAAAATGATTCAAGAGGAAAGAATCAAGTTTTTGGAGGACAAAGGCTTGTTTTATAGCACTAAGAAAGTGCGCTACGAAATTGCCTTACTTTTGTAGTGCACTGTCTTTCAGCCTTTTTAGAATATTTGGAGTAGTTTTGGACATTTGGAGGTTATGGGAGAGTTAAATATAATATCAAGAATTTATTTAACATTCAAGGACCACGAATTGAAGATTAAAGGACAACCTAAGTGTTTGAAGAAGAAGAAGACCGTTTGCCTAAAAAACAGGGTATTGTTTTCTAGTTTTGAGGAGGTAAGTTTAGTGATCATAAAGTGATGAATCCCATCATCCAAATTCGACCATGTGAATGTATACTTGTCAAAGATGTGATTTATTTTAGTAGATAAGGTTGTTAATGATAATAATGAGCAGTTTGAGTCCTATTTGAAATAGGATTGTCAAGTAGGATAGGTGTCTGTTTATCATTAAAGTTGATGTCTTATGGTTATGCAAGGTGTCATTAGGAAAAAAATTGATGTCTCTAGCCTAGAGGCAGATCATATGATGATGTAAGATGTTTATTAAGGGCCATTGGGTCGAATTAGCAAAGGCTTGGAGACTTTTTTTCAAAAATACATCTTTATGTAATTGATCGTGATCAGTAATACAAAGAGGTTTTATTCTTGACAGACCTGAGATTCTCATGGGGTTTTAATGTTTTATTGATCTACATATTATGTTTAATTACTTGAATTATATCTCATTGCTATTACTCATAATTCATAACCCTATGCTTTGACTTCCTTTAGTAATGAGATGACTGTGTTTTTCTGTGTTTTATGAGTGAATTTCCTTTGAACCACTAGCAATAGATTTCATTGCTATTACTCAAAATTCATAACTCTATGCTCTGACTTCCTTTAATAATGAAATGAATGTTTTGACCTATTTTCATGAGTGAATTGTCTTTGTTAAAGACCCCTATTTGCCTCAGCTTCCATGTCAAGAAACCTTGCCACTGAACCTACTGATTTGTTGACTCCCTAAGCCCAATGGTAGTATTAGCCTTCATCTTTTCAACCTGCAAACATACAAAACTAGGACACAATTCATAGATTTAGCCATCTATATTTATCATTAATCAATATCATTAACCCTTGAGAGATCCCTCTCAGGCTGAGGAGGCTAAGCCTCGGTCACAAGATTGGTTTGAAATAGTTACACTGAAGTTGTCTGATCAGCAGCCAATCAGGTACGATTTTCGTGAAAACATTTTGGCGTCGTTTCCAGGGACCGAAGGTGTATATTTTCCTTGGGAAGAATGACAAAGTTTCAGTTCTAAGGTCTAAGAGCAGCAGACACTTAGAAACATATTGGCTGTATTTCTGCTCTGGCGACTCCACACATCAAATAATCAATTGGAAGGTGACTCCACTTCTTGAAGATCAGTTTCTTGATGAAGTTTCAAGATGAGTTCTATTGCAAGAATAAATGCCAAGTATGCCCCTATGAATCAGTCTCATATCCCTGGTTTTCCAAATCCTATGCCAAAGGTTGAATGGTTAACTGATCTTCCTATATTTAAAGATGAAAAGAAAGACAATGCTTCTCTTCATTTGGTTAGATTCCATATGCATGTACACGAACTTAAGGTTCAGTTCCCTAAGGATTGTCTCATGAAGATGTTTATGGACACTTTAGAAGGAAAAGCGTGGTCTTGGTATGAAATCTTGCCAAATGGTTCATTATATTATCTTTCTGATTTCCATGTTGCATTTTATGAGATGTATGAAGAGTATCATCCCTCCTTATTGCTGGTCAAAGACTGTTGTAAACATTGTGTGAGTTTTATTGAATATTTGAAGAATTGTTATGAAGATGATGAGTTCATGGATGAGGAAATTTTAGAGGCCCTTCATGACAACCCATTTCATCACCAAGAAGAAAGGATAACCTCTCCCTTGGATGAAAATGAAACCCAGCATGAGCTTATTTATGAAAATCATGTTACATCCTCTAAGTTTGATGAACATTTGCAGAAGACTTGTCAGTCCTTTGATCATCAGGAGTATGAGAATCATTTCAAACAGCAAGAGGAAATATTGGAGGATAAATGCTACAATCCTCACGTAAAGAATGAATTTTATTATTCATGTCATTTCTTGCATTAGCCTACATCAAATAATGATCACACTAATGAAGAAATGGGTAAATTTTTTTCTTTATCCTTGTCTTCTAATCTGAAGTCATTTGAGTGCAAGTCAAAAGATAATATTCAATTTGTGGATGAAGTTGCTAAGAATATTGGGAAATACATTGAAGTTTTAGAAGGTCAAATTCAATCTTATAATCTTCATGATCAAGATCAGTCTTTTCAAAAACTTTTTATGCCCGAATATAAAGAGAGGGTGTTTTTACCTTTCTCTTTTGAGATTGAAGAAAAAAACCTTGTTCTTGAAAATCAGTTTGATAGCACACAACTAAAATCTTGTGTGGCTGAGCAAAGCATACATGAGTTGTCCAAAGCATCAGAATTTCTTGAGAAGCATCAAACAGATCATGTCTTCTTTGATCCTATAGCTGACTACATGGAGGAGTTCTATAGTCTAGATTGTTAATTATATTTTCATTATGAGGATCATATCTATTTTATGTTGCCTTGGTCATTTCAGTATCATGCTTACTATTGGTTCAAGTGCAGTCAATAGGTTCAAGACTTGTCAGATTAGATCAATGACTAGCTTCATTGGAGGTTTCATGTTGCTTGAGTTAAAAATAGAGATTGCAGCTGTTAGGTTAGGTAAGAGTGTGTGAATAAGCTCAAAGTTGACTAAGCATATTTTCAGTAGGTACAGATTTGGTTCTTTTGAAATTATCATCAATCTTGAGCTTGAGGTGAAGGCCATAAGATCTTGGCGAATTTTTCATAAATTTTAGAGTTTTTATTTTCAATAATATGGATAGCAGCACTGGAACTACTCGTTCTTTAGTGTACCACGGGGGCACACTATCCCAAGTGGAGCCACTAGTATCACTCAAAAAATTCAAAACATCATTTTGACAAGATTACTTATGTTCATGTGTCAAAATATGGTTTTATGAGTCATCTCAAGTTTGACCAAGGGAAGCATTAAATTTTTATTAGTTTGATCCTACCCTAAGGTTTAAACAAACTCATTTTTAAAATTCCTTCATGTCAAATCATTCATCATTTTAGGATTCATTTCATTTATTAAAGTTTTTGTGCCAAAAATTCCTAATAATCCAATAATCCTTACTTTCATAGCGCATTCAGTGTAAAAAAGGCAGGAAGCGTTACGAACCTGCTGAAATTTTTGTAGCGAAATATGAAGCAAAACACTGTTCTCTGGTTTTGAGCAGTCAACTTCAAAGGAGGCGTATGAGAACAAAACAAGTTATTTTAAGAACATGAGAGAGGTTATTTTCAAACACATATAAAATAAAAATAACCTCTCTCAATTTTTTCACATGTGTTATCAGTTGGGAGATACAAGGCTTTCTTTGAAGCCCTATTTTCAGAAAACAGAGTTTTCCTGTTTTACACATGTTTTTAAAAGACAGTTTCTGGACAGAAAGGGATGTGTTTCAAAAACCCAAAAGAGGTTATTATTCAAGACATAATGGCATAAAAAAACCTCCTTCAGTTCCTCAATATACATCATGGATTAGGATATATAGGCTTTGTCCCAAGACCTATTTTTCAGGAAAAAAATAGGAGAAATATGCAAAAAATGCCTCAAGGAAGCTAAAATGAAGTTGGTTTATGGTTTGTATGGTTTGTAGATGATGAGGAAAGGTTGTATTTTTAGTTATTTGGAAACCACACTTTTCATTTGACAAAGTTATGAAAAAATCTACATACTCAGCAGTTTCGTAGTGCCTCCAGGCTTAAAAAGCAGAAAAGCGCTACGAAACTATTGTATTTGCCTTTTTTACTTCTTTTGATCAGTATTTAAGGGGTTAAAGGCTGAGTTAGGAGCTAAAATTGATGTGAAATATGTGTTTAAGGGTGATTAAAATGATGCAAGAGGAAAGAATTAATTTTTTGGAGGACAAAGGCTTGTTTTGTAGCACTACGAAAGTGCACTACGAAACTGCCTTACTTTCGTAGTGCACTGTCTTTCAGCCTTTTTAGCAGATTTGGAGCAGTTTTTGGACATCTGGAGGTTATGGGAGAGTTAAAGATAATTTCAAGTAATTATTTAACATTCAAGGACCACGAATTGAAGATTAAAGGACAACCTAAGTGTTTGAAGAAGAAGAAGACCATTTGCCTAAAAAACAGGGTATTGTTTCCTAGTTTTGAGGAGGTCAGTTTAGTGATCATAAAGTGATGAATCCCATCATCTAAATTCGACCTTGTGAATGTATACTTGTCAAATATGTGATTTCCTTTAGTATATAAGGTTGTTAATGATAATAATGAGCAGTTTGAGTCCTATTTGAAATAGGACTGTCAAGTAGGATAGGTGTCTGTTTATCATTAAAGTTGATGTTTTATGGTTATGCAAGGTGTCATTAGGAAAAAATTTGATGTATCTAACCTAGAGGCAGATCATATGATGATGTAAGATGTCTATTAAAGGCCATTGGGTCAAATTAGCAAAGGGTTGGATACTTTTTGGAAAAACTGCAGCTTTATGTAATTGACTGTGATCAGTAATACAGAGAGGTTTTCTTCTTGATAGACCCGAGATTCTCATGGGGTTTTAATGTTTTATTGATCTAAATATTATATTTAACTACTTGCAGCAGATCTCATTTCTATTACTCAGAATTCATAACCCTATGCTCTAAATTCATTTAGTAATGATATGACTATGTTTTATGAGTGAATTGCCTTTGATCCACTAGCAATAGATTTCATTGCTATTACTCAGAATTCATAAATCTATGATCTGAATTCCTTTAGTAATGAAATGACTGTGTTGACCTATTTTCTTGAGTAAAGTGTCTTTGTTAAAGACCCCTATTTGCCTCAGCTTCCATGTCAAGAAACCTTTCTATTGAACCTACTAATTTGTTGACTCCATAAGCCCAATGGTAGTATTAGCCTTCATCTTTTCAACCTATAAACATACAAAACCAAGACAAAATTCATAGAGTTAGCCATCTATCTTTATCATTAATCAATATCATTAACCCTTGAGAGAGCCCTCTCAAGCTGAGGAGGCTAAGCCTCAGTCACAAGATTGGTTTGAAATAGTTACACTGAAGTTGTCTGATCAGTAGCCAATCAGGTACGATTTTGGTGATAACATCCTAAAAGGAAAGTTTCAACAAAGTTTTCCCAAGAATGTATGGATTTTTCTGGAAGTGTGGTATACCATCCTCTAATCTGACCTTTAAACGTGAGAGTGAATAACTTGCAGATCTCATTATCATTAGTGATATTAAAAGAAATACATTTGATCAGAAATTGTGAAACATGACCTACAACAGTAACACCAATATCATCATCATATGTTGGTCTAATCAAGGAAATAATAGGTTTATTGAGAAAGCTTCTGGTAGGTTCAGGTGTGATAAATGCATGACCCAAAGGGTGAACCATGATTAAAGAAAAAGATAAAATTTCACACAGATGGAAATTTGTGGCCCTCCTTCTACCTAAAAAACTTTTGATGCCTGGAAATTTCCTGGCTCAACATGTGAGGAATTTCCTTTAGAATCCCAATTAGAATCCTTTCCATTGTGATGGAAACCCTGATTATTTGAAATGTGTTCCCAGTTACCTGTGTCCTAATACTAGCCTAAGTTAACCTAGCCTAAAATAGTACGTATAATATGCATAAGGACAACCTTCAATTTTTTTATGAGTGGTAATTATGAATATTAACTAATTGAAAGGAAAAATGAGTCATCTATATAATATTGTTTAGGTGAGATGATCCTTTAAGGTTTGACTGAAACCAAGGCTTAGGCTAGCCACTGTGAAGCTTGCTCCTATGTAAGGAGACTTTAGAGAAAAAAAACTTTTGATGTAAATGAAAACAAAAACCTATTCTAATATATAGGTGAATAAAAGGAAAAATTTAAATTACTATAAGAAGGAAGATAAAAATTTAGGGTAAGAGGACTACAATTGAATTTAGGATAAAGCTATTCTTATAAAACTTCAAAGTAATTTGAGGATTTACAAGGCGTTAAAGCAAATATGCAATAAAATAATTTCAGTAAGTGTTGGCTCGAGTGGTCTTGACCCCGATTCGGAGGTTAAGGTTTGCCAACAAACCCCTATACTACTAGCCCTTTCGGTAGTGACCTACTTGCGCAGGCCAAAGTCTCACCCAAAGCAGTATGGTAGGGTGATGGTACCAGGTTTTCGCACCCTGGGAGAGGGTAGGTAAGTCAAGCAGAGCTGTGTTCGACTTCACAATTACCAGATCTTATATCATAGAACCCAGATCTACAGATCCTTTTGCATCCATGTGTGCAATAAAAATTATAATCACAGTAAAAATAGATCATAAATTCACAGAACATTAACACAACTATCACAACTATTCTTTCATAAAGTATAGAAAATAGATCCAGGTCAGATGTCAACGCAACATAAGAAAATAACATAGTTACTTTCGTAGCTTAATATAGAACCATGCATAACATAGTAGATATCATAGATTCACATTAACAGATTCAGATATTCTCCAACCTTCCACTTTCATTAATCCTTTAGATCCTTTTACAATACCCAAAACCCAACCTGCGCACACAGCAGCAGGGTCTGCACACAGTAGAACTAAGGAACTCCATGCACATAGCCAGCAGGAGTCCTTTCACCAATAACCCAAACAGATATACTAATTCGTAATTCGCACCAATATTAATTCATTACCGCTATTGACTCAAAATGTCCTTCTATTTATAACGATCTAGCCTAATCTTTCCTGTGGTCCGCAAACCATGGTTTGTGGACTCTAGGTCTACCCTTTGACCCATTACAATGCTTTTGAGGCTTTGACCCACCCAAAAACCCCTGCGCTAGACTAAATTATGCAAAAAAATACAAAAATACTCAAAATTGTCCCAAGTCGCAACAGTCCAATAGTCCCCCAACACAATCTTGTGACTCGTCCTGAGTCATTGTGGTGGTGGAGTCTCCACCTGCGTGCGCAGTACATTGACGACTATGACCAGCAGGGGCATCACTTCTTGACTCTGAGCAATATCTACGAGCTTCTGTGATGTCAGTCCTTTTGTCGTAGTGGTGACACTCTCTAGTGTTTGGTTTAGTCGCTTAACAACAACATCAACATCCTGTGAGAGCTGGAGGGCTGCGACAGCCCAAGACTTCAAGAATTATCCGATGACATGCTTCTTATGCTGGAGCTCCTTAATCTCATCTTGGGGGGTGTTGCTGGTCCTCAATCATGCCAAACGCTGTGCAAGAAAAAAGGTGGGTAATGTATCCTTGATCTCCTCAAAATCTTCCTCCTTCTGCCACAAGTCCTGATTTATTTGCCAGAGGATCAGATCACGTTGGACCTTGGTTCATAACTGCATGGTTGTCTCTAGTAATTGGGTGCCCTGAGATATCTGCCCTGTAATGGTGCTTGTAGCCGTGGTCACCAGTGCAGTGCGCTGGGCTCGTACTTTCGGGTGTGTTTCAGGTTGCAATTTGGCTTGTAAGTCAGTGATTTGCTGCTCCAGCTATGTCTTAATGACCTGCATTTCCATCCTGGAAGCCTTCAATGCTGCGGCGGCTGGGATCTCTTCTCTAACCTCCGTGCAGAGCTAGTGGATCAAGGTTTATAGCTCTTCTTGTTGCGCGACAACGAGGAGCACTTCCGCGTTCTGTTGTGCGATGGTATGTTCGGCCACACCGAGTTGTTGGTGTACTTGCTGGTCCCGATGGTGAATCTCCTGAAACACAATGGTGTGGAGACCTTGAATTCTTCGTGGGGAAGCTTGGCTAGATTCAACTGCACCCTGGCACCTACTTGGAGTTGTATTCCCTAGTCCGGTGAACTAAACACAAGGGAAACTCTAGGTAAGGAACATAAACATCTTTCCTCCGTAGCTAGCGTTGTACTGCTAGATGCCAATGGAATTTGTACCTGAACCATGCTGGTATGTAGCGTGTCTATATTTAACTGTAGGGTGTGAAGCTTGGCCTGGATGGTGTTGATAGTAGCCTTCTGTTGTTCCTCTAAAGCTACCCATTTGTCTTCTGTGGCCAGTGTCACTGCATCTGCAATTTTTTCGAGATCTCCCTTAGTCAACATAATCATCTCATCTCGTTCCTTCCGCTGGGTGCACTGCTTCTTTTGGGGCCCCTTGATAGGCTCACCTGTTCACTTTGTACCTCCAATTTTTACTTCCTCCGTGCCTAGATCTGGCTGCGAATCGACCCGTGTTTCAGCCCCGGTGTCCTTCGTGGTGGTCTGCTTTGGCTGTGTGTCATTTTTTGCAGCTGCGCTTGAGTCCTTCCCTATACTCTTGCTCATGCCTCCAGTCTCCTTTATAATAACAAGTGGGAACACCTGCGTCATGATAGTTCCTGTGGTGCCCCTTGCGCTGGTTTTGAAGCCTATCTTCCAGGCAAGAGACCATAGCGTAATCACACTGTCAATTTCCTCGTCTGCTACCATATAAGGAAGTGACGTCCATGTTTTATCCTTGTGGCCGCGGACTTGAATGTTGTGCATGGTAACCTGGAATGCTGCAATACTTTTGTATCTATCATATACTGTTGGGGATAGCTAAGTTCGAGAATTGATGGATGTTGCCACGCTACTCTAGAAGAGGACCCGGAAGACTTGGTTATCCTTTATGCGCTACGTGTCCTTGGAATCCCACAAATGGGCATACTGAGCCCCTTGGCACATATCTGGGACAAGCTTGGGGATGACCGACTCCGTAGGGGCCTCCCAGGTGACTAGGGCTATAAGGAACAGTAGCTAGGCATAGCAAAAGGCTTTTCCCTGCTCTTGAGGTTCGCGTACGTTGGTCAAGAACTCATCGCATAAGTATTGGGCCCAATTGAGGCAAACCCCCTTCGCACACTGACCTGCTAACCGAATGACATAAATAGGGATGCTTTCGACTTGGCACTTTCGCATTAGCTTGCATGCTAATAACATGGTACCCATCTGCATAGCAGGGTCACTGATAGATTTGATGACGAAGCCCCACGTATTCCTTTCCACATGGTAGGTTTGACGCACATATTCGACGTTTTCACCCTCATATTTCTTTCCCACACGTTCCAGAGGGTGTGGCTCGTTCATGGGAAGGCCCATAATTCTGTGAACCAACGCAACATCAATGGGGACTCTGTCTCGAATCCATAGGTATCCATCGTGAATTAAGGTGAGTAACTGTCAGGCCAGCCTATCCGTGACGTTGTAGTGGCCAAAGTGGGGCATCCGCAGTAGGTTCAGGAGCTCAGATTCAGCCAATCCACTTACCCAGTGCTGAGGAATGAATGTAACCCCATCATCCGCATAAATTGTGTAGAAGTACAACATGGGGGCCAGCTCAGGGAAGGCTTCATAATTCGCCAAGTCATGATCGTCGAATTTGACCTCATGGAGCTTTCCGCAAGGGTCACTAAGGACAGAGACCTCTCTCGGGGTTAGTGGCATCTGTAGATAGGTAATCAAGCTGTCAAGGTTCTTTGGTGTGCGTGTCAAGGGCCTGCGCAGTCGGATTAAGGGAGGTAACCAGTTGATCGGATTAGTGGGTTAAGCTTCCTCCTGCGCAACCTGATTCTGAGGCGTTGCTCGCGGGGACTTGGCATGCCTTGGGGAAGTCCTAGGCTTCCCCACAACACATTTCGCAGCTTTTGGGGGCTTCCCTGAGCCCCGTTCTTGCTCTTTTCCCTTCCTTGTGACCGGCATCGAGAGAAATTCTTCATCCTCAAACCCAATCTCCATTACTTCCTCAATTTATGGGGTTGTAGGTGCTGAGGGCTCAACAGGGTTACTGGCCGTCATCCTAGCGCGGAAAATGAATCCCAACCCTAGGTGGCTACTGTTAGAAGGGGGAGGTTGATCAAACATGAAAGGGACAGTGCAGACCCAAAAAATATTACAACTCAAGTTCGTTCGAGATAAAGATTATAAGTACAAGCTATGCAAGTGAGGCGGAACCTTTGTCTGAGCTATCCTGCCCTTTTTATAGTGCTTGCAGGTGTCCAACGGTAGGGTAAAATTGACCTGGAACTTACCATCAGGTAAACGATAAAAAATCCCCAAAATCTGCCCCATTAAATGCTAGCGGCCCGCTCTTTTTAACAGTAACTTTTGCTTTTTACCAGATGTTATTGTGCCAACAGCTAGTTTTCGCACCTCCTGTGCACTGGGCATACCTGCTATGCTTGGGTTAAACACTTGCACCTCCTGCGCATCCTACCCCAACAAAGGTTTGATCCCTAAGTATTTCAAAACCAAAGACATGTTTTCCCGACATATGTCATCCCAACGGAACTGGGCCTCCTTCGTAAGCAAGTCTTTTAGTGGTGTTGTGATCAGTGCATACCCTCGAATGAACTTTCTGTAATAACCTGCACGGCCAAGAATTGAACACAGCTATCCCCTTGTTGCAGGAGTTGTCGGATATATGATAACTCTGCCTCCTGTATCCGCACTCCCAATCTTAGCCAACATGGAGTGTGTCTCAATGCTACCCATTCACAGCTTGAGTGGTCTGGTAATTGTGCGCATCTTGTCCAATTCTGAGTCAGAAACAACTTTTGGATCATCCTTACCTTCTTTTGGGGCTAGTTTGCGGTAGTGGACCATGCTTGGTACCTATGGTTCCCATGTGGGCACTTTAGGTGTGACATACAGGTGTATTTCACCCCATGCTACAATGTCATTGTCCTGCAGAGCTACATCAAGTGCCTCTGTCCCACCTACTAACCCAAACGTTCCCAGAAATTCCTTCTTCAAAGTCTCCCAATGGCGGGTGCGCTGATTTAGCTCCGCATCTAAGTACCATGCAGTGGGAAGTAGTCCTAGGACATGAATAAACATATGAACCCACTCTTTGGTAGTCCTGTCGCACCACTATTATGTCCAAGTGAACAGATATTAGCATGGGTCTTTTGGCCTAAGGAACGCTATGACTCATACGTCATATGGGGCCTCAAATCGTAGGATCATCATATCCCGACACTCCTCCCAATCCTAGAACGCCTCCTCATGCGTCTCCCACCATCGCATATGTGTTCCATGCATGGCTAGCTTAAGGGCCCATAGCCTTCGTTCCCTTGGAACCTCAGCTTCGAATGCTCGCAAAAATTCCTTAATATTACCAGAACCATCAAAATAGGGTAGGTCTCTTACCTCTGAGGAAATGCAGTGGAAGTCCTTTGTGACCCGAAGACATTGCAGCGCAGAGACATCATGTAACCGATTTTGCCAATTCTCTATCTCCCCCTCGGAGTTAGAGAAGAATTCACTGTCCTTTTCCCAGAAGATTACTCCATCCATCGTGGGGTTGATCCAATCTTCATCCTGTGCAGTGAACTTATAGATTTGATACACATCCTCTTCGTCGCGCATCGGTTCTGTGTATCGTTCGCCTTCCGCTGGATCTAATGGTACTATTACCCTTGTACTGTTACTTTCAAATACTATGCTTCTCTTATTTAGGTTAATGATGCCTCCCATATCGATGGCCCAATCCAAGCCTAGGGGCATAGGGTAGGGGTCCGCATCTTCTACAATCTGAATTACTTCAAAATCAGCCAGGACCTTGACCGCTGCGATGTCCACCACGATCTTCGATAGTCTCCCCAAGGGTATGATCTTTTTCTGATTGGCCATACGTAGCTGGATAGTGGACCATTCCAACTTAGGTTCCCCCATTCGTTTCTAAGTCTGTTTAGGTAATACATTCGCATCTGACCCTAGGTCCAAAATAAACTGATCCATCTCATAATTACCGATTTGCGTAGTCAACCGCATCTCCCTACCAGTGCGTTTCTTATATCTATATAGTTAGTGTATGTCCTTGATTTTCGAAGGGAGGCTAGGTCATGCTGCGCAATTATCTATTAATGCCTGAAGATTTTCCACAGCCTTTGGGTTGCGCAGTAGCTTCATACATGCGTGTAAAAAGGGTTTGACCTCCTCATCTGCCTTGAGGTCTCCTGGCAGCTGCGAAGTAGACGCCTGTGCCTCAGCAAAGTCTTTGCGAGCTGATACAAATGTTTCTTTCTCCTTTTTTAGATCCAAACCTTCCTGCTTGATAACTGCTGGTCGGATCAGAGGTTCGGTCACAGTCTTCTCCCTAGGCCCCCCGTTGGCCATCCCACTGCGTGTTATGACATTCACGCTTGGATCTTTGTCTCACAGTTCAACCTTAACCCTCTGCACATTCTGCGTAGGTTTCAGCTGCTTCTCCTGCATTTTTTCTATCAAGATTGGAAAGTCTTCAATCGCATGGTACAACTGTCTGCAATACCAACTGGAATACCTTGTATGATTTGGATAGTCCCTGGAAAAGTGTCCTACTTCTCCACAATTATAACAGATTAGTTTCCCTCGTCCCCGACCTGCGCTTCCACCTCTTCCGCCTCCCCTACCCCTAGCTGGGGAGCCACCTGTGCTTTAGAGGGATCTTGACAAGGATGGATCCGAATGTATCCTATAGAGGTTCCCTCGATCGATCATCAAATCATACGTCTGGTAGTTCTGTTCATCGTGTCCTACCGACCTGCAGAACCTGCACCATTGCTGCTTTACTTCTGGGACATACGCAATAAGGTGGGGACAATGGTTTATGTCATACAGCCCCGCAATGTGACAATCATCGCACCATAGCGCTGACCCACTTGATCCTGCAACTTCCCTAGGGCGCAACAAACTAGGTCCCCTGGCCTGCATATAGTCTGCTAACAGAGGGCAGTTATCCTTGGTGTGACCATTCGTCCTGCATCGTATGCATCATATTTCAGGGCTAGCTTCTGCTCCTCGCTCCTTTCGTAGATTCTGGATCTCCATGTGCATTGCCTCCAGTTGTCCTTGGATTTTTTGGATGCCCAGATGGGTATCATCTCTGGGCACAACTTTTAACTTCATAGCGACCTCCAGGGCTTTTTCCTGTGATTCGAAAGTTTGGTGACCCATAGGTACACGAAGGTGAGGCAAAAACATAGCAATGAACCATTCCGTGTGATGTATATCATCATACTAAAATCCTCCTTCTCTGATTACCTTCTTCAGTCGCTGTTCGGCCTCCCACACAGACTCAGAAGGCCCTTGCTTGAAATCCTTTAGATCAACCACTATTTGAGAGTAGGACTTAGGCTTCTTGAACTGTCGCTTCAAGGCATTCTTAATATCTTCAATGGTGGTGTTCGCATGTTGGCTAATGTATCCCATGTACCAGTCCAAAGCTATACCTTCGAAGGTAAGGGAAAACTGTGCCCTCTTCACCGCATCACTAGCTACGTTCTACGCAGTCCATATCGATTCTGTGACAAACTAGAGCTAACCCATGACTTCATCTCCCACACCCTCAAAGGTAGGCAACTTCATATGCGCAACCATGTCATCTTCTGATGGTGGCGGAGGTGTAGGTGAAATCTTACCCCTATGTTGGTTCAAAAGTGGTGTGGCTAGAGGACTCTGCGCAGCTATTGCTCTTACCGGACTGTAGACAGATCTATCTCCTTCTTGGTTGGTCCGATAGTACTTGACACTTCATGTTGTACTCTCGTCCGGATCAGAGGTCATTCAGTCGGTGTGGCTACACAGAATACTTACCCCAGAATCCCTTGAAGAATCTTCGCTTTGCTTCAGAGTAGGAGATGAATTGATCGATGGAAAATTCTGTCACGAACCCTCCTAGCACACTATCCACCCAGTGGTCCACTGTGCGAGTGATGGTGTTATCAGTCTTCTATAATTGTTGGATCAATTATGGGGTCCACTGTGTGAACTGCTCTTCCTTCCAACACTTCTAAAATTTGACCAACCTTGCGAGCCATTCTTGGAGCTCGATAAAAATTGTTACAAAGAAGATCTCGTAGATCTCCGTGAAAATATACTTACTCTTCCACTCTTTGGTGGTCAACCTCTTACTGCGGCTTTCTTTTACTGCGAATTCCTGAACTTGCTATTTAAAACATTCATCAATCTATTTTCTTTCAGGTTTCCAATACGGCCTTGGCATTACCTGATCCCTCTCTCAAAATGCTCCAGGTCCCTGGCAATGGTGCCATTTGTTGGCTTGAGGGGTCTTGACCCAGGTTCAGAGGTTAAGGTTTACCAACAAACCCCTATACTACTGGCCCTTTCGGCAGTGACTTGCTTGCGTAGGGCAAAGTCTCACCTGACGCAGTATGGGAGGATGCTAAAACCAGGTTTCCACACCCTAGGAGAGGGTAGGTAAGTCAAGAAAAGTTGCGTTCGACTTCAAAATTACCAGATCGTATATCACAGAACCCAAATCTGCAGATCCCTTCGCATCCACATGCGCAATACCAAGTATAATAAAAGTAAAAAATAGATCATAAATTCATAGAACATTAACACAACTATCACAGCTGTTCTTGCATAGAGTATAACAGATAGATCCAGGTCAGATGTCAACGTAGCATACAAAAATAACACGGTTACTTTCATAGCTTAATACAAAACCATGCATAACATAGTAGATATCATAGATTCACATTAACAGATTCAGATATTCCACAACCTTCCACTTTTATTAATCCTTTAGATCCTTTTACAATACCCAAAACCCAACCTGCGCATACAGTAGTAGGGTCCGCACACAGCAGGACTGAGGATCTCCGCACACACAGCCAGCAGGAGTCCTTTCCCCAATAACCCAAACAGATCTACTAATTCGTAATTCGCACCAATCTTAATTCATCGCCGCTATTGATTCAAAATTTCCTTCTATTTATAACGATCTAGCTTAATCTAACCCGTGGTTTGCGGAATCTAGGTCTACTCTTTGGCCCATTACAATGCTTTCGGGGCTTTGACCCACCCCAAAACCCCTGCGCTAGACTAAAATATGCCAAAAATATACAAAAATACTCAAAACTATCCCAATTTGTAGCCTTTGGGGGACCCTGTTCCAACAGTAAGTATTTACTAAAATCGTCTTCTAAATACATAAAAATAAAATTAAGAAAAATGGATTCATTAAAAAAATTATATCAATCCAAAAGAATTAGTTCTTTTGTTTCAACATACAATAAAATAAGCTAAGTTTGTAATAAGAAAATAAATAATTATTTAACCATTTCACTCTAGGCCTAGTGAATCCATCATCAACTCAAATCAAACCCTATTTGGATTTGTGAAGAAAGCTTAAACATATCAACCATTAGTTTATGTTGAAATAAATTAACAATAGGGTTTAGGTTTTAAAAAATATTATTCATATACTAATTAGTATAGAATTGGATCAAATTAGAAACACAATGGAGAAATAATAATAAAATTGTGAATCTAAAGCAAAACTGCAAAGAGAAAAGAACTTATCATTATCAATTCCATGTGCTTTACATCAGTATGGTCTTCATAAAGCCTCGAGTCCATGAAACAATCTTGCAATAGCAAAAGCATCTTCTTGCAGAGCTCAAAACTTAAATTCTTCTACAACAGTGTAAATATTGAAAATATGCATGCAAAATTATGCCTTTTCCGGAGCTACAGATTCATATGTAACACTACCAATCAGTTCTACCATCTTCCCCCCTCGTACAAATACAAAGAGTCTCTTTAAGTAAACTACAGAACTTTCAGAAGTTCATCTCTCTGTTCCATTCACTAGTAACAAAATAAACGAAATATTAATGCTCATAGTGTGTCATTCAATTAGAAAAGGTAATTTCGAATTGTTTTTAGATAAATATGGTGCAAATTGAAATAAGAATCGCTGCGAATTTCTAGCCTTGGATTTGTTGCAGGGAATATGCTTATTCCTTATCTCTCATACGCAGAGTTTGTTTTCTCTCTTTTTTAGATAAGCCATCAAGTCAGTTGAAATCCCATTCTTTCATTCGTGTAGTTATCCCCACTTGTAAATAAATTGCCGTGAAAACATTCATTATTTTCGCACATTTGGTGTGATTTTGCAAAGGTCTTGGTCTGAATTTGTTTGGGTTTAAGGACTTTTCTTAGAGGTACATTCAAAGGACATTTTTGCAAAAAATTGTTTTGGGTTTAAGGAATTTTCTTGGAGGTACATTCAAAGGAAATTTTTCCAAAGGATTGTTTTAGGTTTAAGGACTTTTCTTGGAGGTACAT
The DNA here is from genome assembly GCA_034641835.2 of Pinus albicaulis. Classification (NCBI taxonomy): domain Eukaryota; kingdom Viridiplantae; phylum Streptophyta; class Pinopsida; order Pinales; family Pinaceae; genus Pinus; species Pinus albicaulis. Next base: position 193,686,755 of record CM076572.1, read on the forward strand.
TCAAAGGAAATTTCTTGGAGGTATGTGATACATTTTTTGGATGTTTTCTTGGCTTCATTTTTTTTAAAGGTAGGATTTGGGCTTAATTTTCATTGTTTTTAGAGGTTTTGAGCTTAATTTTCAAATGAATCTTTTTAGGCTTAATTTCGAAAGGACTCTTTTTAGGCTTAATATTCAAAGGACATTTTTTGGGGGTATTTTTTAAAGTGATATTTTTTAGAGGCTTTTTTAAAGTATTTTTTAAAGTGGCATTTTTTAAGAAGTTGGAATTAATTTTCAATGGATATTTTTTGGAGATATTTTTTGAAGTGACATTTTTTTAGAGTACGTGTTTTGGGTTGAAGTATATCTTTTATAATGATTTTTTAAAATGAGTTTTTTTTTTAACTTTTTAAATGAATTTTTTTTGCACGACTTGGAAGGAAATATTTTGAGCTTCGTTTAATTTTTATAAGACATTTTTTTCTCAAATTTTTTAAAGTAAGTGTTTTGGATTGAAGTATGTATTTTTTGCAAAATTTTTAAAATGAGTTTTTTTTTTAAATTAAACCTTTTGTGATGTTTTTTTAATTGAGTTTTTGTCTAAATTTTTGAAGGAAATGTTTTGAACTTCATACTCTAATATTATAGAAAATCGAAGGAATTGTGCGAGAAAATATGATCGAAAAAGAGACCCTGAGGAACGTGGAGAAGAGACGAGGGAATCTCGAAAAATAAAGAGAGAAGCACTCTCAAATATTGAAAGGGAAAATCAACCTCAACTAGAAGTTGAAGCAGGTATGTAAATGTAAATATTATGAATTTGATATTTAAAATTTTCCTAGTTTAAAATGTGAAGCTTAATTTTTATTTGATGAAATAATTTGAAAAATATTTTGCAATGTAAACAGAGAGAGATATTCTTCAAAACATTGATGATGAGATAAAAAAATTTGAAAGAGAAATTGAAAGAGATATTGAACCAATGATTGAAGATGGTGAAATGTTGAAAGAAATTCAAGTGAAGAAATTGAATCACAAGGTGTGTATATATATATATATATATATATATATATGTTGGATATATGCATGTATTATTGAAATTATACATATTTATTAATTTAGTTATTTGTTGAATATGTAAACTTATTATGTACTATTCATTCGAATATGTACAGATGAAATCAATGTCGATGATGAGATGTTAGAAAATGTTGACACTCACACATATGAAGATAAAAGAGTTGACCATGTTATAAGATATCGTGTTAAACACATTTTTGATACGTACTTCATAAAGGAAAATGTGACATTTCAAGCCCAAATATTGAAAGGTCTCCTATCATTAAGGAAATTAAAAGAAGCTACGATTTTATTGGGTACTCGAAAATCAACAAAACATAAAAAAATGAAGGAAAATGTGATACAAAATATAAATAGTGCTATAAATTCAATTATAAGATCTAGATAGAAAAATGTTTTAGTTGTATGTACATAAATACATATGGCAGTGGTTTCATCAAGTACTGAAGAGAATCGTTTGGTAAAATCTATGGTACGAGCATTAGGAACCTCACGAAAAACTTTGCACAAACATCAGAAATTTCGGTTGCAAATAGATGTAAATGATGAACTCGCTTGTTGGAGAGCTATTTGTAGGAAACCATACAAAGATAGACTTGGAGAAAATGTTAAAAAAACAATATATGAATATTGAAAGAAAAAATCACCTATTTTTCCAAATGCAAGGGATGTGATGCAAAGAAGAATAGCACGAAATCAATGCGAACAACATGAAAAACATTTCTTGTAAACCACTCAGATAGAGTTGCTCAACAAGTTCAAAGAAGAGAATCATGAAATTCGTGTCTCAATCAGTGCTTTTGTTCAACAAAAACCATGGTATGTAAAACCTATCACCGTACACGACACTTGTTGTTGTCATTATCATGTGGAATTTGAGTTATATTATGACACATTCCTTATTTTGGTAGAAAATTTTGGAAAGATTCACCTCTTCCTTCCACTATCTGTGATTTCATATCTCAAATTCTATGTGAAAGAGAAAGCGATGAATTATTTTACGAAAAGAAATGTGTTGGTGGTAAAAAATGCGATGTGGGTGGAAATTTGACTAAATTTCAAAACAAATATCGTATTGATATAAAAGATCAATCATTGTCCAACATGAAAGTGAAATGGAAGAGATATGAATATATCCGTACATCGATTCAAAGTTAAAATAGTGCTAAAAGAATTGAATCACAAGAAGAAGAAATTTGTGTGATAGATTTTTTGAGAAAGTTTGCGGCAGAAATTTATAAATACACCAAGCATTCCCATAGAGCTCGATGGCAAGACTCGTAATTCAAAAAATCCCATGAAGTTTTTCCACCAGGGACCATTTTGTCAGTAATTGATTTTGCAGAAAACTACACATTTTTTCCACAAAAATAAATTCAGAGTGAATACTATCATTCTAACCAAGTCTCCATGCTCGTTCATATTCTATATAGACATGCTAAAAAAATGTTGATCATATGGAAAGCACCAGCGAAAATTGACATGTTATTAAAGAATATCGCTTTTATATCAGTGATGATCGTACACATGATACATATTTTGTAAAACACTGTTTTGGAAAGATTTATGACTCCTTGAAAAGTCGTGGAATAAAATTCAATGAACATTGGATATAGTCAAATGGATGCACAGGTCAATTCAAATCTTGACGATCATTCTTTTGGTTTTGTTGTCTTCATAAGAAAACCTGCATTAAACATTGTTGGAATTTCTTTAAGACTGGCCATAGAAAAGGAGAAAATGACAGTGCACGGGCATGCATAAAGAAAGCACCTCGAAGATATCAAATGAACCCCTCTACAAACCGATTTGTGGACGTTAAAGAAGCTGTACAATAGTGCATCGCTGCTCTAAGCCATGAGACTAACCGATCAAGGGAAGTGCGAAGGTACATTCAATTTAATTTTTATTGGATATCTAATTTTAAACAATCTACATTTATCACAATGATTATATTTGATGGTATTTTGATATCATATTTACATTCTTCTTTGAATTTTCCATATATAGTTTTCTTTGGCATATTGTGATTGAAGATGTAGATAGATTAATTGGAAATGACGTTGAAACCATAAAAGGGACTCGAAAATTGCATTCAATTAAAACAAAGTTTTCCATAAATGTGTTTGCATTGGATAAAAGAAAATATTCTTGTTTTTGTCATGTTTTCATAGACAACACAGAATCCAATGACGTTTGTGAAAACAAAAAAAAGATTGGAAACATATAGAGCTAAATACAAAATGGGAAATGTCCATTGCAATGTTTGAAGAAATGAAATCAGAGGACACTACAATATCATTTGATGGTGATCAAGTTTTTGATCTTGTTAGAGAAGGTAACGTTTGAATTGCTTTCAAATGATAGAGATATAGAAATAAATCTAAATACATAAGTTTGTTAAATTTGTTTTATTGTGTAGGAGATGTTTTTGTTGTAATTGCACCAACTGACAACGGTGAAAATGTGAAGTATTATTTGATGTGTTACACTGAATGAAAAATGAAATTATTAAAAAACTATAATGATCACGGGTTTCCATATGAAAGAGAATCTATTATACTGAAAGGTTATTTTTTCAGACAAACTAATCAAAGTGGGGATTTTGTTTACTTTGAAGACTATGAACCTGATGTCATAAGTTTTCAATATAGTCACTTGGTGTGTGCAGCACACATAAAGTTGATATAGGTTCAATCAAAGAAAAAAATGACAATTAAGAAATGGAAAATGTCAAAATCTGATCATGAACGGATCATTGAAGATGGCATTCCATTGGAATTTTTTTGATTGAACTGCCTAACAATCTTCTCTTTGGATTCATGTTTTAGAACTTCCAGAACTCAAATAAAAATTGATATGCCTTGTTATGTTATATGTGTAATTGTTTGCACATGTACATTGTTTTGATACATGCACACTAGTATCAACTGAAAGTAGCTTTTCTGTGTGCATTGATGAAAAATGTTGCAAGTACTAGATATATATGTTCTGTAAGTATTGGATATATATATATATATATATATATATATATGCTCTAAAATGCAATTAATTGAAAGTAGTTTTTCTATGTGCATTGATGAAAAATGTTGCACGTACTGGATATATACATGTTCTAGGAAATTAACTGAAAATAGCTTTTCTATGTGCATTGATGAAAAATGTTGCACGTATTGGACATATATATGTTCTAGAATGCAATTAATCGAAAGTAGCTAAATTCTATTGACATTGATGAAAAATGTTGAAGTACTGGATATATATGTTCTAGAAAGAAATTAACTATTCAAGTATCTTTTCTATGTGCATTGATGAAAAATGTTGCACATACTGGATATATATGTTCTAGAATGGAATTAACTAAAATTAGCTTTTCTATACATGCATTGATGAAAAATGTTGCACGTACTGGATATATATACATTATAGAATGCATTTTTAAAATTTTATGATTGTTTGACACAACTAACAAGACCTATAATCCTATGATATATATATATATATATATATATATATATATATATATATATATATATATGTATGTATGTATGTATGTATGTATGTATGTATTGTACTTCAATCGTTTTAACATATATATTCAAACATGTGTAAAATCATTTCTACATGTACAATATTCATGTGAATTTTTTTTGTTTGTAAAACGACAACTTGAATTTTAAAAACAAAACATAATATCATAATCACATGCCAAATGTAGTTCAACCATCCAAAACTTGAGTTTTAAAAACTTTTTGATTATATCACAACATTACTTCACATACCATGCCAATTGTAGTTCAATTATCCAATAAAAACATTTAACATTATATCACTTTCCAAATGTAGATCAACCATCCAAAACTTAAGTTTTAATGTAATATTCCCAAATTTCCATGTCATATTTGGAATATTAGAGTCCTTGATTTTCTTAATGAATTAAGTAAATAAAAGGGTGGAGGGACCCATAATCCTCAGTATGAATAAATATCCACTTTTGTGTGTGTGAATGTGGATTAATTAAGCCTAGATATGCATAATAAGGTAGTTGAGCAACTACTAATGTGAATGGAATTGGAGATCATGTCTCATTTATGAGATAGATCATGGAGGTTGACACAGTCAACTAAGATCTTGAAGATGTCAAATAGAAGATCATGGAAAAGTCATGATAAAGTGATGGAGGATGGTGTGCAATTAAAGCACACATGATGGAGAGGGTGTAAATTGCACCTAGACATGATGGTTGATTTGGTCAAACAACACAGTCAAACTAGGAGGATCTTGTCCACATGAACAACGTAGTCTAGATGAGGGCCAAGGCATGGGACGGTTCAAACATTCATATTCAGAAATTGCAGATTTCTGTAGATCAGTTTGGAAGGTGGAAGTTGTCTTCAGTACTTCAGCTGGAGAACTGGTGAGGGTTTATTCCTATCACCTTGGGATTATATATCAGCATTCCCAGAGCTTCATTTCAGATATGGCATCAGGCCAAAATTTATTGACCTCCTAGCAGCAGTATTTCCTTCAGGAATTACGTTGTCCATTCTACAGATCCAAAAGGAGGAAGGAAGTTACTAGAATTTCAACTAGTAATCCTATGAGGGATCATCCCCTCACATTGCCATCACTCTTACCATCAACCTGGAGTTTATTGCAGAATTTTTCAGCAGGAAGAAGGCCTCTCTTTCCCTCACAGCACAGTTTCTATTGGCAGTTGTGTTGCAGCAGCTGTAATCATTATTGGAGGATTGAGAAGCTAGATCTAGAGCTTCTAGCTTGTAGATTTGAAGAAGGGATCAACCCTTCAAGCTTAGATATGATCTTGCAACATATTTTAGCCATCTATTTGACAGATCTAGCTTCAGATCTTTATTTACCAACAAATCAAGGATCAAATCCTAGGGAGGTGATTTTCCAAAGTTGTAGACCTGGAAAACCTTTTCTGGGTTATCTTGGGAATCCATCACATTGGCCAGATCTTGAATCTTGGCATCATCTGAGCTCCATATTTGAGTATATTTTCATTTTACTTTTCAGCCTACAATCATATATTCATATTCTGCTAAAGGGACAGCATAGTATTTGCTTTAGTGGCTTTCCAGTTACGATGTACCTATTGTAGCATGTTTTCTGGGTGACTCTGAACCATCTTTTTGGCTAGATCTACTCATATTTTGTACATGGTGTAACTGATTATTCTCCAATATAATAAAATGGCTCAGCTTATCTGTAAATTCTGATGTTGTATTAAGATTTATTGTTTATCTTGCTACAGTTCTTATATTGTGTTTAAGTATTACTGCATTCTCCCTTTTGGGATATTACAGTGGTATCAGAGCATGATCTTTGGCTTAGCTTGTGGACACTTCATCTTTTGCATCTAAAGAAGAAGCAGATAGATGAGATCTATCATGGAGGAAGAAAATTCTGCCACTCATTTCTGTAGATCTATGCAAGATATCCCCAAGGAGGTCAATCAAATGAAAGAGGAAAGGCAGAAAGAAGATCCAAGAAGAAGATGTGATGAGGGAGGTCCAAGCACTTCCTATTAGCAAAGAAGAAAACCGGAGAATCCTAGATCTCCTCATAGATCCACTATGCCCACTTTCTTTGGAGAAGGTAAAGGGTGTAGAAATGAAGAAAGGAATGAACTCGAGACTCATGAGACTCTCAGTCTATATCTTTAAGAGTACAAAGCACAATCTAGATCATTCAAGGAGAAGCTAACTCTCCAACAATTCTTCAAAATCAAAGAAGAAAGAGGATCCTATAGTAGCAATAGAAGAAAGATGCATAATAGATTCTATTTGCCTACATTTGATGGATCTTCCTCAAGCATTGTTAAGGCTTGGAGGAGAGAGTTAGATGCATTTTTCAGGCTACATCCTGTAGCTGAAGGAGAGGCTGTTCAAATTGCAACACTTCATATTTTAGATGAAGCCAATGATTGGTGGTTTGATCACATAGAGCATGCAAAGGTGACTAAATATTCAGATTTCTTTCACATGTTGAGGAAGGAATTTGATGAGAAAAGACCAGAGATGTGTCACAAAGTGATGTTCCCTAAGGAAACAAAGGAGGATGTCAATCTTGTCACTCTAGATAAGAAGTTGCATCCGGAGAAGAGACACTTGCATATTTGCAAGATAGTCTTGAGCTCTTGACATATAGAGTCCCATGAATTATTCAGGAGATGCATGAGGGAAAGGAGGAAGATTCCAGTGCTGGTACACTTGGAGAAGAGCAGCCATCACTCTTACCAGCAGTTGGAGGCACTATTGTCCCGGTTGGAGGAATTCTTGTGTTCTGTCAAGAGGTTCCCACATATCAGTTGAACCAAGGTATGCATACACATTCATCACCTATTGTTTCAGTAGATCTTATTGAAACTTGTGGGTACATGCCATCAGGGCCAATGCATGACCAAGGGTTAGATCCAAATGTTGATTTGAAGCATCAAACTATCACAGCGCAGAGGACCCTTGATTTAATAAAGGAGGAGATGAAAAGCTATCCCATTTTGTCATGGAAGGACTACATTCAACCTCTTGAGTTGAAGTGTAGAAATTCAGAAGAAGGAATGAGCATGATCCTATGTACAATGACTGGTTATGAGATCAGTATTGTACTTTTCTTTGGGATAGTATATGTATTACCTTTCAGATCTACAGCATTGTCACCTAGTAGCAGTGATAGTGATGAGGCCCCATTATTCTTGGAGCATTCTGAAGGTAGCTTCACTCATGAAGCAATGGAGGACAAGATGATGAATGGTAGACATCTAGATATGAGAAAGCTTTTCTCCTTTCTTGATGAAACTTTCTCAATGAGCATCTCACAGCTCAAAGAGAGACTTCTACCTACAACATATCCAGAACCTCATTGGTTTTGGAAGGCCATGGATGAGAAGAAGGTCTCATTAAGAGATCTCATTGGAGGTGCACTTCAACATTTCATGAAGTGCAAATTTATTCATCAGTTTGGGGAAGATCGTATTCTACAAAGGGAGGATACCATGATTATGCAACACATCACTCATCTTCCATATTAGGGTGAGTGGGTGAGGATGATAAGCAAGGGGTTGCATGACCACTTGCAGATTTATGATATGAGCCAACAACCTTGGTTATATTGGTTTCCCTTGGGAGATTATTGTCACTACCCAAAGGCTCATATTTATTTGATCCATGCCTTGAGGAACACCTATGAAATGAAGAAGGAGGCATGGCTATGCTGGTTGCTCTTGGGTGAGTATGGTTAACACCCAATAGCACATATTTTTCTGATTCATGCCTTGTGTATCAATGGTAGAATGCATCAAAAGAAGGCATGTTCATTTTGGTTTCACTTGAGAGAGATTGGCCACCACATGACATCTCCTATGTCTATGTGTTTTGTATTGGGTAAAGCTTGGCATGATGCTCTCATGATGTGCATTGATGATGTTTCTTTATATTGGGCTGATGTGACATTCCATATGTCCATTAGTATGTTTTTACTTCATGATGCACATGAAGAGGAGAGAAAGCAACAAGATCTATTTTTGCTTTGGTTGCTTTTGGGGGAGTTTGGCTTGTCCATCTTGCATGGAGGAGATGGAGGATGGAAGCAAAGGGCCTTACTCCAGTGGTTACTATTAGGAGAATATGGTTTGACATATTTGTCTACCCAGATAGCTCCTTTCCTTCTTCTTTTTCCTAACTTTGGAATGATGCTTGGATCCAACAAGGCCAACAGGGCTAAGGATGAGAGCATATCAATGCTCAATCAAATTCATAAAACATGGGATGGAGAGATGTGTTGTGAGATGGAGCTTTTTCTTTGTGGAAAGAGCCAATTTATTTTATGTATCCCGTGTCTAAATGATGATGTTGGAAATCATATGGTTGTCACTTGGTACTTCATGGTGGAAGGGGGACATCTAACCATACAATTAGAGGTCATTCTATGTAATGTTGAAAGGCAACTTTGGAACCAAACATGCATAACACATTGCAGCAAATGGAGGAAGCCTTCCTTATGTGGATGCCATTTGGAGGGGAATAGATGGCTTTGCATCTACTTTTGGAGTTGCTTGAGGACAAGCAACATTTTTCCGGGGGGGACTGTAATATTCCCAAATTTCCACATCATATTTGGAATATTAGAGTCCTTGATTTTCTTAATGAATTAAGTAAATAAAAGGGTGGAGGGACCCATAATCCTCAGTATGAATAAATATCCACTTTTGTGTGTGTGAATGTGGATTAATTAAGCCTAGATCTGCATAGTAAGGTAGTTGAGCAACTACTAATGTGAATGGAATTGGAGATCATGTCTCATTTATGAGATAGATCATGGAGGTTGACACAGTCAACTAAGATATTGAAGATGTCAAATAGAAGATCATGTAACATTCATGATAAAGTGATGGAGGATGTTGTGCAATTAAAGCACACATGATGGAGAGGGTGTACATTGCACCTAGACATTATGGTTGATTTGGTCAAACAACACAATAAAACTAGGAGGATCTTGTCCACATGAACAACGCAGTCTAGATGAGGGCCAAGGCATGGGAAGGCTAAAAAATTATATAAAGAAGATGAAGGCAAGGATGAAGGCATGCTAGTTATTCTTGATGTAAGGATATTTTCAGATTTGGAATTGTCATGTGACATTCCATTGCTTTCTTGGGCTGTTTAGCAGAGATTGCAAGTGGTATTTAGCACAGGGTGTTCCTGGTCTGGAATCCCACCTCTTTCTTAGAGTATCTCTAGAAAGAGTATTGTACTTCATTCTACATCAGGCATTGGTGCCACATCTCTTTTCCTACTTTTTGTAGAACATTCATATTTATAAATTGCAAATTTCTGAAGATTAGTTTGGAAGGTGGAAGTTGTCTTTAGTACTTCAGCTGGAGAACTGGTGAGGGTTTATTCCTATCACCTTGGGCTTATAGATCAGCATTCCCTGAGCTTCATTTCAGATCTGGCATCAGGCCAAAATTTATTGACCTCCTAGCACCAGTATTTCCTTCAGGAATTACGTTGTCCATTCTGCAGATCCAAAAGGAGGAAGGAAGTTACTAGCATTTCAGCTAGTAATCCTGTGAGGGATCATCCCCTCACATTTCCATCACTCTTACCATCAGCCTGGAGTTTGTTGCAGCATTTTTCAGCAGGCAGAAGGCCTCTCTTTCCCTCACAGCACAGTTTCTATTGGCAGTTGTGTTGCAACAACTGTAATCATTATTGGAGGATTGAGAAGCTAGATCTAAAACTTCTAGCTTGTAGATCTGAAGAAGGTATCAACCCTTCAAGCTTAGATCTGATCTTGCAACATATTTAAGCCATCTATTTGACAGATCTAGCTTTAGGTCTGTATTTCCCGGCAGATCAAGGATCAAATGCTAGGGAGGTGATTTTCCAAAGTTGTAGATCTGGAAAATCCTTTCTGGGTTATCTTGGGAATCCATCACATTGGCCAGATCTTGAATCTTGGCATCATCTGAGCTCCAGATTTGAGTAGATCTGCATTTTCCTTTTCAGCCTACAATCATATGTTCATATTCTGTTGAAGGGACAACGTAGTATTTTCTTCAGTGGCTTTCCAGTTACGTTGTACATATTGTAGCATGTTTTCTGGGTGACTCTGGACTATCTTTTTGGCTATATATACTCATATTTTGTACATGGTGTAACCAAATCTTCTCCAATATAATAAAATGGCTCAACTTCTCTATAAATTCTTATGTTTTCTTAAGATTTATTGTTTATCTTGCTGTAGTTCTTATATTGTGTTTAAGTATTACTTAATTCTCCCTTTTGGGATATTACATTTAATTTAACAAAACATTATAGATCACAACATTACTTCACATGCCAAATGTAGTTCAACCATCCAAAACTTAAGTTTTAAAAACAAAACAAATTATAACACAACATTACTTCACATGCCAAATGTAGTTCAACCATCCAAAACTTAAGTTTTAAAATCAAAACAAATTATAACACAACATTACTTCACATACCAAATGTAGTTCAAAAACAAAACATTAATATAGATCACAACATTACTTCACATGTCAAATGTAGTTCAACCATCCAAAACTTAAGTTTTAAAAACAAAACAAATTACAACACAACATTACTTCACATGCAAAATGTAGTTCAACCATCCAAAACTTGAGTTTTTCAAAAGAAAAACATTAATATAGATCATAACATTACTTCACATCACATGCCAAATGTAGTTCAACCATCCAAAACTTGAGTTTTAAAAACAAAAAAAATTATATATAACACTGTAACATTACTTCACATGACAAATGTAGTTCAACCATCCAAAACTTAAGTTTTAAAAACATTATATATCACATTCACATGTACCAAATGTAGTTCACATAAAATATGTCCAAAATTTGTAGATCTCACAAGTATTAAGTATCAAGTTATATATGACTGCATCTAGATAAGACTATATATAAAAAAGTAAATTTAAGACTAAATCTATTGAAAATATAATGTTGCACGTGTGCATGTGCATCATCCATCAAATACAGATGGATGTAGTGTCTTTCCCAGCAAAGTCTCAATCCTCGAGCTATCCTGCGAAGCATGGGGAACCTATACACAATGTGTACAAACATTAAAATTTGATGTTTTAAAATTGAGTGAGAATATATAGAACTTCATGTAAAAAACAAAATGTAAAAAAAAAATATGCAATACCTCATGAGGTTCCCTTTCCGTTTGTTGCTCGTCCACTAGAACTTCCCCCACGGGAACATCTCCAACAGTAAATTGTACAATATATATATATATATATATATATATATATATATATATATATTAAAAAATTTCAAATGAAAATGCATATATATAAAATTATTTTCAATAATATTAAAAAAAAAGTTATACAACTTGTTCAAATGGTTGAAATGGTGTGGATGTTCCTATCTCCATTGCTAGAGTCTGTGGAGAAAATAAATCCTCTATAGAAACCTAAAATTCAAAAAATTTGAAAGTATACAATAACTCAAGATCAAGATTTCAATTTATAATAAAACTTTTGAACTTCAATTTATAAATTATAACTTAAAAACATATATTTAAGTGAAAAATTGAATACTTATGCTGGTGGATTTGGCACATCTCCTCAGAGAAGCTCCAAAAGAAAATCTCCAAAAACCTAAAATTCAAAAAATTTAATTAACTCAAAATCTCTAGATCTCAATTTATAATAAAATTTTTAAACTTCAACTTATAACTTAAAAACATATATATATATATATATATACAAGTAAAAAATTGAATACTTGTGTTGGTGGATTTGGCACATCTCCTAAGAGTGGTTCGGAAAGAAAATCTCCAAAAACCTAAAATTCAAAAGATTTAAAATAACTCAAAAATCTCATATCTCAACTTATAACTTAAAAACATATATATATATATATATATACAAGTAAAAAATTGAATACTTGTGTTGGTGGATTTGGCACATCTCCTAAGAGTGGTTCGGAAAGAAAATCTCCAAAAACCTAAAATTCAAAAGATTTAAAATAACTCAAGGTATAGATATGTCTCATTTTTTAATGGAACTTTTTGGGGTGGAATATATAACTTAAAAACATAAATTTTAAAAGTGAAAAAATTGTCCATACTTATGATTGTGGATTTGGCACATTTCCTAAGGAAGTAGAAGGTACATCTCCCAAAGAAGAAGAAGGTACCGCCATCCCAAAAACATCGGACGGAATCGGAATATGTTAAAACATTTTATTATATATATGTACATGTACATGTGTGCATAATTATTTAAATTAAAAATATCTCATCATGTTTTGATATATATAATAATAGATAAAAAATAATTGTACATGATCATGTTCACTTAAAAAATACTAACATTTGCCAACATATCTTGATAGTGAGAACCATCTTGATTATATGATTGATGGTGAGACCCATCTTGATTGTTTGAACCAGAGGCTCCGGCCGTGATACTAACATTTTCTTCATTCATCAAGCGTGACAACTACAGATGGTGTTAACATATAATGATACATTTTTGTTAGATTAATGTATACAAACAAATGTATGTATATATGTTTTTATTACAAATTGTACATGTGTTAAAATAATTGAACCCTAACCATTAACACATACAGTTCCCATGCCCTCTTCCTCATGAAAAATTAGGTCTTGCCAACCATTGCAACAATTATTTGCATATGTTTTGAGATCTTCAACATTCATGTTGTCAATCTCTTCATCTGTATAATAAAAAAAATTAGCGCGTGCATTATCACGTGCTTTTATCGATTCAGAAAAAACATCTACTCCACCCAATCCACTATGAACATTGTCAATGATGGCATCCCTTGCTTCTCGAATAATTTGAGAAGTGGCTTCCATCTCTGACCGTAAAGTTTCGACACGAAAATTTCGACTATCCAATGGTGGCTTAGGGTTAGGCAACTCAACATCATGCCTAGCGCCCCTACGGTCACACAATTGACCTTTCCCAGGACCAAAAAATTCAGAGGGAAGGTCATTGTTATTGGGTTTCATTTGCAAAAATAATTCTGCATAAAATAATTTTGCAAAATAAAGAAGAACCTCATCGTTTCATGGGAGTCTTCCATAGGCCACAAGGTGTCTATCATACAAATAGTGAGCTATATTAGGGTGCTTGAAATATTTCACCTTCAGCATCTTTCTTTTCAGCCCTTCTTTGAAATTAAACATAGACTTGGCCATATATGTTGTAACTATTTGTTTAACAACCTCCCATTTATCGGGACCCATCACTGTTTCATTTCTTTTTCTCATGACTTCTACGAAAGTATCAGTGGTTGGCCCAAGCTTTTGGTACACATCTACTAGTTCGCCTAAAGAGTGTGTAACAATTTCCAAGCTTTGTCGACTCTCAGCAGGTAGAGTCAAAGCCACGAGATCTCTCTGCAATTTTGCATGAAGATGTTGACACCTTTATAAGGTGCATTGATGCATGTTTGTTTCCCAAGGTATATCGAAAATGTTGGTCGGATAAGTCGTGGTTGGTGGACAACCTTCTTCTTGAATAACGCGTTCTGCCCTACATCTTTTTTGAGCAACATTTGGAGCAGCATTTTCAGCCTCTGCATCAATATATAAAATTTTGTATATTAAAAAAACACATGTTAACAAATTTGTACAATTTGAATTAAAAAAATATTCAAATTGATGGCCACCTCGATGTGGTTGGCTGCATCTTGCCCACCCTAAGACTGTTGAGAACTAGAACGACCCTACTGAGAACCAACACGACCACCGATTGGTTGAGAACCAACACGACCATCGATTGATTGGCCTCTAGGGGAATACATATCACCACCTTCATGCAACCTACCAGCACTTATTGATGACCCTCTAAGGGAATCTGAACCACCACCAACCTCACGAGACGAGAGAGAAGCTTCATAAACCAATATGAATTTATAATCAATTCAAAAATACATTCATATATATGAATACATGTATATATTCATTGATTAAATTGCGTGAACCATACCACGATTGCGTGAACCATGGGCATGCTTCATTGATGGATTAGACACCCTTCTCCTCTTGGCTCCTAAAAAATAAAAAATGAAACTTATTAACAACTAATTTAACTCACAAAATTGATAAAAAATCAATTCCATATGTACACACATGTATGTATATGTATGGAGATTTAAGATTATATTTAAATACCATGGACACCCCTCGATCCCTGATCTCCCTCTCTCGTAGAGATATGGGATTCTGTTGATCTTCGTTGTTCATCCTCCATGATATATATATCTATAGTGGACATTTACAATTATTTTTTTAAATTACTATTTAAAATAAATTCAAAATAAATTTCAGAAAATTAATGTCATTTAGTGTACACAAATTATGTAAAACACAACTTTCAAAGCACTAATTGATGTGTGAAACTCAATTTAAGAATTTTTTTTTATAAAAATGTTAAGTTCACCAAATTGCGCTTTACATGGTGGGAGCACACTTGGTATAAAATTGAAAAAAAAAGCATTGTCATTAAAAAAGAAGTGAAACTCCATTTAAACAAAAATTTGTTGAAGTCCCCGCATTTTAATTTTATAAAAATGTGAAGTTCACCACTTGTTGCAAATGTGAAGTTCACCAAGTTGCGCTTTACATGGTGTGGTGGGAGAACACTTGGTATATAATTGAAAAAAACACATGGTCATTAAAAAAGACGCATTTATAAGTACAAAACACACACATATCCAAGATATGTTACAATTTCCATCAATAAATTTTGAAGGAGAGCGTCTCAACACTAATTCATCTCTGAGAGATGAAGTTTGAATTTTTGAAGAAGAGCGTCTCAAAACTAATTCATCTTTGAGAGATGAATCTTGAATTTTTGAAGAAGAGCATCTCAAAACTAATTCATCTTTGAGAGATGAATATCTCATTGGAATTGCCCCGTATAATTCTAATTCATCTATTAATTCATCTTTGATAGATGAAACCTGAATTGGCATTGCCCCATGCAATAGATCAGCAGACATCTTATTCACATTTGTACAATGTATTATACTAAAAAAATAAAATTGGCTAACAATATTGTTTGCTATTCCATGCAGTTCTTTTAGCCTCTCCTTCTTAACTTGGTACACGCCATTCATCTGGTTGCACACAAGTTCAGAATTGGTGAAAACTACAATTTCATTTGATCCATACTCTATAGTTGTTCCCAAGCCTTCTATCAATGCAATATGATATGCCTCGTTGTTTGTTGTTCTTCCCGGTATATTCATTTTCCTTTGGACGACTTTTCTAGTTGCAGTATTGGAAATCACATATGTAATCACTGCTTTCCCTAGATTGGGATAGCAAGAAACATCTATGCATAATTTCCATTTTCCAACCATATTTAGTGGATTTTTTAATCCCTGAAAAAAAATCAATAAAAATATATTAAATTGACATTTATTGCAAATGCATGGGATAAATGACACATGTGCATGAGATAAATGACATGTGCATGGTTTATCTTAAAGTTTGACTTAAATTTTATGGTAGAATTCACATCTAGAAATGAGATGCGTTAAATATTGCATTGCCTAGAGTTTAAGAGAGATTTATGACACATATACATGGTTCATGCATGGTTTGCATGAAAGTTTGCCTTAAAATTTATGGCATAAATAACATCTAGTTCAATAACATGCCTTAAGAAAGGATGAGATCCAGAGGCTACCTAGCCCTTTACAAACTTCTTTAGAACTTGTAGAAGTTAAGACTCAACCAACAAACTAAAATCCTATGGAAGTTCAACCACTTTAGGTTCAATTTTTAGGCCTTAAATTTTGCCTTGAATTAATGGGGGAAAGACTTGAGTTTTGGGATACTATCCTATGAGAGTTCAACCACTTTAGGTTCAGTTTTTAGGCCTTAAATTTTACCTTGAATTAATGGGAGGAAGCCTTTAGTTTGTGGAAGAAATGACATTTACATGGTTTTCAAAATTATTTTATGCAATTACTAAAACAACGTTAAGTTTTTAGGCCCTAAATTTTTCCTTGAATTAATGGGGGAAAGCCTTGAGTTTGGGGGATACTATCCTATGAGAGTTCAACCACTTTAGGTTCAGTTTTGAGGCCTTAAAGTTTTCCTTGAATTAATGGGAGGAAGCCTTTAGTTTGTGGGAGAAATGACATTTACATGGTTTGAAAATTAATTTTATGCACTTAGTAAAACATCTAGTTATGTCAAAAGTCACACCTTTATGATTTTGTGGGATAAGTGTAATAGAAATGACACATGCCTTAAAGTTTTCCTAAAATTTTATGGGAGAAGGGAGAAATGACACATGTACAAGGTTTGCCTTAGAGTGGTAGTGGTTTATGGATATTAAAATTAAGAACTTATATTTATATATATTACATAAATTGACTATAGGGGCATTTACTGGATATGTCACCTTTGAGAAAAGATGAGATCCATAGGCTACCTAGTCCTTTACATACTTTGCCTTTAGAACTTGTAGAAGTTAACACACAACAGACAAACTAAAATCCTATGGAAGTTCAAAATCCTATGAGAGTTCAGCCACTTTAGGTTTAATTTTTAGGCTTACAAAAAACTTTCTTTAAAGTTAATGGGAAAAATCCAACATGACATGTATGCTTTAAAAACTTTGCTTAAGAGTTTATGGGAGAAATGACACATGTACACAGTTTTCCTTAAAGTGGTTGTGGTTTATGGATATTAAAATGAAGAACTTCTATTTAGATATATTCCAGAGATTGACTGTAGGGGAATTTACTGGATATGTCACCTTTCATAAAAGATGAGATCCAGAGGCTACCTGGCCCTTTACAGACTCTACCTATAGAACTTGTAGAAGTTAGCACTACTTATCCCAATTATACCCTATGAAGTGTGTAGAGGACCCGTGGAATCACTCATACTACTTTATGTAGACATAAGGGTGTATAAGAGTGTACTAAGTTAAAAAAATATGGTCATATTATTGGATATATTTCCCAAGAGCCCAAATGTACTCGTTAAGTATATGTGGGGTCTATATAACCATCTACAAAAACAAGTGATTCTTTCCAAGCTAAGGATAATGTATGAGCCATGTGTATATGCACATTATCTAGAAACCATAGGCCAAAATAAATGGTACTTAAGTGGTTTGAAGAAAAAATAGCACCTAGAAGCTTTGAAGGAGGGGAATAAGAACTAGAAATAGGAGTATAAGAATAAAATAGCCACTACACATCCATGCAAGGGTAGTAGAAATAATTATAACCATTGCAACATTGATGGTCACATTAAGGAGAATTATTGGATGTTTGGTATGTGTTATATTCTTTGCATGAATACCCCCATGCACTATATATTTTTCTAAGCATAGTGATGGGAATAAAATGGGAGGAAAGGACCCCCACTTTAGGGTTTCATATAGACGAAAAATTCTCCACACATAGGTGTTCAGGGGTAGTGCCCCAAAAAAACGTTTTTGGGAAAAAAAATTATCCTGTTATGATGGTTTTCTTCACATGGTTTTTTCTTTTATCATTTCCATAGTGCATGGTAGTTTACCCCATGGTTCTACAGTTTCAGTTAAAGAACTAAAGTTTTATCTGATCCAAGGTAATGGATTGGTAGTTTATAATTGTCGTGGGATATATACATATATACATACATACATGTGTGTGTGTGTGTGTGTGTGTGTCTGATGGTCTAAAAATTAATATACTAATAAAAAAAATGATCTTCTCGTTTTGGGTTTCTCGAGTAGATTATATGTTAATGCATGTGTTTTACATTGAATTTTTTTCATTTTATTAAGAATCTATTTCAAACAATTAACTATATAAGGTTAAAACCTATGTTTTGTATCAAATTACTTTTGGTTTCAGTGGGAAAATTTTATGGCTAATGTTTTTTTCTCGAAATGTGATAGACCCCATTAAAATGGGAGATATATCGAAATGATCCCTATGGTGTAATAAAATAGTTGAGTAGTTTAAAGACATAGATGCATAAATTCAATGAGCATAGTTTTGAGATATATAAGTCCAAAATAGAATAGTTGTTGGTAAACAAATATCAGTGGATCACTATGGATATATTTGCTTCATTAAAAGGGATTTTTCTAGAAGGATGGAATAAGTTGGAAAGAAGAGAAAATATCACAATTATATGTTTATGTGCATGTGTTTTACCTTGAATATTTTTCATTTTATTAAGAATCTATTTGAAACAATTAATTGTATAAGGTTAAAACCTATGTTTTGTATCAAATTACTTTTGGTTTCAATGGGAAACTTTTATGGCTAATGTGTTTTTCTCAAAATGTGATAGACCCCATTAAAATGGAAGATATATCGAAATGATTCCTATGGTGTAATGAAATAGTTGAGTAGTTTAAAGATATAGATGCATAAATTCAATGAGCATAGTTTTGAGATATATAATTCCAAAATTTAATAGTTGTTGGTGAACAAATATCATTGGATCACTATGGATATATCTTCTTCATTAAAAGGGATTTTTCTAGAAGGATGGACTAAGTTGGAAAGAAGGGAAAATATCACAATTATATGTTAATGTCCATGTGTTTTACATTGAATATTTTTCATTGTATTAAGAATCTATTTGAAACAATTAACTATATAAGGTTAAAACCTATGTTTTGTATCAAATTACTTTTGGTTTCAATGGGAAACTTTTATGGCTAATTTGTTTTTCTCGAAATGTGATAGACCCCATTAAAATGGGAGATATATCGAAATGATTCCTATGGTGTAATAAAATAGTTTCAAGTATTTTAAAGATATAGATGCATAAATTCAATGAGCATATTTTTGAGAGATATAAGTCCAAAATGGAATAGTTTTTGGTGAAAAAATATCAGTGGATCACTATGGATGTATCTTCTTCATTAAAATGGATTTTTCTAGAAGGATGGACTAAGTTGGAAAGAAGGGAAAATATCACAATTATATGTTAATGCATGTGTTTTACATTGAATATAAAAGGTTTTCTCTCTCTCTCATTGTTTGAGTCCTGATCTTATAAAAGGTTTCCACTAAATCCATTCCCTATTACTTTTCATGTGAACCACATTCCCAAACCCACCCATCTATATACCTAAGAGCCAAGACAAGTGTAAAAAGGGCTTATTTCATATTCTTCTTTAACACACATGATTAATTATCGTTAGAATTTATATGGTAGAAATATGTATAAAGATTAATCCTTACTATAGATCTATTTTGACTTTAAGGAATAATTCATGTTTTTTAGAAAGTTTATCTTAGGAGGTAGAACTAAACAGTCTATAACCCACAAAAGAAACCACCCGTGAGCATCACATGCAAACACAAGTTACTCCCATGTTTGAAACACCACCTCACATCATCATAAGGGTTGGAAACCACTAAGCAACCCATACTAAGTTCCCTAGAAGGGATGACTATCATATTTAATGATTGGGTTTATCTCCAAGGTCAAAAGGAAAATCAAAGTTAGGAAAGGGAATTAGAATAGAAATTAAGGTAAGGCCATGACCTTTTACCCAATATTGAACGAAGGTGAGAAACCATAGATATTTAAGGAAGTTCAATAATCCAATATATCTGATATGATAGGTAAGAGTGTAACATACCTCAAATACATATAAAGAAAAATTGTTCACTTTAACACTACTATAATTGTGCATGCATAAGAAATATTATATTTTTTCTAGAAGGATATTTTGAGAGGAATCTTGAGCGAGTTCTTGAAGGCTGAAAGAAAAAATCTCTGGGATTATCAATTGCAGGTTTAGACCCTCTATTGACATACATTGAAGGCAATTCAACTATGCAGTCCTTGACCAAAATTGCAGAGGCTTAAATTCGGGTTTCCTAAGAGATTTCAGAGGTGACACTTGGTTGTTTCGATTGATTTTCTGAGCATTTTTTGGTCAACTGTCGTTTGGATTTTGGAGGAAAGTTTGAAAGTCAAGACAGTTTGATTATCTCTCTCTCTCTAAACATTTATATCTATTAAGAAGAAGAAGATCTGTTGGGTTTTCCATTATCCGTTTTGTCTTCCACATTTTATTTCTATGTTATATATACAATTACTATCAAGATCCTTGACCAAAATTATTATCTACCAGTTTGAAAGTCGAGACAGTTTGATTATATATCTCTCTAAACATTTATATATATTAATAATAAGAAGATATGTTGGGTTTTCCCTTATCTTTTTTGTCTTTTGCATTTTATTTTTTTCTATATAAAATTACTGTCAAGATCCTTGACCAAAATTACAGAGACTTAAATTCGGGTTTCCTAAGAGATTTGAATTTTATTTCTATGTTCTATATACAATTACTGTCAAGATACTTAACCAAAATTATTATATATATACAATTGTCAACTGTCGTTTGGATTTTCGAGGACAGTTTGAAAGTCAGGACAGATTGATTATCTCTCTCTCTAAACATTTATATCTATTAAGAAGAAGAAGATCTGTTGGGTTTTCCCTTATCTATTTTGTCTTCTGCATTTTATTTCTATGTTCTATAGACAATTACTTCAATATCCTTGACCAAAATTGTAGAGGCTTAAATTCGGGTTTCCTAAGAGATTTTCATTTTATTTCTATGTTCTATATACAATTGCTGTCAAGATCCCTGAACAAAATTGCAGAGGCTTAAATTCGGGTTTCCTAAGAGATTTCAGAGGTGACCCGTGGTTGTTTCGATTGGTTTTCTGAGCATATTTCGGTCGGTCAACTGTCGTTTGGATTTTGGAGGGTAGTTTCTATGTTCTATATACAATTACTGTCAATATTGATCTAATGGTTAATGTGATTTCTATTTAAAGTAGAATTGTAATTAGGATAATAAAAGGACATTGAAGTAATTTTTTCAAGAATAGAACATACATTGTTAAAAATTAGCATGGTATCATATCCCAGTTTAACCATTTAATTTTTAACAGGATTTCAATGGCAATATTTCATACCTGTAAATTCGCAGAAATTCATAGACGAAGTCGCAACGAGGACGAAGTCGGGAGTTCAATTCGCAAAAATTTGCAGACGAAGCCGCAATGAGGACGAAGCTGGGAGATCAATTCGTAGACGAAGCAACAATGAGGACGAAGCCGAGACCAAATTCCCTGTGAACAAAAATAATTAAATTAAAATCAAACAAAACAAAAATCAACAAAAAAAACATATCAACTACAACACCCCAACAGATACAGAGCAACACCACAACATACCTTAACACCGCAATAGTAACACCACAACAAAGCGAGACAAGGAAAGAGACGAGACACGTGTGCACAAGAAACCCATTAAGGTTTATGGGTTGATTTATTTATAAGAACAAGTTCGGCCGAACTTTTGTTTCCAGTTTTCCCATCTCCGGCCAAAAATATGTTTGCCCATGCCATCAATGTAAACGAAAAAATGAGTTCGACCGAACTAATTTCAAAAGTTCGGTCGAACTCTCGAATAGTTCGGCCGAAATTTTATAAAATTTCGGGAATTATTAGGTAAAAAAGTTTTCCTCCCCCGATTCTCACAAAAGTGTAACCCAACTTTATGGGTTTACCCCCATATATTATTTGATTTGAAATTTGATGCATTCCTTTGAAACTTGTGCTCACGAAGGGAATTTGGTAGAGGGATCCACTTTCCTCTTCTTGACTTGTGCCTTAGAAAATGAACTCCCAAATTTAACAATAGACAAAACCAAATTTAAGAGGATATTACTGCCTACCTCATCATGGATTTTTTGTTGGTACTAGAGTATTGTAGAATTCTTCATTCCATTTTCTTAGGGGAAATATAATTGTCCATAAGTTCCAATAATAAAAAATACCTCACTATATCTCCTCACATATTTCAAATCGATTGTGTCGATGCAAGGAAAATATTCCATTCCTTTTGCCACCTTGGAATTTTGGCCAAATCCCAACACATTAACTAAGTGATTCATCATATAGGCCATAGGCTATACCATAACCATGATTTTCTTGAACTTAGAGAACTAAAGCGTCCATAACTAACTAGACGGATGTTCAACTTGTGCATGAGTCTACCTCTAGTTCATGAAACATGATCCCATAATGAATTCATGTCCTATGCAAACTTATTCAACCCCCATCACCTTTCCTTATCATCAATGTAGGGTTCTCAATAGTGCATTGTAACAACAATTAAGTTGTCTAAATGTCCTAGTCATTGAGGGAGTATGCAAAGATATATAGTGGGTAAATGATGGAAATCTCGAGGATTACTAGGTCACCTTTTGTAAATGGAAAAAGCATGTCAACAAGATTATGAATGGAATTAATGCCATCTTCTCTAGGATGATCATGACTAGATTGTGGATAGAATACAATTGTAGTGAGATGGTGATAAAATTATTGCATTTTCCCCATCATATTTGATGTTCAACAATTGTAGGGGGTGATGAGGTGATGGTTGGTTCAGATCATTAATTATGCCACTTGAGACAACTATACATTATATTTAAATGCTTACTTATGCAAAACTGACACTTTCTAAATTTGAGTTGATGGTCGTATTATTGTGTGTTGGATGTGTGATAGTGATCTAATTCATGTCCCATTGTTGGCATGGCATGATAAATATGCAAAATATTACGTCCTTATTAGCCTATTGTGCCATAGAAACAATGTGTTGCAGCTTTGAAGGTGTTGCAACATTGACATGTAGCAGTTTAGGAGGTGTTATAGCCTTGACATCACCTAGGTGTCACAACATCGATTATACTAGTATTGCATGCGTATTACATCTTGGTTAGAAACTAAGGTATTCAAGTGTCACAATATCAATATTATGTAGGGTTGTATAGAAAGTGTTACAACAAGCCATTGGAAGGTGTTGCACCCAAAGGGATTTTCATAGTTGAATATTTAATTATTTATTCTCTCTCATGTTTAAAATTTTTATTGTTTATTTTTTATGATGAATATTTGTTTGGATAGACAATATCAAGACCATTTTTGGCCCAACTATTTTCAGGAATATTTGGATATAACAACATCTTCAAGGATAACTTTTAGTTTGGTGGTGGACTATTAGCGAGTTGTAGGATCATAAGGGCACACATTAGGCTCTATAATATTAATATTTCCATAGTCTCCTAATCATGACATTAATGGATACGTCTAAGTCGATAAATGTGTTAGGGATTTTTACACAGAAATTTGTCAATGTCCCTATACTCCCCGTTCCTTGATCCTGGAGGACCCATATAGTGACCCTTGTGTACTTTCCAAGCATGGAATACATACCCCTGAGCCACACTTTGTTTGCCAATTCATCTCCCTTTACAACTTTTCTGGAAGATCCCTATAAAAAGCTAGTTTTCAAGGTCAACGATTGTCTCAGTGTCTGACCCGCGCCGATAGCAAATATTTACACTGAGACCTGTGTCGATCCTCTTTTGGAAAGTTTTTAAAAATAGAAACGAATTTTCCATGACTAGAAGCTTTGCAAGGCAGCGAGCTGGAAGTTTGTTTTGAGGATATGGTCGAGGAAGTCCTCTTTGGGCTTCTTGATCACAAGAAATATGAACTACTCCAAAGGATAAGCTCTTTTCCCATTATTTTAGGGCCCATAACCTCCTCCTCCATTGTTATATAAGGAGACCTCTTTCATCTCTGTTGCCTTAGTTAGAAAGTTAGAGTTAGCATAGAGAGAAGAAGAAACAATAGCTTCAAGAGAATAGTGCAGAGTGTGATTGTTTTTGTGTGTTGAGAACATATTGAGATCTTAGACCTTTGTGTATGAGGGTGTTGAAAATGTGCTTGGATACAGACCTGCTGAAGGAGAGCCTCAACATCAAGGCTTAGCTGTAAACTCCCCTTGTCTTTATCATAATAAAATGCAACTGATTTTTATCTTCCACTCTTGTTTACATTTATAATGATATTTATAGCATTCCTTGATCAGTTAGATAGGTTGTAATTTTTTTTATGTTTGTCCTGATTTTACGCTTGTCGTAGTGTCTTGATTGTCTGTATAGGTAATAGAACATTGGTAGCACATGCATCAAGCTTGAGAAGAGAGACAGATCAAGAATCTTCGATGGAAGATGACAACATAACATCGGGACAAGGTAGGTCATCTTCCTTGGTCTGAATTTCATTTACAATCTAGGAAGGTAGATGTTAGTATGTTCCTGTAGTTGCTAGACCCACCCTAGGGCTAGAGGGATCGCCTTTGTCTGCAGAGGGGATTTACCTGGAAAACAAATTGGCGACTCCGCTCGGGATTTACACAAGCTTGAAGAGGATAGCATATGCTTTTCGTATAAGTTTGTCCATCGAAAAAATCCATCCTAGTACATTTTATGAGCCCTGGGAAGGAGGAACTCGGTTAAGTCATGGGGGGAATTTTTGATGTCATTTATATTTTAACGAGTCTGACAAAGGAATAAATCGACGTCTTTTCATGTTTAGAGAGTTTGAAAAGAAGTGGAAAATAAAAATTCAGCAGTCCCTTTTCGTAGGTAGTCTCACAGATCAAAAAATGTATAAAATTGTGTCTGAGAGAACCTCTTAGTTGCGATAGGCTAAGGTATTCCTTTTTTCATAAATAATCTATCCCAACCCGAAAAAGGAGTAAACGTATACTGGGTAGATATCATTTTGCAGCCATTTAACAAGTTCAAAACGACAAGAGTCTCAACAGTCTTTTCAATTTTAGAGAGTCAGAAAAGAGCTGAAAGATGACTCCTAAGGAACGAGTGGTATTAAGGGTAGCAACTGGTTCCAGTGATGGTGGAACTACTCAGAACAAGTAAAGGTCAAGAGGTTGGCTAACAAGACCACTCATCGCAGCAGTTCCGTAGGAATGGGTCAAACCTTTCCATTACCTTTTCATATTTTAAGAGTTGAGAAAAGTACAAAAGGTGACTCTATTCACTTTCAGTTTGAACGAGCTCGAAAGCACAAGCGCTCGATGATCTTTTCAAATTTTTAGAGAGTCACAGAAAGATAAAAATGACTACTCAAGAAAGATAAACAAGAGGGTGTACCAAGCTTCCATGAACTGCAATATACACCTTGGTGATCAAATGAAAGAGAAATGACCAAGGAATTGACGTACGTGTAGGTAGTCTCCCCGAATGCTGTGTTCGGTGTATCACAGTTACAGGGTGGTAGACTCGGTGTCCTATGGGTAAAGGATCGCAACCTATAAGGGTATCCCTTTATATACGCGATGGTATGGGGATCAAAAGTCCGTTCTAGCGCTGTCTACTGCTAGATGGCGAACGACAACTACTAGGTTTAATGACGCTCGAACATGTCACTAGCCTAGACCTCTAAAATATGTGCATTAGGTTTCAATGATTCCTTAGGATGATTGAAGAAATTTTAATGGTTGTTTCCAATGGCAACGATTCTGGATTTTACCAACCAAGGAATCCCCTCTGAAGGGAGTCTTGGTTCTTTTCCTTCTTTCAGGAATGTCGGTGCCCCATATATTGCAATGTTGTCCCTCTCGGGATTAACCATTGGTCTGCCACTTTGGTTGTTTTCAACCCCTGTGGTTTTGAACATCCAAACAGTTTCTCAAACGAGTTCTACTCCACCTGATCCATTTCAACCCCATGTTGATCATAAGTTTGATCCCTCACATTCTTTGCCTATTTCTTCACCTCGTTCTCCCTCTTCGCCTGGTGAAAGTCTGGATTCTAGTAACCAGGTGGCTAAGAAGCCAAAGAAGGAGAAGGAAAATAAGCTAGGGGTGGAATCAAAAACTATTGCTACCCATGCAACTAATATTGAGAAACCTCCCACTTCGTCTCGCAGAGTCAAACTCCCTTGCAAGCTATGTGAGGGTGACCATATTCTTCGTGATTTCCCTAGTACTCCCAAGGTGCTAGAAGTGTAGTCGGTTGGCCCGATTCATCCTTCGTCATCAACCTCTGGGCATCATGCTGATGATGAGCCTTCAGCTAAAGATAATGAGGCTCATAAGAAACATGGTAAGATCAAATTTCCCTATAGGTTGTGTGAAGGGAACCATCCCATTCACCTCTGTCCTTATATGGATGAAGCTTCTAAGGTGTTGAATACCCTTTCGGCTTCTGAGTCTTGTCTTCCCATTGGTTACCGAAAGTTTTCATCAAGTCATCTGCTAGTTGATCAAGTTATTGATCGAGATTCATCTCTGGTCAATTCCACTCTCTCTAAAAGTCAGTCTCCCGAGTCCATTTCCAACCAATCATTTGTTGAGAAGAAGGATGACCTGGTTCCACCTACAGTTCACCAAGTATTTTTTGGCGAGAGTGGGCCTCATCCTAGTCAGGTTCTTTTTGTTTCCTCTAATTCCCTGGGATCGGAGGGGGATCCTCCCATTTCCATGATCTAGGAGGATGATCCTCTGACTCTCGTTGCCGCAGTTCTAGAAAGTGATCCTCTTTCTCTCAATTCCGGAGTTCAGGAGGATGGTATTTTCACTCCTGTAATGCAGGGGGATAATCCTATGATTCCTATGGCACACCCTCCATGTAGTTTGGTCGCTTCCTTTGATTGGAGTCGATTCACGGGATATCGTCTTACTTCTTACATGCCCTTTGAGATCACTGTACAGGCCTACAATATGGTTGTACTAGGAACGATTATAGATGAAGGCACCTCGGTTAGTATTTTTTCCTCAACTACATGGCAAGCTTTGGGTTCTCTGCATCTTGTGCCTGTTACTCAGAATCTGTTGGATTTTAATAGAGGAACAAGTCAACCATTAGGGAACCTTTCGAAGTCACCTATTACTTTGGGAGGGAAAATCGTCTATATAGACGTGATGGTGGTCCAAGGCCCCTTGGATTTTAATTTACTCTTGGGGTGCGAATATGCTTATTCCATGGGTGCCCTTGTCTCTTCACTCTTTCGTGTGATCTGTTTCCCACATGAAGGTCATAGCGTGACCATTGATCAACTTCATTCTTTGGTCCTAATGTGACATCTGGTCTACTGTCATCCCTTCCTGGTCCTTACCAGTCGGTGATATCCTCCCTGCCACAGGTCAATTATGTGGCTACATGTCCCATGCCCGCATTACGTGATAGTGCCATTGTGCATCGTGTGTTGTGGGCGTTGGGTCCTGACTTCCAAGATGTTTTTCTCCCATTGGATGCAAACATTTTGGAAGCCATGAATTTTTATTCGTCGTGATCAAGTTCATTAGAGCATAGTTCGTTTTCTTGTGTCAATCTCCTTAAAAAATGAAAAAAACTATTCGGAGTAGAGTTTGTTTTCTTGTGTCAATATCCTTAAAAAATGAAACAAGATCGTCGGAGCATAGTTCGTTTTCTTGTGTCAAGCTCCGTAAAAAATGAAACAAGTTTGTCGGAGCACGGTTTGTTTTCTTATGTCAAGCTCCTTAAAAATATGAAACAAGTTCTTATGAGTCTAGTTTGTTTGCTATTTCAACCTCGTTAAAAAATGAATTAGGTCATGAGGATAGTTCTTTTGCTATGTCAACCCCGTCAAACAATGAAACAGGTTCCCTTTTCAATTTGAGCCTTTGATTAGATCTCATTAAATCCTAGTCGAGCCTTTCTCTTGATCTTGTAATTGAACCATCATTTCATCCACTTGTCAGTAACTAGCAGTCTACTCTGGTGAATGCGCTGAAGCTTGGGGGCATCTACCTCGAATTAAGTCACCATGCTGGGGGCATGCAAACCTTATCAAGCATAGTTTATTTTTGTTTCAAGCTTGTGTAAAAATTGAACCAATCTCAAGCATAATTTGTTTCCGTTTCAAGCTTGTGTAAAAATGAAACCAGTTTCAATCATAGTTTGTTTAAGTTTCAAGCTTGAGTAAAAATGAAACCAACTTCAAGTAGATTTTCCTAATTTCAAGCTTGTGTAAAAATGAAACTATTCTTATTTTACCGCTCGTGATTGCCATTTTATCAGCCCATTTTTCTAGATGAACCTTGGTTTTCTCATTCCATTGTCCCCATCTACTTGGTCAATCATACACCTTCAATTGGTTGTTTCACCCATTCCTGAGGAACCACTACGATGAGTGGTCTTGTTAGGCAACCTCTTGACCTTTACTTGTTCTAAGCAGTTCCACCATCACCGAAACCAGTTGCTACCCTTAATACCACTCGTTCCTCCAAAAGGAATCATATTTAAGCTCTTTTCTGATTCTCTAAAATTGAAAATATTTCCGAGACCCTTGTCGTTTTGAACTCATTAACTGGCTACAAAACAATATCTACCCAGTATACATTTACCCCTTTTTCAGGTTGGGAGAGATTATTTATGAAAAAGGAATACCTTAGCCTATCGCGACTAAGAGGTTCCCTCAGACACAGTTTTCCACCTTTTCGGATCTGCAAGACTACCTACGAAAAGGGAATGTTGGAGTTTTCTTTTACACTTCTTTTCAAACTCTCTAAACATGAAAAGACGCAGAGTTATTCCTTTGTCAGACTCATTAAAATATAAATGAAATTGGAAATCGTCACCATGACGTAATCGAGTTCCTCCTTCCTAGGGCTTGTAAAATGTACTAGGATGGATTTTTCTGAAGGAAAAAATTATACGACAAGCATACGCTATCCTCTTCAAGCTTGTGTAAAAATAAAGAGGTACTCGCCAGAAATGGTAGGGGAAAATGGAAGTTATTCATCATTTGTGTCGGCAGTATGTCACTCTTAAACATGACACTTATTTGGAGTTCGTATTGGGTTGGGAAATCTTCGCTTTGTCACTTTGCCTCCATGGTTTTGGGAAATCTGTTTGCCTCTCATTCGATTACCAATCTTGTCAACATGACCTATGATCCTATTTGAGTCAAATTCTGCCAAAGTCCAGAGTCGTGTCGCCGATATGTTCAAGAGAAAATCCTTCTGTAGTTTATACATTCCCTGATCCTCTATTTCAGTCTTGGTTAACATTCATATTACATTCTCTGTTTCATGTCGATGATGTGGGATTCATAATGAACCTCCTTTGACAGATCTCTTCCTTTCGACTTCATCTAATTATTCGAGAAGTCGATCTAGAGACTCCTTTCTGGTACCTTAGAGCTTGCATGCCCTAATGGAAAGTTATTCACATTCGACGATAGGTTTTCAT
The DNA here is from genome assembly GCA_034641835.2 of Pinus albicaulis. NCBI lineage: Eukaryota > Viridiplantae > Streptophyta > Pinopsida > Pinales > Pinaceae > Pinus > Pinus albicaulis. The sequence continues at coordinate 193,716,458 of CM076572.1, forward strand.
CACTGGCCTTCGATCAGGTGATTTCACGGGTGTTTGACTTCAGCTCACTATTCACATTCCGTGGACTGTACTAGTTGTACCTTGAGAGCCATTATCATTATTGGTGGTTTCTCTTGCGTCTGTTAACAAATTTCATCATTGGCTGGTAATTAGGTGATTTTCCTGCATGTTCAACTTCAGCTCATTTATTCACATGCTTGAAATTGTACTTGATCGAGTCGTGACAGAGTGCAAGACCCTGAATTTTATTTTCTAGATTCCAGGTTGCGAGGTGATATGATTTGTCCATGATTGGATACATGTTTCTTTAAAATGAATGGTTGTGACCATACCATGGGTCTATATGAGATCCTTCTCAGATGGATGGATGTGACCATACCATGATCTCTTTTACGGATGGCTACATCCATACCTTGATTCATGTATTTTCATCAGAGATTCTAGTTATGTATATGTATTTATGATTGATTTGCAGGTCTCCCAACGACAACGTCTGATTCCTTGCACTTACCTGTAAAGCATTTCACCCCTCACTCATGTTCAGAATTCATACTTTAGGGGGCATCTGTTACACAGCAATTTGTCACTGTCCCTATACTCCCCATTCCTTGATCCTGGAGGACCCATATAGTGACCCTTGTGTACTTTCCAAGCATGGAATACATACCCTTGAGCCACACTTTGTCTGCCAATTCATCTCCCTTTACAACTTTTCTCGAAGATCCCTATAAAAGGCTGGTTTTCAAGGTCAGCGCTTTGTCTCAGTGTCTGACCCGCACTGATAGCAGAGATTTACACTGAGACCCGCACCCATCAGAGCTATGTCTTAATGTCAAACCCACGCCGAGCCTCTTTTGGAAAGTTTTTAAAAATAGAAATGAAGTTTCCATGACTAGAAGCTTCGCGAGGCAGCGAGCTAGAAGTTTGTTTTGAGGATATGGCCAGGGAATTCCTCTTTGGGATTCTTGTTCACAAGAAATATGAACTAATCCAAAGGATAAGCTCTTTTCCCATTATTTTAGGGCCCATAACCTCCTCCTCCATTGTTATATAAGGAGACCTCTTTCTGTTGGCAATATGATGCAGAGTGTTGTCCTTGATGGAAACCTACTTGATAAAGTTGTCTTTGATGGAAACTGACTTGATGTGTTTATTAATGATATAAATCTGATGTATCCACAGAGCAGCTCAGATGTAATGGAGAAAGAAATTCCAGTAAGTGCTAGAATAATGATAAAAATGGTATGTCACAAAGCATACGCGGGTTTGTAAAGGAGGAGTAGCATATGTACGCAGAAAAGTACGTACCAAGTAGCGTATGCCTATTTGCACTCTAAATTTATAAAACCAGGGGACATTACCATGGTATTGGCCCGCAGTATTGAGCGTTGGATTCTCTATTTGATCCCATCCAGGAATACCATCGGAAGTTGTGTGGTTTTGGCTCATGGTATTGACAAAGGCTAAATCTATTTAAGGAGAAGAAGATCATAGTGCAAGGTGTGCATAAGTCTAGGTTTTAATGAATACTTCACTTTGAAGTATATCTGCATGGAAGGGTAACAGTTTATTGATTGATCTGAATTAATAATTCACCTATGAAGGAAATGATGAAGAGGGATCTCTAGATCTGAAATGATTATGTATTTTCTAGATCTGTTTATGGAATTTTTAGATCTGAGATGAGGCGAATATTTTCTGAAGTAAAGGGTAAGATCTGAGCTATTTATCTGTTCTGAAGAGTTGCGCAGCCCTACAAATTTTGAAGATATATACGCAGGTTCGTGGCAGAGAAAGCGCGTATATACATGGGCTGGCTTCAGCAAAAGCGCGTATGGAATGTGAGATCAGTTCTAAAATGTGCAGAAGTATACACAGGTTTGTTTCTGTGAAAGAGCGTATACACGCAGTTTCAGTGAAGTAAACGCGCGTATGAAATCTAGGGTTTTGCTGAAGTGTGTGGAATGAAATGTCTGATCTATTCTACTATTTTACTGCTATCTGTCAATGATGTATTCATACAGATATGGGTTGTTTTGAATATTGATTATGCTGCTGATTATTTTGATTAAAGATCAAGTTGTTGGTTGATTGGTTGATGATTCAATGAATGAATTGGTGGGGTTATAAGTTTCAGTTTGATGTATGATGAGCTTAAATGTGTGGAGTGGGTCTAGTCTGAAAATCTGATGAAAAGTGGCCTACAAGGTGTGTTGTATGGAAGCTGTTGGATCCAGTATGAAAATTGATGAAACGTGGACCATGATGGTGCTGAGGATCGAAGCCTTCAGTGAGGGGGTTGTAGCTCCCTTCCAGTGGTAGCTGGTAAACGAGAGCAGGGGGTAGTAGCTCCCTTCCAGGAGAGGTCAGAAATCATAGGGTTGTACTTTCCTTCCAGGAGAGGCTGGTAAACAAGAGAAGGTTGTAGCCTTCTGCAGGTGGGTGCCTGCGTGCTAGTATGAGTCTGTGCCAGTAAAATGTTGTAAGATGTTTTATTTATAATAAATATTGAAGACTGAGACGACGACAGTGGTGGCTTTCTTCCGAATTGGGTTTCCACCTTAAATCCCGGTGTTCATGTGTGTTTCTTATGTGTGATGATTTATTCTGTTCTTATTGCACATGTTTACTTCTTACTAAACATCTAATGAATGAATGATGCAATGATCTAAGTAAAGAATTATCTGCATAATGAGATCTCTGGTAATACGCAAGTTTCATTAAGGATATCCGCGTGTATACGCGACTTGGGTTCATTAAAGTAGCGTATGGGTTTTAGAGAAAGAAAAGTAAAAGTTTCTACCAACTCCCAGCCACCGTATCTCCCCCCCCCCCCCCTCTCAGTATTTTTCCCAACAATTGGTATCAGAGGAGGTTATTCTACAGAAGCTTGATTGCTTGAAGGAGATCCATCACAATGGGAAGGAAGAAAAAGAAGAAGGCTACTCAAAGAAAGGAGACATCTCAGAAAACATGTGCAGCAGAAAATGAAGAAGATAAAATAGGTATTGATTTTGGTTCGTGTGATTCACTCTCTTGTGCATGCAATGGTGAAGATAGTGAAAGTAATGTTATGAATCTAGAAGAAGTTCTCAAGATTAAAGTTGAAAATCAACAAAGATCATCTAATAAGAAAGAATCTATCTACAAAGAGATGATCTCTAGAATGAATGAACAGATAGAAATGTATCAAAGATTGCAGGTTAAAGCAACCTATCGAAGTAAAAGACTTGAAGCGGAAATCATCTCTCTGAAAGCAGATCTTGAAGCATCAAATAAGAAGAATGAAGAACTTTTACAAAATTTTGAAGAACAAGAAAATGGGTTGAAAGAAGAGATTTTAAAATTGAATGATCAAGTAGAAGAAGGAAAAAGGGTTGAAGAAAGTATGAAGAAGCAATGCCAAAGATTGGAGGTTGAGGTAAACATTCTAAAAGGTAAATTAGAAGAAAAAGATAAACTCTTGAGGTTTCAAGATAGCACTAAGATTCTGGACAATATACTTAGTAGTCAAAGGTCTCCTTATGTTAAATTTGGTCTTGGTTTTCATGAAACTGTTAAAGGAGAATCTAGTTCACAAGGAAGTGCTAAATATTCAAAGGATATCAATGCAAAACCTGAAGTGTTGCAAGAAACAGAAAGTCAATCGACAATCATGAACTCTCAAAAGAAATCATTCCATTCTTTGATCAATAATGTTGAATGCTTTAAATGTCATAATTATGGGCATATTACAGCCAATTGCAGAAACAGATTGTTTCAGTCTCAAACAAACAGATTCTACACAGAAAGGTACTCAGGTTTCTTTAAGGGATATTGTTTTTCATGCAGCAAGTATGGTCATAAAGCAGCTAATTGCAATAGAAGAAAGAATAGAAAAACACATTATGATCCCTATGCTTACTTTTCTGGTCATGCAAGATGTTATGCTTGTAACAAGTATGGACAAGTAGAAAAAGAATGCAGGATGAATAGATCTGAGAAATTGGATAATTTCCAGCACACAATAAGAAATTTCAAGCAAAGATGGAAAAGGAAGGAGGACCGGTCAAAAACGTAGGGGATAATAATCCCACTGTAGTCATCAGCTTCTAAAGCTTACTTCTCATAATTACTGCAGGAATAATGTGAGATAAATTCTAGGGATTAGTAATGTATCATCACAGGGGGAGCAATATATGGAGATTCCCATGGTTGGTTTGCTAATTCTGGTTATGTTTATTTCTGACAGTGCATCTGATGTGAAGAAGACAGGTACAAGTGGTACAAGTTCAGGGGGAGATGGAGCTGTGAAATTTTCAGTATTTCACTTTCCATACGAGGGTTTCATGAACTAAAGCCGCGTATACACGCGAGTTCCGCTGGAGACAGAAGCATATGCTTTTCTATTAAGGAAAACAATGAGATGGCTCAAGAACAGGAGCATAGGTTCAGGGGAGCACCAGTATAACTACTAATGATTGCATTGTTGGCATTGTATCTTCTTATTCCTTAGTTTTCGTAATACTCATGCTCAAATGATGATGACATGATACATGGTTTCTTATGATGAGATTATGGATGAGCCCTGATTGCTTTTTGATGAAGAGTATCTTTTGTTTTCACACATGGATGAGATGGAAGTCTTATGATTCAGAGTTAAGATCACATGGATGATTTCTTGACACATATTGTCTATTGAAGAAGTTGTTCTGATATGATAATTCCTCTTGGGAAGAATATGTTGATGCTGCAAAGAGTCTGAAAGCTTGGTTACTGATGTGCTTATGCTACAACTGTTGGATGACACTTGAAAACACAGTTACATTGTCATATCTTTATTCTCTCATATATTCCAAGGAAGCATTTGAATATCTCAGACAGAAGTTGGGAGTTGTCTTTGCCTCTCAGAAGATCAGATCTACATAAAATCAGAATATTAAGTTGGATACGCGGATTTCCTGAAGGACAGTCGCGTATATACGTGAGTTTATACACAGAAAACCACGTATGGGTGTTTGCTGACAAAATTTTTCTGGGTCTGCATTTTTCAGCACAGCTGCAGTGCTATTTGGTATCTCTGGTGATGTTTCAACTCTCATATTTCGATATTTGATGAAGATTCCTTGATGATTTATTTTTGAAAATGTTCAGGATGCACAAGCTAAGGAGGAGATGAAGGAGTGAAGTGGCTCAAGAACAGGTGTATAGGTTCAGGGGGAGCATTAGCCTTGCTGAGAATAATGCATTGTTGGCATTATGATGGTTCTGAAATATGATCTCTCTCTTGAGGTCTTTTTGATGTTGGTCATAAAAAAAAAAGTCATATTTGAATTTGATGAAAAGGTCATGTTGAGACCTATGATGTAAATTGTTATATTCAGTCATGTAAGGACTTCTTCAATTTTGTAAACCCACTTGGTTGGGTAGTTGAGTCAAAATTTGTAAACCCACTTGGTTGGGTACTTGAGTCACATATGAAAATCCACTTGGTTGGATCATTGTTGTAAGTATGAGTCCTTGGTGATAGGAAAGGTCATAGAGTCATGTACTTCATTGAAAAATATGTTTGAAGATTCAGCATGAACTCAGGGGGAGCATGGTAACTTCAGTGCACATTAGATCTACAGAGCTCTTCTTTCTACATAAGAAGAAAAACCTTGTTTTGGTTTTGATCCGCCCTTTGCCCTTGATGTCAAAGGGGGAGAGTATCATGGCGTTTGATCATGGTGTTTGAATAGGGGAAGAGTATCATGGTGTTTGAATAATGGTTATAATCAATATATCTATCTGTTGTGGTGATCAAACACCATCATGGTTGCCATCAAGTCCAAAGGGGGAGATTGTTGGCAATATGATGCAAAGTGTTGTCCTTGATGGCAACCTACTTGATAAAGTTGATGGCAACCTGCTTGATAAAGTTGTCTTTGATGGAAACTGACTTGATGTGTTTATTAATGATATAAATCTGATGTATCCACAGAGCAGCTCAGATGTAATGGAGAAAGAAATTCCAGTAAGTGCTAGAATAATGATAAAAATGGTATGTCACAAAGCATACGCGGGTTTGTAAAGGAGGAGTAGCGTATGTACGCGGAAAAGTACATACCAAGTAGCGTATGCCTATTTGCACTCTAAATTTATAAAACCAGGGGACATTACCATGGTATTGGCCCACAGTATTGAGCGCTGGATTATCTATTTGATCCCGTCCAGGAATACCATCGGAAGTTGTGTGGTTTTGGCTCATGGTATTGACAAAGGCTAAATATATTTAAGGAGAAGAAGATCATAGTGCAAGGTGTGCATAAGTCTGGGTTTTAATGAATAATTCACTTTGAAGTATATCTGCATGGAAGGGTAATAGTTTATTGATTGATCTGAATTAATAATGCACCTATGAAGGAAATGATGAAGAGGGATCTCTAGATCTGAAATGACTATGTATTTTCTAGATTTGTTTATGGAATGTTTAGATCTGAGATGAGGCAAATATTTTCTGAAGTAAAGCGTAAGATCTGAGCTATTTATCTGTTCTGAAGAGTTGCGCAGCCTTACAAAGTTTGAAGATATATACGTAGGTTCGTGGCAGAGAAAGCGCATATATACGCGGGCTGGCTTCAGCAAAAGCGCGTATGGAATGTGAGATCAGTTCTCAAATGTGCAGAAGTATACGCAGGTTTGTTTCTGTGAAAGAGCGTATACATGCAAGTTCAATGAAGTAAAAGCGTTTATGAAATCTAGGGTTTTGTTGAAGTGTGTGGAATGAAATGTCTGATATGTTCTACTGTTTTACTGCTATCTGTCAATGATGTATTCATACAGATTTGGGTTGTTTTGAATTTTGATTATGCTGTTGATTTTTTTGATTAAAGATCAAGTTGTTGGTTGATTGGTTGATGATTCAATGAATGAATTGATGGGGTTATAAGTTTCAGTTTGATGTATGATGAGCTTAAATTTGTGGAGTGGGTCTAGTCTGAAAATCTGATGAAAAGTGGCCCACAAGGTGTGTTTTATGGAAGCTGTTGGATCCAGTATGAAAATTGATGAAACGTGGTCCATGATGGTGCTGAGGGTCGAAGCCTTCAGTGAGGGGGTTGTAGCTCCCTTCTAGTGGTAGCTGGTAAACGAGAGCAGGGGGTAGTAGCTCCCTTCCAGGAGAGGCTGGTAAACGAGAGCAAGTGGGGTCAGAAGCCCCTTCCAAAGAGAGGTCGGTAAACAAGAGAAGGGTGTAGCCTTCGCGGGTGCCTACGTGCCGGTATGAGTCTCCGCGCCTAATACATGGTTGTAAGAAGTTTTCTTTATAATAAATATTGAAGACAAGACACGACTTTACAAAGGATGGTTTTCTCCCGCATCGGGTTTCCACCTTAAATCTTGGTGTTCATGTGTGTTGCTTATGTGTGATGATTTATTCTGTTCTTACTGCACAAGTTTACTGCTTACTAAACATCTAATGAATGAATGATGCAATGATCTAAGTAAAGAATTATCTGCATAATGAGATCTCTGGTAATACACAATTTTTATTAAGGACATCCATGTGTATACGTGAGTTGGCTTTAGTAAATTAGCGTATGGGTTTTAGAGAAAGAAAAAGTAAAAGTTTTCAGTCAGCCCTAAATACTGATTCACCCCCCCCCCCTCTCAGTATTTTTCCCAACACTTTCATCTTTGCTGCTTTAGTTAGAAAGTTAGAGTTAGCATAGAGAGAAGAAGCAACCATAACTTCAGGAGAATAGTGAAGAGTGTGATTATTTTTGTGTATTGAGAACATAGTGAGATCTTAGACCTTTGTGTATGAGGGTGTTGCAAACGTGCTTGGATATAGAACTGCCGAAGGAGAGCCTCAACATCAAGGCTTGGTTGTAAACTCCCCTTATCTTTATCATAATAAAATGAAACTGATTTTTATCTTCCACTCTTTTTTACATTTATAATGATATTTCTAGCATTCCTTGATAAGTTAGATAGGTTGTAATTTTTTTATGTTTGTCGTGATTTTACGCTTGTCGTAGTGTCTTGAATGTCTGTACAGGTAATCGAACTTTGGTAGTAGTGTGCATTGAGCTTGAGAAGAGCGACAGATCAAGAATCTTCAATGGAAGACGACAACATAACATCAGAACAAGGTAGGAATCTTCCTTTCTCTGAATTTCATTTACAATCTAGGAAGGTAGATGTTAGTATATTCCTGTAGTTGCTAGACCCACCCTAGGGCCAGAGGGTTCGCCTCTTTCCACAGAGGGGATTTACCTGGACAATAGGGATAAGTGTATTATTAATTTGCACATTTATGCTTAAGCATTATCAACCCTAACCTAATCGTTCTTATCCAACATTATAACCACCATAAAATATTGTACTTATTAACTCCTATTATCCCTTTAATCATCATAAACCCCTATAAACATGGTCACAAAGCACTTCCACAACCCTTAACCTCTAAATTGGAATCAAATCTTCTTGCCACCTCTTGCTCTAGCTTTCTCCCGTAACCACTAAATCGTAATAAAAGCTTCCCTCCACCTCCCACTTTGGCTTTCTCTCTAATTATAAGGGTATTTACCAAAAGTATTGACCATTATTTTTCTCATCAAAATGAATGATCATTGAGGTATATACATTGCTCATTATTTAACCTAATTGATTTCCTACACAACCATCGAACCCTTTGTCCATTATTGTTGTTAATATATTACAATTACTAGTTATAATTGACATAATACCTACACATGGATTGATGTGTAATGAGCAGAAGGAAAAGTATTTTAGTATGAAAAAATCTAATCTAATGGATGAACCCACAGACAAAGTATTATTGTAGAGACAATTACAATGCTAATGATAACAAAATATGGAAAATTGTATTAATACTTGTTCTTAAACTAGTTGGCATAAATAATATCATACTATGGTAAGAAGTCAAATCCCTTGGCATTCAATGCTTTTACACATCTTTTAGGTCTCATTAAATCATATTCAAGGAAAATTTATATAAATGAATCTATAAAATAGCACTAACAAAAATAAGGTAGGGAAGAGATGCTTTGTAACTAATCACTTTTGTAGATATATAAATCTAGTTACCAGGGAAATATGTCAAATAAAGAGTAGAATAAAGGAGTTTTTCTTTTAATATATGATTTAATATAATTCCTGAACGAGATTAATTTCTCTTTGTTTCATGTTAATATGATATACCAAAAATAACTATAAATAGATTCCAAAAACAAAAATCAAAGGAACCCCTAACCTTAACAACTCCACCTTTGAATATATATAGCTTATAATCCTTATTTTCCATAATGATTTTAAACATCGAGCCCTAATGGTTATAAGCACTAAACCATAACCATTTATCATTAGTTAACATTAACCTCGATAACCCATATAATACCTAATGACTAATATTTATAGGTTGCATAAATATTAACGCTTACAACTTCTTAATCCTAACACCTATAAACTACAACTCATACTTCTATAGCCCCTATACCCAAAACTTGTATGTCCTTTATCCCTTATAATATCTAACTCTTTTAACCCCTAACCCATTGTGAATGTAACATTTATAATTACTAGCACCACCACTCAAGTACTATTAACACTAATTGATTCATGCTTAACCAACATTAAATCCACCCTAAAATCTTATAAATTTTAACCCCTATAATCCCTATAATAATCATACCCATATAACCATGGTAAAAAAGCACTTCCACAACTCATAACCCATAAATCATAAACAACCACAACTCATAACCCATAAATCATAAACAAAAGGCTTCTCATCACCCCCTACTCTTACTTTATCCCCTAACCTATAAATCATATTCAAAGCTTCCCACCACCTTGTGCTCTCGTTTTCTCCCCTAACCCCTAAATCATAATCAAATATTCTCACCTCCTCATCATTGAACCCAACCAACTATCTACACAGTCCTTGAACCTTTGCTTGGAAGATTCATGTAGCTCATAGGAGTTACACCAATAGATGATATGCCTTCGATATGTTAGCCATATGTTTGGTTTAATATATATAACGTTTTTCTATTAAGGTTTAATTTTATGATTTATGGTTAAATTTTGCAATTTTTTAGTTTTTCTAGGAAATATAGAAGTCACTTTCTCTTGTATTGGCATATTTTGTGTCAAATAATGGTGGTGTTTTGCTAAATATGCAAGTGTTCATGTCTACATTGTGGGTTCATATAATTTTTCTCTACTATTTTATTCCTCTATAAATCATTATCCTAGGCTAGAACTTCATTATGAGAATTGATGTTAATTGTGAATATATTTATGTGAATTATTGAAGTAATTTCACTAAATATGTCTAGTTAACAGTTATTTATAATCATTTATTAACCCAAATATGCTTTCATTGTATCATTCATTTTTAGGTTAAGTTCTCAAATATGCTTTCATTAATTCGTACATTGGCCTTGTACACAATAATATACTACTATTTGTGATATGGATTGGATCACTACATTATTTTTCATCCATATTGATTCTTTCAAAGTGGAAAAAATGGAGGAATCAACTCATAAGACCATTTTTACCAATGGGTCACAGTTTGGTGACTTGGGGTCTAAAACCTTCCAGAAGTAGTTTGAGGCATTAAATGACATATTTTGGGAATAAAAAGTTTTCATATAAGTTCCAAATTTAACACTATTTACACACATATACTTTTCCAATGACGTAATAATTTCCTTGATCAAAGTTTGTATGAAAAATTTAAGCCACTTGGAAGTTGACCTTTTTATTTCGACCATAATTTGAGAGGATGCCACACCATCCCCCATTACTCATGGAAAATGAGCTAGCCACGTGATCATGATAAATAATACTCTAGAAGAGTCCATATTGTAGCTCTAATTAAGAGTCAAAGGAGTCAAACCTAACCACTAGTAGCTTGTTAGGTTGTGTTATAACCGAGCCATTAGGAAGAACAAGGGTTTCATTCTATTCCAATCCATTTTTTTCCATATATGAGAAGGGAAACTGAGAGTGGGTAGGGAGGTATAAAACAAAGGGGATTTTTATTCTATAGTATCCCATGGGACATAGGTCTCACTCCTTTATACATGCATTCATTTTTCATTCAGAGAAAGAGAGCAAAACAACCTCACCTTCTAGTTGAGTTTCTCCCGAAAGGGTTTCCCATGTTATATCTTGTGTCAATTATGGATTGTAAGTTTTTTTTTGTTCTCTATTTTATGTATAATTATAGTTTGCATGCATATACAATAAAAAATGATTAAAAATTTGAGAAATCTAAGGAATAAAACCTCAAAGTGTAGATTTCAGATTTTGTCTAACATATTTTACTAGGTATGTTATGATAAAATATAAAGTGGAATATCCACAACAATTTACAGATCATATTGTATCAGATAAGGTTTTTTTGGGTATATTGTGTTGAGTGGAAAGGGATCCAAAAAAACTAAGCCAAAAGTTATAAAACCCCATCCATGACCGACGAATTTGTTAATAACCCTCAAGATCCCACAAAGGAGAGGTTTGCATAGCTAGAAGCATAAGTCACACTTATAAACCATTATGTGATCCTCCTCATGGCTTCCCTCACCAATAATTTTTTACTATTAAGAGAAGATTTAGGTTCTAAAGTGAAGGTAAAATAAGAGGGGAAATCAATAGATCAAATTGAACCAAAGAGGGAATCTAAGAAAGAAACTTAAAAGGATCAACCCAATTCAAGTGTAGTGAACCATTCACAATCCCTATTCAAAATTTAAGTGAATTTTTAAATCAAGTCGTACTAATGTGAGATTGATGCTTTGGATTTAAATAAATGTTTGTTGCAATAATAAGTTTATTTTAATGTTTATCGTATAGAAGAAGAACAAACTTTTTTTTTTTGCTTAGCTAAAAATAGAAGGTTGTGCCTTGACTTGGTGGGAAAGTCACACAAAGACCTTGAGGTTGGAGGGAGATCCTCCAGTGACTAAGTGGTAGGGTTTCAAAACCCTCATAAATTCAAAAATTTTACCTATTGGGTATGTAGAGGACCAGTGAACTTCATGTCCTTACTTTAGGAAAAGATAGGGTCAGAGTGTATAAAAGTACACCACTAGATATAGAAATATGGTAATAATGATGGTTATATCCCTAAAGAACCTAGACATAATCCTCAAGTATCTAGGGGGTCTACACAACCATATAAGGAAGCAAGTGATGTTTTTCAAGCCCATATCAATGGATGCGGATTTTGTACATACACGATACCTAGAGACCATAGATTAAAAGAAAGGGAAATTAACTGGGTCAAAGTAGAAACAGCATTAGAAAGCTTCCAAAGAGGGGGAAAGGAGTGGAAAGGAAAAACGAAAATAAAAATAAAAATAACATAGACAAAGCACACTAGTGCAATGATCCTAGATCCACAACAACCATAGTAACATTGACTTTCATATAGAGGAGAAGTGATGGAGGTTGCATCCAACGCTCCATTCGAAGAAAAAAAAAGAAGGATACTAAGAAGAAACATATCATGGATATATATTTGAGTAATAGCTTGGAAGTAGATGAGAATATTTTCCATACATTAGTGCAAAAGGATGTGAATATGAGTAGGCTTCAACAACACAAAGAGAACGAAAATAATAAACTATTCTATATAGAAAACAGGTCAAGAAGAAAAATATTGATCGTCAGGAAAATATCATTGTAGTAGATTTGGTCAAAAAATTGGGATTGGAAGTTCAATATCAACCAAGACCATATCCATTAGAATTTCTAAATAAGGATGCAAAAATAAAGGTAACCAAATAGTGCAAAATCATATCAGTTATCAGTGTTGATTTTATTGGTGAAGTAGAACTAGATGTAGTTCCTCTTGATGCATGTGGAGTGGTGATTATAAGTCCCTACATGTACACGTGGGATGAAATATTCATGTTGAGATCGAACCAATACCATCTAATCTATGATTTAAAATCCTTCACCATCAAGGTGCATAAGGGAAAGTCCAAAATTTCACTGGTAAGTGCCAACCAAATAAAGAAAATGATCAGTGCTAGAAATAAGTATGTTTTACTATTTTTTAGAGAATATAAATCTATACAATAGTCAATAATAGCAAATTCATCCCTTGAGAGGTGTACTGATGAGAAAAATAAACGACTAGAAGATTTGTACAGACATACAAGGGTGTGTTCCAGGAACCTAAAGGGATATTTCCCAAGAGGGAAGTGGAGAAAAATTTATAGCTATTTATAGACTCCCCATTGCCAAACATTGGGTTGTATATGTAGTCTGTTATAGAAGAAATTGAGGTGAGTAAGCAGTTGTAGCAGTTACTAGAACATGGTGTAATTCAACCAAGTACCTCACCATGTGGTTCACCCATCATCAATGTGCCAAATTATGACATGACATGGAAGATATATATTTATTACAAAGTGTTAAACAAAATTATGCTAAAAAACAACTACCTGATACCCAAGATAGACAATTTGTTGGATCAATTGTAGCAAGCCATATACTTCACTAAGCTAGAATTAACGTCTAGATTTCACCAGGTTGAATTCAGATAAGAATATACCTAGAATATTGACTTCAAAACTAATAAAGGTTTCTATGATTGGCCCCATTCATGTGATTTGGACTATGTAATGTACCAACTAAATTTATGAGGTTAATGAATGATATTATAGATTCTTTTTTTTTTAATTGTCTATTTGGATGATATACTGGTATACAATTCTACTTGAGAATAGTGCCTCTCACATTTGTTGCAGGTGCTAGAGAAATTAAAGAAGCACCAGTTGTTGGAAAATCTCAATAAGTGTGAGTTTTCACAACATTATTTGGTGCATATGGGGTATGTGATAAGTGGAGGATAAGTTAAGATATATCCCACCAAGATGGAGGTCATCATGAAGTGGTCGGTTCCTAGTAATGTTTTTGAGATTAGGATTTTTATTGGGGCAACACAGTGCCTGAGGAAATTCATACCCTTATTTTCAATGGCAACATCACAAATCCATGCCATAATAGCAGGTGACAAGAGTTTCTAGTGGGGGAAGGGTCATTAGAGGGCCTTTGAGGAGTTAAAGAAGAAGATAAGTCAAGCATTAGTTTGGGAATTAATGAACTTTCAATATCCCTTTGAAGTGGAGACATATTTAAGTGGGTATGTTATGGGAGTGGTCTTGATGCAGGGAGAAAGGCCTATACTCTAAGGTATTTCATGCGGTGGTTCTTAACTACCCTACCTAAAACAAGTAACTCTATACCCTGCTGCAAACTATGAAGAAGTGAAAATACTATCTGATGGGAAAGGACACAGTAACCCACATAGATCACCAACCACTATAGTACCTACAGTCTCAAAATAAGCTATGGTAGATTAGGAATTACAAGTGGATGGGGTTTCTACAAAAATTTCATATAGTGACCAGGTATAAGAAGGGTAGCATAAACAAGTTGGTCGACATGCTTCCAAGGCCACCCACATCAAAGATCACATCTTTAAATCTAATGCACGTGGATCTATTCACTCATGATGCATACAAAGAGGCATATTCAGAGGATGAGGAATTCAAGGAGGTGTTTTAACATTTGCAAAGTCAAATTCATGCACATGATGGTGACAACATAGACAACTACCATCTCTTATATGGGTTACTCTATAATATATATTAGTTATGTTTTCATAAAGGTGAGTGACTATAATTAATTAGATAAGCTCACATATCACAGGTTTCAGGTCACTTTGGTGTAGGGAAGACAATGACCAATTTGTAGAGGTATATGTGTTTTCCTAAGATGCAAGAACAAGTAGCTAGGTTCATAAGAGGATGCATGATTTGTTGTATCAACAAGCCTAATAACAAGAAATTGGGTCTATATCATTCCTTTCCTATACCCAATCATCCTAAGAAAAGAATCTCCATGGAATTTTTGGGAGGTTTACCAACAAATAGGAAGGGACATGACTATACGTTCGTGGTAGTTGAAAAGTTTAGTAAGATGTGTGTTCTCATTCCTTATGAAAATATCATTAGTGGGGAAGAAGTAGTGCACTTATTCTTTATACAGGCTTATTTGAACTTTGGGATACCAAGGATCAACATTTTAGACAAGAACATAATATTTTTTAGTGAATTTTGGACTAAATTGTAGGACAATATGGACACAAAGTTGAATAGGTATACAAAATTGCATCCATGGATAGATGGGAAAACAAAGGTAGTCAACATGAATTTGATGCAACTTTTGAGGGGTTACAATCAGACACATCTAAATACTCTGGATAAAAATATAGTATATATATAACACTCTTATAACAGTTAAATCCCCACTTCTCCTAGTAAGTCCCCATTTGAAAGTTGTTGTGGATATTTTCCACATTCACCTTTAAATATTGCATATGGAGAAAAAGGAGGAGTGCGGGCGGATCTTAAAGGTGATGCCTTAAGGGAAAAAAATATTTGTTGGGAAGATTAGAAAAATCCGTATACATGTACATGAGAAAATATAAAAGTCACAAGAAAAATATAATTCTATGCCTGATCAACATAGAAAAAATAATTCTTTCAAGGTGCGAGACAGGGTATGGTTACATTTGAACAAGGAAAGGCTACAAAATCCTGGTAATAAATTCAAGTCTCTATGATATGATCCCTTTTAGATACTTTAAAAGTTGTTATATAATGCCTATAGAATCAATATACCCCCATATATATGCTTTTACTCAGTGGTGAATGTAGAGAATCTAAAAATTTGTGAGCCTTCCATGCTAGATCAGGAAGAGGAACGTGTCCTAACATTTTTTAGAGGATTTGGTACCATATTCTCAGGAAGAGTTAATAGAGGACACAATTTTGTAGAATATTTCTAGAACTACAAGGTAGGGGTAGCATTACCTTTGGCATATTGGGTTGAAAAGACAACTTCAAGGAAAACCTAAATTAGTAAACGTAAGAGAAGGTGGAGGAATTTTTTCCTCACCTCATTTCGTAGAAGCTTTTGGGGACCAAAATCATCCCAAAATTTGGAGGTGTTATTTGGACTCAATAATTATATTATTTTTCATCCATATTGATGGGTCTAGAGTGGAAAAAGTAGAGGAATCACCTCACGTGACAATTTTTAGTAGCAGGTCCTAGTTTTCGAATTAGGGTCCAAAACTTTCCAGAAGCAGTTTGAGGCATTAAAATATTTTTTTGGAGGTAAAAATTTTATGCTTAATAGTTCCACTTTTTAGCGTTATTCTACACAAAAATACCTTTCCAACAACACAATAATTCAATCAATTAGAGTCCACATGCAAATTTTATGCCACTTGAAAGTTGATCTTCCTGTTTTGAACACCATAATTCAAGATGATTCCATGTAAGCCCCCATTACTTATGAAAAATGGGCTAGCCATGTGATCATGATGAAGAAGACTTTATAATATTCCATATTTTAACTCTAATTCAGAGTTGGAGGAGTCAAACCTAACCACTAGTAGCCTATCGGGCCATGTTATAACCTAATCACTAGGAGGAATAGGGGTTCCATTATATTTGAGTGAATTTTGTTCCGTAGATGAGAAGAGTAGACCATAGTAGATTTGGAGGTAGAAACCAAACATGGTTTGTATAATATAGTATCACATTGGACACAAGTCTCACTACTCTATACTTGCATCCATTTTCCATTTAGATAAATAGAGCAGAACAACCTCACCTTCTAGTTGGATTTCTCCCAAAAGGGTTCCAAGGTTATATCTTGTGTTAATTATGAATTTTGAGCTTTACTTCGCTATTCTCTATTTTTTGGATAACTAAAATTTTCATTAATATGAAATAAACAATATTTAAGAGATTAAAAAATATAAGGAGAAATAAACCCTCATAGTGTAGATTTCATATTCTTTTCTAATATATATCTATCTATCTATATATATATATATATATATATATATATATATATATATATATATATTGTGACTAAGTTTCCAACAGAATATCCACGACAATTTACATATCGAGTTTCTAGGATACTCTTGCCATGTTAAACATATGGTTAGGTTCCCCAATGATCTTGTTATGCCATTTTAGCTTTTTCAATTTCAATGCCCGCCGAAGATAATTACACTAATTTTGCACCTTGGTATACCACTATGTTTTTGTTATTTATAAATAAAAATAAAATGTTTAATATTCATGAGTAATATTAAAAACAAATTTCACATAATCATCTATCAGGTGTAATATATATCACAACCATTTTCCTATAGTTTATCTAGTAAACTTGTTTCTTCCATGGAATTTCAAACTTTGAGAAACTACATCAAATATAACTATGACAAAATAGATCATATCATTTGTATTCTAGACCATATTTGCAACACATGGATCATTTTCAAAAGAAAAAATATTCATGTTTAGGCTTGTACTATATATAGTGTGTAGACACCAACAAGATATAAAAATATATTTTCTTGTACAATTATACACTTCCCTATTCTTATCGAATATAATAAACTTTAAATAGAAGTAACCAAAAAGGACAATAGAAATACCATTCTTATCTCATTGACCATGTTATTTGTTGAGGTTTTGGAGCCTTGAAATTTTTATTGATGAGATTTAAAAAAATATATTATTGTTGATTATTCCTATTAGGTGCCTCACACCCTTATGTAGAACATATTTAGTCACAAGTGTTTTTGCTGCTATATTTTCATCAAAAGCTTGAAATTGTTTTTTAATGTCTATCCTGCTATCGGTTATATCATCTATCATACCTTCTAATGCCACCAAGTTCCTCATATACCACCCTAAATATATCGTAACATTAGCACTATAACAAAGGTGTTGCAATAGCACTATATAGGGGTTTTCGATCAATATAACAAGAACATAGTAATAGGGATGTTGTAGCAATGCTATAGGCCTAAAACAACATCACCATATAGTGTCATTGTTACACCCCTATAGCATTGCTACAACACCCCTATATAATGTTGTTATTACACTCCTAAATAATCATTGTTACTTATTTGAGGATACTCTCAATTACTGATCATATAGCTTCCTTTGAACTGGAGAAGGATGGCATCGTGAAAATACTTGAGCATGGATTTATTAAATTGTCTTACTAAACTATTTCCTTCATTCTTATTGCCTAGACACATACTTATTTTTCTACTTCTTTTCCTCTATATTTCATTCTTCAAAAAATTTGAATTGTACACTACCTAAGTTTAGTATTCTTATCTTCTTAACCTTCATATTATAACTGAGTTCCCATACTACTTTATTTTTGTCCTCTTCCAACTTTGAAAACTTTAAGCTTCATGGTGATGGATAAGGCATGAACATAGAAGTTCTCAATTCCTCCAATTTCTTGTCCATCAAATGGATCTTCTACAAAATAAATGATGTTTCCCTAGTCTTGAGTTACAATTAGGACATCTTCTGCATTTTATTGTAGATTTGGACCATTTACACCATCACCATATTCCTTGTTCTCTTGTAAATATCAAAACATGTAATTTGTATTCTAACCCATATCTTTAGTGCATGGACCATTTTTAAAAGAAAAACTATTCATATTTAGACTTGTACTATATATAGTGTGCAGGCATCAAAAGGATCCAATATGATTTTTCCTTGTACATTTATAAACTACCTTGTTTTTATCACATTTAGTATACTTTAGATAAAAATGTAACTAAAAATGATTATAGGACTAACATTCTTATCTCCATAACCATGTTATTTGTTGAGTTTTTGGAGCCTTAAAATTTTGATTAATGAATTGTTCAAAATCAATGTTCTTGTTGTCAATCCCTTTGATATTACTCATGCCCTTATGCAGAAGACATTTGAACACAAGTTTTTGAGGACACGTGAGACTTTTTTTTAAGTCTAGAGTAGTGGGTTAAAATTATTTGTCCTTCAATCCTAAGTTTGATCTAAAGCTTGGAATTGTTCCTTTACATACATCATGCTTCACACCCATTTTGTGCAAAAGATAGTATCCATGATTTTCTATGTTGTCATATGGTCCTTCAAAATGAGATGCTCATTGAAGACCTATGAGTTTTCTTTCTACATGGAAATGGATTTAGGGTATTTGTTATTGTAGGACTTAAACAAATCTTGAACTTGGTTTTTAATGTGTATAATTATAACATACCCCCTATTTTCCCTATGTCCTACTAAGGGTAGAAGAATCCATTTACTATGATGACCTAAACTCTACAATCCAAGTATGGAGATGGGTTCTTGTTGTAACCGCTACAACACCACCCAATATTTTCCTTAACATCCAAATTTTGGGTCCCCTCATCTCCTTCTCAAGGTCTAATAGGTATGCTTATGCCTTTGAATTGGTAAAATATTTCATAGGCCTAGACGTTATCAAGCCATATGAATTCTCATACTTTCAGGATACATATTTCACATGCTCACCTTTCTTCATCATGGTTCTTATCCTATCAAATACATTAAGTTTTGTTGTGTTGCTGATTTTATGTGGAATTCTCAAACATTATGTTCTCTTTGGCACACATTTTAAATTATAGGAAGGTATATTATTATGATAACCATACCAAGGTTTGATCCTCATCTTATTTAACACATTAGGGTATATGAAATTTCCGTCTTTCCCTCACATATTTAAAACCTAGACCATCATGATTATGAGTAAGGATCCCAACCATGTTTTAACTTAATCCCAGCCTCTAAGATGCATTATTACAAATATTTCTTATCACTTGCACTATATTATTGCATCATGTTGCCAACCCAACTACATGTCAATGTCACCTCTAATCATCAAGTACATTCACATTCTTGAGTGTAAAATCCTTTGAATAAAATTTCTTGTTCATACATGAAATACTAAGTCTTCAAAAATCCCCTAAGTGCATAGATCATCATTATTTCAAAAGTGCATTAGCAACATTTAAATTATAAAATAATATCATGTGTAGCACAATTTGACTAATCTATATTATAGTGTGTATGTAGGGGAACTCCTTAAGCTACATCATATAAAATCATTTTTGAAGGCTATAGGTTATGAAATCAATGAGAAAGGGCACACATATATTGATGCATTCAAGGTCTTATCGATGTGCAAATAAAGAGCTATTATGTTGAAGCTATATGCAAAGCACCAACCATTATAAGGGTTTCAAAGCCAACAATGGACAATGCATAGGCATTAGGGGAATTTTGAGGTCTAAAATGGGCCTCCTAAGGAAATTATAAAATAATAGTGGAAAAAATCAAATAAGATTTGATGACATCATCAAATTTTAGAGGGAAAAATGGAAAAATTACTTTTTCAACTCATATTTTCAACTTATCTCCCAAATTTTTAACTCAAATTTCGAGTGGGAGTACTCGTTGGATGCGAAATTTAATTCCCCATCCAAGGAGTACCCATGTTGCATACTTTCGATGGGTCCTACTACACGAAAAATGAGAAATACAAAAAAAAAATGTGATTACAATCACGTTTTTTATGTATTTCTCATTTTTCGTGTAGTAGAGTTCATCGAAAGTATGCAACATGGGTACTCCTTGGATGAGAAATTAAATTTCGCATCCAACGAGTACTCCCGCTCGAAATTTGAGTAAAATTTTTGGGAGATAAGTTGAAAATACGAGTTGAAAAAGTAGTTTTATTATTTTATTATTTTTTTAATATTTTTACCCTTTTATTTAAAAAATGGTGAATCATCCCCCATGGTTGACATCATCATCTTGAATCCTATTGGTCGTTATAAATTTTATTTTTGTTGTACATTTTTCTTATGAGGCCCATTTTAGACCTCAAAATTCCCCTAATGAAAATACACGAGAGAGACATATATATGTAAATACATAGGTGTTGGACCCATATCAAATGCGTTGAGGAACTTATTAAGTATGCTATAAGATGAATTAATACAATACGTAGGCCATGTTGAGAATAATCTATTCAATATGCCATAGAAAGATATTAAAATGACATGACGTATATTGTGTTAAAGACCAATTCAAAGTATACATTGAAGGAAAAGATACCTTGCAAGCAATGCTGAATAATTTAAAGTGAGTGGTATATATATATATATATATATATATATATATATATATATATATATATATATATATATATATATATATATATATATATATATATATTGCATGAGCTAAAAGAAGCCAAGAAGAATAAGAAGTGCTTCTGTGTTGGGATTAAGCAAGAAACTAGTTAAACAATCATTGAGAAGCCACTAAAAGATGCGTTGAAAGTCATCATGTATAAGGGCACTATGTGTGTGAAGCTCACAATCTTAAACCCTTGTCTTTAACCATTGCAATAGCACCAACACTACCTTTCCCAATGTAAATTCAACTATGTGTTTCCATGAAGATAAATATTATATAGCACATGTGTTGAGAATAAGATGAACCAATAAACAACACGCTGGAGGCTACATCCAAATGTTTCAATGCTTATGTAGAGGAATATTAATACATTATAGTGTGTTGGAATTGCATTAATACCATGTGCAAATATCCAATACAAAATATGATGAAAGAAATTGATATACAATGTGTTGGAAACTTGTTTAAACATTGTGATATAGGCTATGATTCACCAAAGTAGGGGGGCCTTACTTTCACTGTTCAGAAATTTATCATACATGTCGAATCACTAGCCCTTCACAGTCAACGGGCCAATCGCTACCGATACAAAAGGAGTGTATCAAGTATGTGCATTGGATAATACACAACAAGCATTGCAATAAAATATTACAAATAAAATGTGCCGAAGTGATAAAAAAATGCATTGCATTGCCCACAAGAGATAATAAAAAGCATTAAGAGTTTAAAACATAATTGGAACCATTACAAGAATTACGCAACATGTTATGGGAAAATGTATATCAAACACATTGATGCCATGTGTTGGCCATTATTTCCAAACAATGCACTAGAGATAAGATGATAAGAATTTAGCACATAAACTATGATGAAAGTTACATTAAGAAGCACAAATTATGTGTTATATCCATTTGAGAAGTGCTACAAGGCTATAGTATATTGAAGGGTCTCCATATGAAGTTACTTTGACCGTGCCAACTCTCATAAAGGTTACAAGAACATGATAAATGGATAATGGTCTCATTGAATTTATATCATATATCAAATGCATGTGAATAACCATATATTTGAGTTGTTGAGGAGGTGAGGTCTTAATAATAACAAAGGAATGTGCCAAAGGCCATCGTATGTAAGTGCATTGCGCATTTCCAGATCCTAGTCCTAAACCTTTGTCTCTAATAATTATGTTGGCGTCAACACAGTGGAAGGTTATAAAAATATGCATTAAGCATACACATCCAAATGTGCTACAGGATATGTATGAGTGCCCCAATAATATATGCAAGTTACGCAGGATTATACTTTTTCAAATGTGTTGAGTAGGACTATAACAGAATGTTAGGGAGAAAATTATGCGCACACCATCATAGTGAATAGTTAGCACAAGAATGTAGGCCAAGATTTGTGTGATAATGCAATGGGAAGCATCGGTGTGCCAACCATTTACAAAAGGTGTTGAGGACCATTGAAAGGAATAGCGTATATCATCATGTCAAAAGGGTGGAAGAAGAATCAGCCGAGCAATTAACAATGTAAACTTTGAAACAAGAACGTAAACGAGTACCCGCTTTTTTTAGGTAGAAAAAAATGTTCTGATTTTGAAAAGTATTGATTCATAATACTCTTAATTTTTTTTAGCATGTTTTTAACACATTAAATTTTCTTATGTACCAAGTATAGACATTATTTTTAAAATGTTAGTGTTTTTTATGTTGATTTTTAAAAGTGTTGATGCCAACATCATCCCTCTTTTTTAGAAGACTTATTTTTACTTAAAATTTTCTAGTCTATTAAATGATAATAATTTATTTCTAAATTTAACAATTTTTTAGGTACTCATCTTCTTCCTCTTCACTTACATAATTTTTTAATATGTTTTTCAGGTTTTTTTTTTTTTTTGTGGTAGTGAGATATTTTATTTTTTGCAATGTCAAAAAAACAAAAAAGTCAAAATTTTAAAGTTTCAATCTTCTATCTAATTATATATTGTTAAATAATATTTCATTTCACATGAAATAATTGTCACTAAAAAAGCAAGTGTTTTTAACAATTTACATTAAAAAAACATTTTGAATATAGAAATAACTAAAAAATACACAATTTGAGACTTTTTTGGCTAAAAGTGACATGTCAAATAAACCATTTTTATAGGAAAAAATTAACAAAAAATGTATAAAAATTAGCAATTTTTGTGAATTTTATGTCAAAAGTTAATAATAATTACATTTTTTTTCAAAACTTACATGATTCACATAAAAATGAAGTGAAAATCACATTATAAAAATACTAAACATTCAACAACAACAATTGAATATTTATTTATTCTCATAAAATGTCAAAGTCAAAACATTACAAGTGTAACTTATTACTAGTTACAAAAAATGAGCTTCATTTGAAAGCTTAACTAAAATTTAATCAATAATATCACGCAACCCAAAATCTTCATCTTCAAGAGTTCATTATTGTCCTCTTCCACAATATTTTCATTATTGGCTTCAGTTTCATCATTTTCCTCTTTTGATGGATATTTGATGTCTGCGAATGTCCCAAAGTATTCCTTTCCAATCAGTCCATCTAATGGTGGTTGAGGTTCCTTTGGTTTTTTTCTACAGGGGATTCATTAAATCCATTTTTCTCAAACCAACTTATTGCATTGCATATGGAAGAAATTGAAGAGCATTAATTATTTGCTGAATAAATTTTCATTGTAATGGGTCTTTTTCAATGGAAATGCAATTTCTTCCTTTTTGTAAGAAACATGCTAGTGTTTTACCTAATCATCAAGTACAAAAGAAAAAAATTAGTAAATTAGTATAAACACAAAAAATTTAAAAAAGAAAATAGTGAAATTCATTTTTATATAATAAAACTTACCTGGGCCTCAAAATAAATCCAAAACCCAATCTCCTTCATTTGAACATAAATATAAAAGATAGTTAATCAATGACTGTGGTTTTTGATATATGTTAAATATCTCTCCTTTTGCTTATTTATCTTCATATGTTAGTTTTTTTTACAACAACATCATGGGCCAGTACTTGGCTATGATTCTTTCCATCTACTTGATTGAAAAGAATATGCTTATAACTATCATCCTTTGTCCAACTTTCAACATGAATGAACTCATGGTCACTTATAATTGGTTGATTTCCTCCACAAATAAGATTTGGCTTTTGCATGTAACATGAAATAGTAAAAGTTCAATTAACTTGTATATAAATGATTTTTTTAACATTAATAAAAAATACATTTTCAACGTCTTACCATGTAAGTTGCATCCTTGACTTTAATTTTCCCTTGAAGCTTGATAATAACAACCCTAATTGTGTGTCTGAATAAAATGTCACAAATCTCCATAATGGTGATGTTGTGACTCCTATAAATACTACAACCACTTTACTAAATTCTTAATAAGGGTCATTATCATATTCAATTTTTTGGATATTGAAACCATGAGGAATATCTGCAATAACTAGGGAATAATCCCTTTTAGGTATGAGTTTTGCAATGTCTTCACAATCACCTAAAATTATTTGATATTGGATAGTGTGGATCTCATTCCAAATGAAATGATTAAGACTAGGATCAAGTTCAACATCACTAAGACGTTGTTTTCTCATCCTTTCCATTTTATTTTTTTTCAGTAAAGCTTATGAAACTATCTAGTGCTCCATTTGCATCCTTCTTCATCTTTAATAATATATATATATAATTTATAAAATAAAAATAATATACATATGAATAGAAATTAATGTATGAATGAACATAACTTTTTTAACTTCAAGACAAAAATCTTTTAGCACTGATGTAGAACTTGAATCTGGGTAGTTGCGTACAACATCATCCCAACTATCTTCGTTCAACAATTTAACCATTTGTTCTTGTATTCTGATATAAACCTTGTGACTGAATAAATAAAGTAAACAATGTTAATATAGTGATATGTATAACAAATAATACCAACAACAATATATTATATTTAACATAAACTTATAATCCAAAAAAAAGTAAAAATAACAAACTTTAGAAATTCATCAGACATTTCTTCCATTGATAATTCTCTCGACTTTACACGAGATAATATTGTTTTGACAAGATTTTCATGCTTCACTCCTTACATTGATCTCCAAGGTGTGATAGTCATATCTTCTGGAAGGAGCTTCATTTCAGGACCTAATTTACTACTAGTACATATCAATGGTTAGACTTTTTTACCTTCTGAGTTTTGATGCCAACGTTCTCCCACAACTCAAAAATCTGATCAATAAATTCCCATATCTCTCTAGTTCTAAATGCAAATTGGAAAATGTTATCCATACCTCTGAATATTTCATAATTTACTTTTCCACCTTTTGAAATTATTTTTTCTTCGATTTGATAACCGATTTCCATACAACATTCCTTCTGGAATGCATGAGCAACCTTTGTCTTATCACCACCACGTTTTTCTTCAAATTCACTATGAATAAATATGACCCTTTGGATGAAAGTCATATACATCCTATACTCATTATCTGAATTATGATCCCATTCCAATAACTTTGATTATGTATATTTTAAACCAACATAAATGATACAATTCATTGTTTCAAAATGCGGGTTATTGGGATATTCCTCCATCAAATTCCTTTGAGCTTATACAAAGTGGTTGCCCCCAAGTACATAATATTTGTATTCAAAACATTTTGACTTGTCAAATGATTCTTTGTTAGGAACCCGACTTGGCTCAACAAGAAGAACATAATCAACCACATGTGCAAAAGGGTTGTACCTCATCTATGTTTTCAAATTGTGAACATGCAAGTGGCGTGGCTTTCTAATTTGATATTTGATCTGTCCTTCATCTGGCTTGTAGACTTGAATGGCATTAAGTTGAAATGACCAACCACCCTCATTTAAATTTATCTTCGCCAAATGATGTCGAATGGAATTTTGTTTTGTTTTCATAATGCCATCCTCTAAATAAGCTCCTAGTGTAATGATTTCCCTGTTTCTTTTTTAGTTTTCACTAGGACCTTCACTATTGTCCATGATTTTTTTCAGAATGAGAAATTTTTTGTTTCTTCCTCCTATTGGTTATGATATTTTCTTCAACCGAAACAATATCCTCATCATCAACGAAAAGGGAGAAATTCTTGGAAATTTTTGTTTGTTTTTTATGGCTCTTCTCCTTTCTAACATCAGTTCTAATATGATCCTCAGATATGACAACACATTCTTCAACTTCAACTTCAGCTTCAGCTTCAGCTTCAACTTCCTCATTTTGAAAAGTAACATGTATAACTTAACTAGATTGATCCCTTTGATATAATCTTGTAGCATCATGAAGTATTTTTTTTGGCTTCTTTTTTCATATCTTCTTCTTCATGTTCATGGAAAATGGAGACAACATTCATAATATATCACTCTATATAATAGATTCTCCCCAACATAATTGAAATGCCCTCAGAAAAATCTTGTAAAACAAAACATAATATGTCAATATTAACAAAGTTATTAAAAATACAATGATACAGTCTGAATAACACAAAACAGATAAGTGTAAATAAAAATATTTACAATCTTCTGTGCAATATGTTGTACAATATGTTTGCGTATCTTTGAATAATCTTCCCCCATGTTATACATCGACAATGTAAATTGATATCTAAGTTTATCATGTGACTTGGGTTGTTCTGAAAGTATATAAGAATTTTCAGTATTTGGAAGAATGTATAGGTCTAGTACATTTCCCACCAGGTCATTACTTTCATAATCAAAATTCCTACTAGCATATAGATATAATTGAAGAGTTTCGTCTTCTACCATGCATATTTTGAATGATCACTTCTGTTGATTTCTTCCAGTATGAAACCAACTTCTTTTCTTTTGTGGATGCATCTCCTACATTTTTAGTAATTAACTGAGGTACAGTTCATCCAACAGTGATTTTTGAAGGCCCACCTATAGCTTTAGATGATGAAAATGTTGACTTTGGTCCAAAAAGGTTGACAGAAACCTTCATTGATGCCATTTTCCCGCAAACATATAGATCTACATATAAATTAGTAAATCACAAAAAAATATCTTACGTAAACAAAATATGAAACCAGTTCTTTTAAAAAAAAATATATATATTTTTTACATTTTTTCCCCAAGAGAAACTGTAAAAAAAAATTATTATTTTTTTTAACAATTTGGGGGTCGATTTTCAGAATTCCCCTCCTAAATTTAAAACAAGTTCCTTTAAAAAAATTTAAATTATTTTATGTTTTCTCCCCGACCCCACTAGAATTTTTCTTTTTAATATGCCCAAGGGGCCGATTCTCATAATCAGGGCTGATTCTTAGAATCGGCCTCCCTGCCTTGGGTGCCCTCAGGCTCGGGCAGACGTGCCCACGGTGTGGCATCTGCCCACAACATGGTGCCCACGACATCCATAATATGGGTGGACGTGCCCCCGAGGCGGCGTCCGCCCAAGCCCAAGGGCACCCACAGGGCGGCGTCCTCTAGAGACCAAGGGCCGCCCGCAGCATGGCCGTCGTTGGCAGCCGTGCTACAGGTAGACTCGCCCATGGGGCGGCGTCCACTCGAGCCACTAAATTGGCCCCCTTACCTAGCAGGGGGCTAATTCTGAGAATCGCCCCCCTGCAAGAATCAACCCCCCTGCCTAGTAAGGGGACGATTCTCTGAGTTACCCCCACTACCTAGCAAGGGGTTGATTCTCAGAATCGACCTCCTACTAGGTAGGGGGTGATTGACTGGCTCAGGCGGATGCTGCCCACGTATGCCCACAAAACGACATCGTCAACAGCCGTGTTGTAGGCAGACGTGCCCACAGGGTGGCATTCGCCTGCAGCACAGTGTCGATGACTTCCCACAGCACGACGTTGATGCGCCCACAGGGCGGTGTCCGCCTGCAGCATGGTGTCGACGACAACCATTTTTTGGGTGGACGCACCCATGGGGCGACGTTCGTCTGCAGCACAGCGCCGATGAACCCACGGGGTGGTGTCCACCCAAGCCACCAATCAGCCCCACTACCTGGTAGGGGGCAAATTCTAAGAATCAACCACCTTCCAAGCAGGGGGTTGATTCCTAATTTTGAGAATCGGCCCCTGCCAGGCAGGGGGTCCCAGAATCAGCCCCTCTTCCTGAGAATCCGCCCCTTGCCAGGTGAGGGGGATGATTGATTGGCTTGGGTGGACGTCACCCTGTGCTGCGGGTGGAGGTTCCCACGGGGTGGTGTTCGCTCGGGCACACACGGCGCCCATGTTACAGGCAGATGCACCCATGGGGCGACATTCGATCGACCCCAAGGGAGGCCTTAGGTACCCTCAGGCTTGGGCTGACACCATCTCGTGAGTGCGTCTACCCTCAGCACGGGTGCCCTGACTCGAGTGGGTGTGCCCACCGACCCCCTACTTGCCCAGGGGCCAATGGGCACGTCAAGCAGGGTGTCGGTGGGCACGTCCACTTGAGCCATAACAGCCATGTGCTGCCATAGGCTAGCCCACCCACAATATCCATGTTAATTTTATTTTTAATTTTAGATAATAAAAAAAAATTATTTGGTTTTCTATCGTTATTTGGATGTACCTACCAAAAAAATTTAACTGTAAAAGCTGGTAAAATTATAAGGGTTTAAAATATTTACTAAGTGAAATTTGAACTTGACTCTCATTAATTTTAACAATTTACTAATTTGTAGAATAATAGAAGGAAAACTAACCTTTCGAAAGTGAGAATCTCTCGTTGACAATGTTACTACTCTAGAAAATCATTACAAGCTTTTAAACAAAACTCGAGAAATCTTGATGTGATGTGTGGAATAGTGACAATGAAATTTCTTATAAAGCGAAAATAACGGAATTTATTTTTGGTGGGGTAAATGTGGGATAAAAACTATGATAAATATTTAAAAAATAAAATCTATATTGAAGTAAATGTTATTTAATTTAATTAAAAATATTTTAGTTTGAAAAAAAATATTAAAAGAAAGATGTGTATGGAATATAATTCAAAATTAGGGTTCATATTAAGAGAATATTTTAGTAACTAATTTTCAAATGAATCGTAGAAATAAAATTTGGTGGGACATACTTCAAGTAAACATTTTCGGCGAAAAATTTTGGAGGGAAAATTTCATTGTTTCAGCTATATATTATCATTTGGAGAGAGATCATTTGCATCATTCAACATCTCTTGTTTGAATGTTATGGATTCCTCTGATACTGAAGTTTCGTTTTATGAAGCATCAACATCTTTGTCACATAACAAATCTATTCATATTGATGAATATAATTAGAGAAGTAGTGACAAATGAAAGATTAATATTTTCAAATGGATAGAGAGTCTAATTTTCCACTTATTCCTAATACTATGGACTATGAGAGCAACAATGACGAATGACAATATGAAGAATTTCCAAAAACTAGAGACTCACAATTTCCACTCAGTCCTAATCCTAAGGAATTTGAGAGCAATAGTGATGAATGGAAGGATGTAAAATTTTCAGTGGATAGAGAGTCACATTTTCCACTTAGTCCTAATCCTAAGGACAATGAGAACAATAATGATGAATGGTCAGATAAAAAAATTTCAGTGGATAGAGAGTCACATTTGCCACTTATACCTAGTCCTAAATACTATGAGAGCAATAGTGATGAATGGCAGGATGAAAAATTTTCAGTGGATAGAGAGTCACATTTGCCACTTCTTCCTAATCCTAAGGACTATGAAAGAAATAGCGATGAATGGCAGGATGAAAAAATTTTAGTGGATAGAGAGTCACATTTTCCACTTACTCCTAAGTCTAAGGATTATGAGAGAAATGGTGACGAATGGCAGGATGAAAACATTTCAGTAAATAAAGCGTCACATTTTACACTTACTCCTAACCCTATGGAATTTTAGAGTAGAAGTGATGAAGGGAAGGATGAATAATTTCCAATAAATCGAGAGTTTCAATTTCCACTTACTCCTAATCATACGGACTATCTGAGAAACAGTGACGAAGGTCGGGATGAAGAATTTCCAATAAATCGAGAGTCGCAATCATTAGGGGAATTTTGAGGTCTAAAATTGGCCTCCTAAGAAAAATGTACAACAAAAATAAAATTTATAAGAACCAATAGGATTCAAGATGATGATGTCAACCATGGGTGATGATCACCATTTTTTTAAGTAAAATGATAAAAAGATTAAAAAATAATAAAATAATAAAACTACTTTTTCAACTCATATTTTCAACTTATCTCCCAAACTCTTTACTAAAATTTCGAGTGGGAGCACTCGTTGGATGCAAAATTTAATTCCTAATCCAAGGAGTACTATCCATGTTTCATACTTTTGATGGACCCCTCTATATGAAAAATGAGAAAAATGGAATCATGTTTTTCATGTATTTATCATTTTTCGTGTAGCAGGATCCATAGAAATTATGCAATAGGGGTACTCAGATGAGGAATTAAATTTTTCATCCAGTGAGTACTCTCGCTTGAAATTTGAGTAAAAATTTGGGATATAAGTTGAAAATACAAGTTGAAAAGTAGTTTTTTCTTTTTTCCCTCTAAAATTTGATGATGTAATCAAATCTTATTTTATTATTTCCACTATTATTTTATAATTTCCTTAGGAGGCCATTTTAGACCTCAAAATTCTGCTAATGTTCCACATAGTCCTAATTCTATTGACTATGAGAGCAGCAGTGATGAAGGGAAATATAAATATGGTGAAGAATATCCTCCAATTCAGTATTTCAAAACCACAGATGATGGTATTGAAAATTTTCATGCCACCAAATATGGTAATGAATATTTTTCAAAGAATGTTGGTGGTTAATTTCCTAACTATATTGAAAATGATAATAGTAAGAATAGTATTCCTCCTAATGATCATGGAAATGCTTGTTCAGAGAATGATGAAATGATAGAGCTGTTGCCAGCAAATATTATTTCTAGGAGTAGGATTAGACCTTTTCGTATCAATCCAAGATGTTCTAGTTATATAAGGGGTAGAGTAGTATATCTCACGAGAAGACGTTCTATCAGTGAGCTCATTTCAAGTGATTGTTGTAAAAAGGTTTACTTGAAACATATTGATTTCAAATTTGCTTTGGATAAAAGGAAGAACTATTTATCAATAAATAAAATCATGCAGGATTCATATTTAGTGGGGTGCATGCAATATACACTGGCAGATTATGATTATCATATTGGGTATTATTTTCTCTGTAGAAAGGTTTTCAAAATGATTCATTCACTTGGAAATTTTCGTCT
Organism: Pinus albicaulis; assembly: GCA_034641835.2. Lineage (NCBI taxonomy): Eukaryota > Viridiplantae > Streptophyta > Pinopsida > Pinales > Pinaceae > Pinus > Pinus albicaulis. The sequence goes on from CM076572.1 coordinate 193,747,833, forward strand.
ATCAAGAATACAATATATTTTGGAAAGGGATCCTACATATTATTCAGAATTTCATCATAAACGAGAATGTGGGCCACTAGCAAACACTGTAATGTCATGGCTGCAAGACTTCTTTTCAAAACATGGAGAGTGTTTGCAAAATAGAGATATAATACATATTCTAGATAATTTCTCAAGACGAGAAATCTACAACTTATACAAGGAATATGGAGAGGGTGTTGAAGGAAATGGTCATTTTATTACATATCAATATCTAGTGCAGATATGGAGGAGAGAATTCAACAAAGTTCATATTCCTAAGAAGACAAGGATGTGGGTTTCCAGTACATGTGCTTGTCTAAAATAAAAAAGGGATAATTGTCGAGAAGAAAGAGGTAAGAATTCATAACATTATTATTTAAATTGTATAGTTATCAACTATGAAAATGTATTTATTAATACATTTATTTTATGTTATGTGTAGATTCCCTTGTTAAAGCCCTTCAAGAGCATCGCAAACAAAAATCAAGTGAAAGGAAAAATTTGTACAAGCATCGAAAGAAGTGTTATGATAATCCAAATAAATATTTGGGTTTGATAATTGATTGTATGGACCAGAAGAAAACACTTCTACCACATTTTGTTCGCACACCCAAAAATTTGTAGGAGGAAAAATTTATCTAGTTTCACTTGGTCGGTTGCATGGTCTTCAATGGGAAAATGTCACCAAGAGTTTACTTCACAACTCCAAATATTCATAATGATGTAAATCTGACAATAACCATAATTCATGATGTGCTTTCTCATTGGGGTGGTAATCTTTCTGAAATTTTGTATCTACAATTAGGCAACACTTTTCGTGAAAACAAAATCATATTGTTTTTGGATATATAAACATGCTTATTGAATTGAGAATTTTTCATAAGGTAAAGGTTGGTTTCCTTCTTGTTGGGCACACTCACGACCATATTGATCAGATGTTTAGTCGTTTTTCAGTAACATTGAGGAGGATCTTTCCATAATTAATTGAATGTATTAAGAAATCATATATTCCAGAGCCTATTTTTCATGTGTAAGAAGAAAATGTTGACATGTGAAGGTTTATTCTCGAATCACATGGTGAGGATAAATGCATTGAACAAATTAATGACATTAGTTTCCAACATCAATTTCGTATCAACTTACAAATTGATGGGAAAACACTTATATGGGGCAAGAAGTATTCAATTACTGTAGAATGGGCGCCATCATCAGGTTTGAAATTTTTGAAGTTCATTCTAGAGCATCCAATATTTGCGTCAAATATATTTTTATTACTATCAGTTGGTGAAGTTCATAATGCACGAAGGAAAAAGAGAGATATAGATTATTTTGAATGCCTGGAAGAAATTTAAAAAAAAGCATTAGATATACATATGAGTACTTTGATGTTGCTAATTCAGTTTGGCGTGAGTCCTTTTTCAATTATCATAGTGATATCCTTTCAAGACCAACAAATGAAGATATTTTTTTGAAGACTCCATTTATTTGGCTACAAAATATGTCAAATGAACAGGACGAAACAAACATTCTTGAACAACAACAATCACACAATATTATTATTTCTACACAGGTGGAGGAAAGAGAAATGTATATTTATATTGGTTCCAGAAGATCTCGTGCACAACCTAAAGCCACGGAATACCTTTACAAGGGTTTAGTATAGGATATTAAGGAGGGTTGCATGATCACAGTCTTAGGACATGAAGATCCACATGGCTATCCATTCTGGGTTGCCAAGGTTATAAAGGTGATTACAGAAAATGAAGATGTTACAGGTTTTGAAGTACATTGTTATGCCACAAACACATACCCATTCAATGGTGTGTACAAGCCAGAGATGGTAGTTGATAAAAAAAATTGGAGGAAATATAAAAGGAAAGGGTACAAATATAAATCGTTGCCACACGGACCTCTTAAAATTGGAGGAAGTTGACATACTTGTTTATGAATTCAATTTAACAAAGAGAGGAACTCTTCGCTCTAGGAAGATAGAGATTCTGAAGAGGTTGTTACCACAAGAAACAGTGCTGAGATGGTAGTCTATTGAACCTAGTCATACATCTAGAAGAATTTTGAAACCTCAAGTGGTGGGCATGCATGTTGACTCATATGGGGCACTAGTTGATGAAAGAGAAGAATATGGAACATCTTCATCTGCATCCAATCATTCATCTAAATATGTGAATTATGATGGTGTGCAAGAAAATATCAGTTATTTTGAATAATTGTGTAAGACAATTGATATCAATGATGTTTGCATTTAGCAATGAAAATGATATTTTAACTTCCCTATGATCTTACATGTAGTTATGAGTCATTTTTATGTTTTTTGTATTATATGTTTTAATTATGATGAATTCATTTGTCTAAAATATTCACAATGTAACAATAACTTGGAGAAATAATTTATGTTTCATTGGGTTATTTGAGTCATATAATTTTTTCATAATATCATGGTTGAAATATGTTGAAAAGTTAATATTTTTTAATTCTATGGGTGAAAAATTGGGAAATATATTTTATCTTTAAAATTATGGTTGAAAACAATTAGAATTTTAGGGATTGTTAGTGTCATGATATTATATGTTAAATGACATGTATAAAAATTATTAGAATTTTAATGTGTTTAAAATCTCATTATTTTATATTTAACATCATTACTAAAAATATGTTGAAATTGTACCCAGAAAATAAAAATGGTATTCTAGCACCAAAAATTGTGTGTTTTTTCCATTTATTTGGCACATGAAAATTGGTTTTACTGCCATTATTAAAAAATGTTGCAAATTAACCCTAAATTAATTAATTAATTAATGAATTAATAAAAATAAAAAAAAACTCGTTCTAGAATACACACTTTTCGTTTTTGGGTTGTTTTTCATGTTTTTTGGGGTTTTTTTTTGCTAGAGTTCCCGTTTTCAGTTTATAGTTCATGTTTCAAAGTTTGCGTTGTTAATTTTCTACATCAATATTTTAGGGCTATGAATTGTGATTTGTTTCTCAATATTAATTATATGGATCAATTACTATTTGTGATAATTGTTTCTTATCTTATTAAAGCATGCTCATATTATATTTTAATTAATGATTATGTGTTTAGATTGAAATTGTGACATGGTTATGCGACATTTATATCTAGAAACTTCGTGAAGGCATGGTCTGAATTGGTGATAGTCATTGAATAGTCAACCCAGCACCAAGTTGACCCTTGGGTATAATGAAGGCATCACTACATCAAGAGCACATTGAATTCCAGTTATCATATTGTAAATGTATTATTTTTTCATTAATGACAAATATTGAAATTATGGAAAAGGCAAAGAGGGAATATCAAAGGTCACTTAGAATCTCAAGATCCATGATGGAAGTCTAAAAGTCTTAGGGGAGATAAAGAGTCAATTGGAAGTCGAAAGGTCATGAGGGAGTCCAAAATTCATAGGAGAAGGTGAAAGGTCACCCTCCTCATTTCTATAAATGTAACCTCATGCATCATTCAAGGGGAATTTAGAACTTAAGATAGGCTAGTAATTAGATTTTTACTTTTTTCTTAGTTGAAACCATTCACTCTTGGTAGCCTATAAGTGGAGGGATTGTGAGGTTAGTGCTATGTTATGAAAATGATATTAACTACTCTTGCCCCACTATTGGGTTTTGACAAGCTTGTTGTACATGTATTTGAATGGATGACAATATTAATGGTAATATTTTCAATTCATGCATTGATTCTCACACATTCCTCTGTTGTTATATTAGCTATCTAGTATTCCAATTATGTGTGCATGTGGTTTACACACTAGTTACATTTTTATGAACTAATTTGTTTTCATGCATCCTGTGTGTTGGATTTGAATACTTACTCTTCAATCAATGTTAATGTTAGTGATTAATTGTGAGCTAGTTTTCATTTGGGCTCTTGCACTTTCTTACTTGAGTATGTCTTAGTTAGTATCAACTATTTGATTCTCCCTTAAGTCATACTCTCACTCATTATTATTTTTTTATGTTCTTGTATCGTATTCTACAAGTCAACAATAAAGGGATTATTTCATCCTCATCCTTTTGACATAGTACACTTGATCTCACACTTATCTCTGCATTTGATATCCAAGAGAAAACACACACACACAATGGCAATTAGGTTGGTATCCTAGATGGGGCTCCTATCCAAAACGGTGTGAGGTCTAATTAGGACTTCATATTAGAGATACCCCCTAGTGTTGGCATACTATCCAACATCGTCGACACATTTTGATGCTAGAAGGAAGGCCAGATTAAAAGTTGACCATGTGGAGTCCAGTTTTGAATATTTTATTTTGAAAAGGCTCCTCCTTATATATTAATCCCCAAATTTTTTTCCAAAATACCTAATATTTTGATTCCCGCAGATATAGTCCATCACTTGTCACAATTTAAGTTTTATGGTGAGGGTGAAACAACTATATTGGGACATATGTTTCAATTTCTTTAATTTTTTCATTCTAATGGAATACAATGCAAGGATTCCATTTGCAAGTTATTCTCCCTCATGCTTGAAGATCATGTCAAGGAATGGTGCAACACTTTACCAGTTGCATCTATCCTTTCTTTTGAAAAAATCATTAGGGAGCTTTGTGAAGCTTTTGACAGGTATGATTATCAAGATGTGTATAAGAGGATCAATCAACTTAGAGTAAAACTAGATGAGTTTTTGGAAGATTTTGTTGATAGGTTTCTTCATATTTGCTATGAATTTCCTAAAAGAGATGTGGAATTGGATTTCTTGGATAAAAAATTTCGACGGTTGGTTTGTGTCTCACTGAAACAATTTGAATCTGTAATGAATATTGATATTCAATCCTCCAATGATTATGGTAATCCTCAACTCCTAAATCATCCAGATATTATCCCAAATCTTGTTTTCCCAACTTTTGTGAGACATGAGATACCCCAATTCTTAGAGGGAGAAATTTTGGCCCCTAAGATCTCTCATCCTCCTAATTTTTCACTACTAAACAAATTTTTCACTACTAAACAAATTTTTCAATGTGAAAATTGGGAAATCCAAAAATCAAAATGCTGACCCACTTCTCTCTATTGATGAGATTCAACCTAATCCCACTGAACATATTTCTAAATCCACTCATGAATGTCTCCATCATATGCTCCCACCTTTATCTTCTTTCAATGATCAATATCTTGTTTGAAATGACACTGATTGTTCAAATAATTTAGTAGATCAGAATTTGAATGTTGGTCCATCGATTCTTTGAAATGACATCATTGGGAATGACCTAAATCTTGAATCATATTTTATCAAAAGTATTGTTGCTTCAAGGGATGAATTTCATCCTTTATCATTCAAACCTCATGACTCCCTAAACCTCAATTCGCTTGATCAATCAACTATACCAATACTTGCTTCAAATATTCTTTATTTTCAATCTGTTGGGTCATATAGTGATCAAGTACAATGTGGTAACATTTCACATGTAAATGAGAAAAACAATGAAGACACGTCCTATATTTCTCCTATCTTCCAAATCCCAGTATGCCCAGACATTGGTTTCCTTTCCTAGGTTAATGTCTCGCAATATATGGTTAATCATGAATCCTGTGGTATTGGTAATTAGTTAAGTGAAATTCAAACGCTTCATCAATATGAAAGCTTGGGAAACCATCATCCTGATGACAATGATTTTACTGATATATATGGCGAGGAATCCTTAGATACATTTGTCGATCTCTTTTTCTCTTAATAATATTTGGATTTGCAAGGCTTAGATTTTTAATTTGATCTGATCGTAGAAGAATTTCTCACAGGGATTTCTCCCTCATCTTAGGACCCCTTGTGTCTCGATGAATCAATTGATGTTGAAAAAATTACAAATCCTCTAAATTTTCAATCTAATGAATCATATGTTAGGTTGACACAGGGTGATAAGGATTCATCTCCTAAAAAGGAAAATAATGCAATTATTGAGTCACTACATTATGGCTTGCAATATCCAACATTGGGTGGGGATAACTTATTCGTTCAAGTTGTTTGTGAAATATCTTCGATCTACACATCAGTTTTTATAAGTTGAGAAGAATTTTACGACTTGAATAATCTATTTGATGATGTCAAAACATCTAATCAAACCAATGATTCTAACGACCTCCATCTGATTGATAATGATATTGTTGAAATAACTGATGACGGTTGTGTTCATACAATTTTTTATCTAAGAAAGCCCTCTAAATTTGATCACTTAACATTTGAAAGTTTAGGTAATTTTGAGGAATTCAAGGCACTTTAGCCTTTGCTGATGGTTATGTTAGGTTCTCACGATCCTGATAATATCTCTGAACTAGGTCACGTTAGGATTTTCTCCCATGATTTTTTTCTCAACATTGTCTCACTAGATGTAAGTTCATTCTTTAAATAATTTTAATACTTTCAAATTAATTGTCAAGATAGATTCATTAATCGGATAAAATCTTGTTTGATTCATTCTTCCTGATGCAAATAACCTTTCAGCCCCCTTGTATTGAAACTAGGTTTTTAATGCATATCTTCGAGGGATGTACAAGGTTTCATAGCCCATCATGTTGATTATCAGGATAGGGATGATCATTGGAAAAATGATTGCTTTCTGTCAAACTCTTCCATGATTGATCAAATCCTCATCTCTCTTCTTCATGTTATGAAGCTAATCATTCTTGTTTTGGTGCAAGTTATCCTCTTGAGTGTTAATTAGTGTTTGAACCACTTGGTGGAGTAAAAATTACATGTTGTCAAAGCTATTCCTCAAGTTGATATGAACTTTAGTATAATTTGATTCTTGGAGAATTTGTTAATCTTTTGTCAACATGTTCTCATTATACCCTATATAATGAATGTTTTTCGATACCTAATATATCAACAACGATTGTTAATTACCTATATTTTCATGTTGTTGGTCTAGTTTGTAACTAGGTAGAAGATGATGATTTTTTACATTCTGAGGAAGAAATTGATGGATTCTTAGCTCATATTTTCATTGATGTCCGATTGTTAGCATGTGTAGATGAATATTTTACCATCCAAATAATCTGTAAAATCTCTCAAATCCACTCATATCTATCTTTAGAAAATGGAGAATCCTATGTGTTAACTCACTGATCTAATCAAAATACTAGCTTTAATAATTTTAATTCAGTTAATCATTCTCCAATCGGTATATTTGAAGATAGTTGTTCAATTACATATGTTGATTTTACCAAGACAATAAATGCCCACTATTCACCATCTAAATGTTTAGATACTTTTGGAGAAGTTGAGGAACTTCAGCTTTTGCTGATGGCTATGTCAAGTCCTCATGACCTCAACAAGGTTTTTGAACAAGATCAGATTATGTTTCTCCCACAACATTATCTCCATAACTCAATTATGTTGATTGAAATCTTATCTTTCCAAGAATTTTGAAGTTTTCATGTTGGCTATTTTGAATGTCATGATCAAATCACTAATTGCTTAGAGAAGTCTTATCTTGCAATTTTTGTTGTTAATAATAAGTTTCAATATTATCTTTTGATTGATACAAATGAAAACATGGATGGATGTGCATTTGCGAGACACTTTCAGGGTATTCATGTCCATCATTTTATCCATTGAGGTAGAATTTCACCTTGGATAGAGCAAGATTTTATGGCACACTTCTCTACCAGTAAGAAATATCTTCATTTTTTTGTCTGAGCTATACAAGTAAATATTTTTTACATTTACACATTTCCTTGTGTGGATATTGATTCTTAACATATTTTTGTTTGCATGTCAAGAAAAACTGACCTGGATTCACTTGAAATTAGATTTCACATGAAATTGACCTCTTCTATAAGTTAGATTATATTAGGGTTTAAATGTAGTTCATTTTTTTATTATAATGATCATATTGTAACATCGCCATGCCACATCTACCTAAGTAACCAACCAACCGGGGTAAACATGTGATGAAGAGTTACCAAGATCAAATTCAACCTCCTAAGTGACCTTAAGGAAGTGTAATCGATGGAAACACATCATACAAACCTTCCACATCAGTAATACGACTCCCAGAAGCCAACCCAACCACTCAAGCATCCAGACCCTGGGTCCCACTGATGTTTTAGGCCTTCAAAACCTCAAAATCTCCCATAGTATAGGCTTGGGTGAGTCTGGAAAGCTCTAGATTCTCCCACAACATATGAAAGCATGCATCTAGGGAATTTTTCCCACAGACCTGTGCCAACATCCTTGGGATTTGAGCCACTTTTTCAGGCCCAGAGCCCACGTCACTGCCGAAAACTCAAGGAAAACTTTAGAAATGGAATATAACAGTGAAACAATGATGCAAAAGAAAATACTCGAATAAGGACTTGATTGGACCCCTACTAGACATGACAGGGATTTCATCAAACATGTCGCAAATATGTAATATACAGGTTTAAATAATAGATTTGAACATAGGGGTCTCATACTTATCTAAGAATCACTAAGAATCATTGTTCCCTTACATCATTAGCTGCATTATCATCTATTAGGTCATAGATACATTGTTTACTCATTTACAAATAAAAACATGAGGATATTCATACATCATCACTGTCAGAATACATGCTCATAACCAACATTATAACAATAGAAATATCAGGGATACATCATCCATAGGATCCACATATAAACCAATACATTTACACATCAAGTTCCAAGTAAATGAACTTCTCATTAATGAATGAAAAAACCAATCGAGGATGGGACTACCATGTTCCACCCGACCATAGATTGGTTGAGCCAAATATATCTTCATCCAATCACCCCCGTGCCATATTCCAAGCATGAATTTGGGACTCATAACCAACCAAAATAATAACCAATAACCATGGATGCTATCAGAGTTATCCACCTACATCGTGAGGAATTTTATTGCCTCCTAGTATCTCAAGCTTTACTGTAACCCACAATATTATCCTGGGATCATTGAGCCCTATACTAAGACCCACTCTCCAAGCTTTACCATACATCCCACCCCGGGACTACTAGGCCCAACGAAGTTAAGTCCACCTCTTTTATTTACTGTATCTCCCACCATTCACCGACAAGGATTCCTATGCCCGCCGAGGCACACAATCCTGGATGTACTGCAACCCATAATCTAGTTCAGGCGTCACTAGGCCAGTGGATTTACCATAATCCACAGTTTGTTTTAGGGACCGCTAAGCCATGTATTTTTCATTTTTGATATCAACCTCACTTAACTTTGAATCCATCCAGAATTCCAACTCAACCAAAGCATGATAACCCATCTCATCGAGGCTATCCAGAAATGGCAAGGATAGACTAAAAACATTATCACACCTAGAAAAACCCATGCCATGACAGAAAAGAACCACATGCAATACCATGCATCCAAAATCTAGCAAGTAAATCACACATGCAAAGAAATACTTGCAAATAATCTTGTTGTAGCTTCTTAATCATGCTCTTCCATTCTTGCTCCTTCCTTCCTCTTGCCTTATTTTTCTTTCTTGATCCAATGCCAAAGTTCTTATTTTTCTCTCTTGATCCAATGCCAAAGTTCTCCAAGAAAAATCTAAGTGTCCAAGAGTGAGAGAGAGAGAGAGAGAATAATGAGAGAGATCCAAAACTGAACTGAAAAAAGGTACAAACTGATACTCAAAAGCCTTTTTATCAATTATTCCTCTATTTTCTTCATATTCCATTATTTTCCTTCATTTTCCTCCTCACATGCAGCATGTTGTTGGACATTCAATTCAACACTCTCTGTGTGTTTCACGACATGGAATAATCGCCTCTCATGGATCCTAACTCTGATGATTATAGTAGAGACTAATACCTGTAGGTTTTGGTATAACAGAAATTGTGATTCCAACAAGTGGTATCATAACAACAGGTCTCGAGTTTGAAAATCACCTGGCTCACGTTGGGGGGGAGATTTTGGGACATTGGGTTCAACGCTCCCCGTGTGTTTTGCAACATGGACTAACTGCCTCTCGTGGATCCTAACTCTGGCGATTGTAGCAGATACTAATACCTGCGGGTTTTGGTCTAATGGAAATCGTGATTCCAACACATGTGACGTTTCACCTCCCTTTTCTCCTAATTTCCATTATTTTCATAAATACATGTGCCAAAAATGCCATTTTGTCCTTCCAAAGCCTTTTCCTTTTCCTTTTTCCAATTTCCTTAGCCATAATAAAAAAAATAAACATCCATTAGGATGTTTTTTCCCAACATCAGCTTGGAATAAGTGTCCCATCAACCGTGGTTATTATTATTTCCTCTATTAACTAATATTACATGGAATTTTTCACCAGAGTTGTTATAGAACCCTCCCCCTTGGAGGACACCATCCTCAATGTTCAATCACACATGTACCTCAACAAAAATACTGGAAAGAAAACATATTTCTCATGGAAATTTATAACATAGCTCGATGCAGTATTCACAATGATCAGCCTGCTAAAAAGTAAACTAACATGAAAAAATAACAACATGAGAATTATAATGACATGACACCCATACCGCTTATTGGATCTTTATAACATATCTCATGGTGGTATTTACATCCACATACATATGTACATATATCAAAACATCACACCAAAAGATATGCCAAAACATATACGAAACATCATACCAACACTTCTTTGCATCAATCGGAAAGCAATGAAGGATACATAGCCCGCATCTGATCCAACATCTCCCATGTAGCTTCATCTGGCCAAAAGTGCTTCCATTACAATTTTACTTTCTTTTTTGCTCGATTCCATAGCATAAGCACCTTTCTTTGCAATATACACTGAGGCTCCGGCTGGAATTCTCCATCTAGCTCCACCTGCAATATAGACCAGCCAATAACGTTATCAACATCTTTAACATATTTCTTAAGCAATGATATATGAAAAACATCATGGAATTTAACTGTGGAAGGAAGTGCAAGTCAATAGGCTACTGGTTTGATCCTTTCAATAATCCTGAAGGGTCCACAAAATCATTGTGCCAATTTGGCACATGATCCAATCTGCAAGAATCTCTTCTTGGGCTTGATGTGTAAGTACACTTGTTCCCCAACCTGAAAATCCTTAAACAACATGTTCTGATATTCATAGCTCTTCTACCTATCATGTGCTTCCTTTAGATTCTTCTTGATTACCAGCATTTCCTGTTCCATTTGCGCAAACATGTCTGACCCAATCAATACCCCGTTAACCAGATCACTCCAATTGATGGGAGTGTTGCAACTTGTTGGCTTGAAGGGTCCTGACCCAGGTTCAGATTTAAGGTTTTCCAAAAAACCCCTATACTACTATCCCTTTTGGCAATGACCTACTTTCGTAGGCCGAGGTCTCACCTGAAGTAGTATAAGTGGGTGGTGGAACCAGGTTTCCGCACCCTAGGAGAAAGTGGGTAATTAAGGCAGTCCTGTTGAGATCTATCAGTTTCGAACAGAAGAAATCTTATTACTGAGCCCTTAAGAGTATAGAAAGAGAAGCTTATAACCTCATAAAATGCGTGTAAACATAAACAAATCTACTATTATTAAGCAGATCTTAGCAACACCTTCGTATCCATGTGCACATTAGTAATTATCATCACAGAATAACACAATCGCAGCTAATTTTGATAACACAAAGATACTTCAACAGTACACGCAGCTATTTCAGGTAACACATAGATACTTCAACAGATTATGCATTCATTAATCATCCAAAACCGAGTTACAAACCCAAGTCACAACCCGCGCACACAGCCAGTGGGGTCCACACATAGCAGGACTGAGGATCTCCGCGCACACAGCCAACAGGATTCTTTACACAATACCACCCAAAAAAGGTCTCAATAGTTTGTACTTAGCATCAATCTTACTTGGCCTTAGACTCAAACTATAAAGCTATCCTGTGGTTCGTAAACTGTGGTTTGAGGACTCTGGGTCTACGCTTTGACCCGTTACAATACATTGGGGGCTTTGACGCACCCCAAAGCCCCTGCGCTAGACTAATTAAAACAAAATATATATATATAACGCAATTAGGGGATCCCATTACAATAGGCCCCCAACAAAATCTTGTGACTCATCCTGAGTCACAGCGGCCGTGGGGTTTGCTTCTTCGCATGGAGCTGCTTGATTCCATCAACTAGAGGGGGAAACACACCTTCGCTCTGTGCGAAAGTGTTCTGCGCAATGTCCACCAAATTTTGTGAAGTTGGGCCTTCAGTGGCAGCGGTGACACTCTCCAGGGTCTGATTCAGCTGTTTGATTGCAACATCCAAGTCCTAGGATAACTTGAGAGCTTCATCTGCCCATGGCTTGAGGTGGTCACTCAGAACCTTCTTCTTGTGGCAAAGCCCCTCCAGTTCATCTCTAAGCGCATGGATGGCTCGCAGACGTGCCAGGCGTTGAGCTAGGATCAGAGTGGGCATTGTAGCCTCCATTTTCTTGAATTATTCTTCCTTCTGGCACAGTTATTAGGTAAACTTGCGCAGAAGAGGGTCGTGTTGCACCGTAGACCACAACTGCATAGCTGTCCCAAGAAATTCGGCGCCTTGAGAAATTTGTGCTGTAATGGTGTTTGTATCTTATGTGGCCAACGCAGTTCTCTAGGCACATACCTCATGAGGAGGGTTTTTAGGCTGCAACTTAGCTTGCAATGTAGCAATATGCTACTCCATCTCGGCCCTACCACTCAGGATCTCGGTGCGAGAAGCTCTCAGGGCCGCGAAGAGTCCCTCAATATTGGCCTGGGGGGTGGTAAAGGGTGGAATATCTTTGATCACATCTGCACAGAGTCTTCTGATCAGACATTCCAACTCGGTCTGTTGTGTGGCGGCAAGGCTACACACAGCCTGTGCCTGGGACACCTCGGTAGTCTTTTCTATGATGGTCTGCTCGCCTGTACTTAGCTGCTGCTACACTCTTCAATCTATGTTCTATATTTCCTCAAAGAGGAATGTGTGGACAGCCCACAGCGGCTCGCCCTAAAGCCGAGCCAAGTCTAGATGTATTTTCACGCAGGCTTGGACTTGCACACATAAACTAGGTAAACTCAAAGTGATTGTGGTGCTTGACAGGGGGTAGAGGCGACTCTCGGTTGTGGATATCAACTTAGTGTTGGTCGCATTAGGCAGCCTCCCTTGAACCACGCTCGTCTGCAGGGTATCGACTTTGAGCTGAAGAGCTTGGAGCTCAGACTGTAATGCGGTGACTATGGCATTCTGTTGCTCTTCCAAGGCAAGCCACATGTCCTCCGAAGCAAAGGTGACCGCATTTGCAATTTGATCCAAATATTCCTTGGTTAAAGTAACCTCAATCTCCCTACCGGGCCTCGTAGCCCGTTGTTTTGTTCGCCATCCCTTGAGAGGTTCAACTGTCTGTTTCATGCCATGTAGGGAACCAACGCCCTTTGCATCCAGACCCTTAGTCTCCATGTCCCGCTGCGACTCCTGCTCCACGCCCTGTGCTGCATCTATGGGAACCTCCGTCCTAGTGGAGCCTTCTGGGCCGCGTCCTTTTGAGTTCTTGGTAGTATCAGGTGGGGTGGTGGTCTCCGGAGCTGCGTTTGTACCAGCAGTGTCGGTTGTTACAGGGCCATATGATTTGAATCCCAATATCCATTGTGTATCACGCCCCTTCACACATGCCCGGTTTGAGCTCAGGGAGGAACCATCCTTCAGGGGCTTCCCATGCGACCAATGCAATTAAGAGCAGCAGCCAAGAGTAACATAATGCCTTCCCATAGTCCCGAGCCTTGCGCACATTTTCTAGAAAATTGGTGCATAGGAACTGCGACCAGTTAAAGCAGACCCCCTTTTCACAGTGGCCAACAAGCTACATTACATAGGCAGGGACAGTCATGTCCTGGCACTTGCGCATCATTTTACAAGCCAGTAGCAGGGTACCCATGCACACTCCAGGGTCAACAATAGTTCCGATTAGGAACCCTCTTGTGTTTTGCTCGACATGGTAGTCTTCACGCACCTTGTCGGCGATTTTTTTCTCATACTTCTTGCCGACGTGCTCCATGGGATTCGACCCTTCCATGGGGAGACTAGTAATGTGGTGAATTAGGGCAGCATCGATGGGAATGCGATCTCGGATCCACAAGATGCCATCATAGATCAAGGCTAGCAACTGTCGCACAACTAGGTTGGTGATATTGTATCGACCAAAGTGAGGTATCCGCAACAAGTTTAGTAATCTTGAACCTGCTAACCCACGCGTCGATGGCATTGGTACTACTTTTATCACATCTTCCTCCAATACTCTTTCGAGATATAGCTCAGGTGCCAATTCTGGGAAGGCCTCCAGGTTGGCAAGGTCATGATCATCAAACTTAACTGAGGGGAGTTTTCCAAATGCTTCTCCAATTATGGGGACTTCATTCGGAATCAACCACATTTGCAGATAGGAGCGCACAACATCGATATTCTTGGGCGTGCGCACCGAGGGTCTTCTAGGTCGAACATAGGGTAGTAGCCAAGTTAGCGAGGCAGCGAGCAGAGCTTCTTCCTAAGCAGATAGAGTTCGCTTTTCCGGGTTAGGAGAGCGTGCCCTACGCACCTTTCGGGGGGATTGCACATTCTGAGGGGATGTGCATGGATTCACTCCAACCCATTTCATAGTCCTCCCCTGCCCCTGCTCCTGGCCTTTCCCCTTAGTATTTTGTTTCTCCACCCGCCTCCCCTTGGTCGGTGTGGACACGACCTCTTCGACTTCAGGGGTTATCTCCAATACTTCATCAAATGATTTATTAGTAGAGGCCATGGTCTGTGATGACTCAGCGGGATTAGTCGCAGTCATTCTTGCTCGGAAGATGAACTTAGGGTTGCTGCTATCAGAGGGGGTAGCATGCCTAGACATGAACAGGGCACAGTAGCGACCAAAATTTTCAAGGGACAAGGCTTTTAGGACGTACGGAACCCAATTCTGATCTGCCCTCCTCCATTTATAACTTTGGATAGTGAACAAGGATCGGATTAAACTTAGCTTAAACTTACCATCAAGGAAACGGTAAGATATCCTCAGAAATCGCCGCATTAATTTCCTACTTCCCGCTCCTTCTAATGGTAAAATTGGATTGTTACCTAGCTTTACTATTCCAATGGCTAGTTTTCACAGCTACGTATTACCCCTGCACGCCCAGTGCACCTTTCCGTGCTGCAGTCGACCCTTGTGCGTATAATGGGTCTGCCTGCGTTTTTCCTCTTGCCTACGTGTATCCATCCTAATACAACTAATATGGCCATATAGCCATTTTGTATGCGCTGATTTGGCCCGGTATGGTTTGAGATGGCTACCATTGACATTTCCTGGCAGGGGGTCCCCGCACAACGTAACCAATCTCACTGCACCGCCATTCATAATTTCTATTACGATATAAGGTCCCAACCATTGTTGGCGGAATTTCCCAGGGTGGTGTGCAAACTGGCTGTCATATAATAATACTAGCTCATCTTCTTTAAACGAATTCTATCGGATATCACTATCATGCTAGGATTTTTCTCGGGCCTTTTTAACTTACTGATGAAAGTTAGCAATGAATCGATCTTCCTCCAAGGTGACTAGCTATGCTAAGCATTCCTCCATGATATTGAGCTCCGCAAAATTTTTAAAGGCCGCGATACGTAGGCTAGGAATGATATACTCCATGGGCATAATGGCCTCCATCCCATAAACCATCTAAAACAACATTTTCCCTGTCAGTTTCTTGCATGTGGTCCGATAGGCCCAAAGGACTGATAGGATGTGCACATCCCAATCGCTTCGATCAACATTACAGACCTTGGTAAGCGCCTGTTCCAGAATTTTATTAAAATCTTCTACTGTTCCATTTTCCTGCGGGTGATATGGGGTAATTTTTGCATGGTGGATTCGAAACTCCTCAGTCAAATCTTGAATTGTGTCATTAATGAAATGCTTACCTCTATCGCTCATCAAGATCTTTGGACAACCAAACCTAGTTAAAATATGCTCAAAAATAAAGTGCACAGTGGTATCTGCAGTGAAATCCTTCACAGCTTATGCTTTCACCCATCTGGTTACATAATCAGTCATAGTGAGGATGTAGCGAGCACATGTCTTCTTACTTGGTGGGTTGATGGGCCCAATGAAGTCTATTGCCCATTTATCGAACGCCTGCAGGGCCATCTGTGGTTGTAAAGGCATTTCGTCCCTGCGCAATGGTCTTCCTGTCCGTTGGCATGTGTCGTAGGCTTTGTAATAGTCATGATAGTCGCTATGCAATGTGGGCCACCACACCCCAGCTCTTAAGATCTTTTGTGCCATCGATTTTCCTGCGTAGTGACCTCCTACTATGCCTCTATGGGCTTCTGCTAAAATGGCTTGTCTTTCATGCTCTAATACATATCTCCATAGTACTTCACAGATCCCAGCTTATACAAGTGGCCCGCAATGATGGTAAAGTCAACTGCGCGGGTTACCAGCTCTCTTTTTTGTTGTACCAAATATTCTGCAAGTGCCATCCCCGTATTTAAGAATTGAATAATATCGGAAAAGTGCTCATCGACCACCTTAATAGAAAATCGCTGCGCATCGAGAAATCCTTCCTCTAGGTTGGTTGGTTCTTCACGACTCTCAATTCGGTACAAGTGGTCTGGTCCAGCATTTAATCTCCCCATCTTCACAACTATCTCAAATTCATATTCCTGAAACAGTAGTAACCATCGAAAAATATCCCCCCCCAACACAAGCTTATTGATGAGGTACTTCACAGTTGAGTGATCTGTGAAAATATTGAAGTGCCCTCCCAACAGATAATGCTGGTATTTCTGTAGGGCATACACCATTACCAACCCCTCGCGTTCAATAATGGAGTAGTTGTGCTCCGCGCTAGAGAGTTTTCTACTAGCAAATGCAACTGAGTGGTCAATGTCCCCCTCCCCGAGCTGCATAAGGACAGCTCCTACGACGATCCCTAAAGCATCCACATGGACATGGAAAACCTTAGCCCAGTCAGGAAATATGAGGATAGGTGCAGAGACCATCTTTTCCTTGAGTAGCTCAAAACTCTTCTGATATTCCGCATCCCAAAAAAATGATATGTCCTTCTTTAGCAGATTTTCCATGGGTGTCATGATTAGTGCGTAACCTTGAATAAACTTCCTATAGTAGCCCGTGTGCCCGAGGATGGAGTGCAGTTGTTTCTCAGTTGTGGGGACTGCTAAATTTATGATAATTGAAACCTTGGTGGGGTCAACCATCAATCCCTGCTGACAGACTATGTGGCCTAATAAGATCCTGAAAGGTACACATATAATATGCACTTCTTAATATTTGGGGAAATCTGGTGCTTTCTACAGGCATCCAACATCATGCGCAAGTTCGAGACATGCTTCTTTACCAGTCCAAATACTGTCCAATCGTCAAAGTATACTTCCAAAAACTTGTGAATGAACTCCTTGAATACTGCGACCACTACTCGTGAAAAGATGGCAGGGGCATTTTTGAGTCGAAAGGGCATGACGATGTACTGGAAGGATCCCCATTATGTGGTGAAAGTAGTTTTGCTACGATCTTCAGGTGTGATCCTGATCTGATGGTAGCCCGAAAACTCGTTAGTGAATGAGTATGCTTCCTTCCCTCCCACACTATCAAGGATTTCATCAGAGAATGGTGTAGGGAAGGGATCATGTATGCAAGCATCATTCAGCTTACGCAATTTGATGCAGATTCTTATTTCTCCTTTAGTATTTTTTTCTTGGACCACCATAGTGCTTACCCAATCTGACTATTCTACTGGTTCGATGATACCCGTAACTAGCATTTTATCAATTTCTTCTCTGACTTTCTGCTTATACTTGGGGTTCAATCGGTAAGGTTGCTACTTGACGGGGCATGCATCTGGTTTTAAAGTGATTCGTATGACCCCCAAGTCCCTTGTGATACCTTTGAGTTCTGAAAAATTCGTGGGAAACAAATCTTGGTACTCTGTGAGAAGTTTCGTGACTTTCCCAATGGTATCATCATCCCAGTAATCCCCAATTCTAGCAAGCTTGGGTTGTTCTTCTATTCCAATGTTGACTTCCATTAAATTAAGTGGCTTGGTCACATCGACGGCTTGTAGTAGGGTCCAACAATTTCTCGTTCACCCTCAAACTTTGGGATAGTGATATTTTGTGGGTCTTCGTCACATTCCTCCATTGATAGATTGCGACATTTGGAAATATCCTGCATCTGCGTATCCCAAGCTGGTTCCCCATACTCTACACAAGGGCATGATTCATCAAATACTATAGCATCTATGTCTTGCAGGGCTTCATCTAATTCCTCAATTCCACCTATCAACCCGAACGTCCCCACAAAATTGTCCCTCATGGTATCCCAGTGGCGGGTGTGCTGATGTAGCTCTGCATCCAAATACCATGCAGTGGGGATTGGTCCCAAGGTATGAATAAACAGGTGGACCTATTCATCCTAGGTCCTTTCGCACCACACCTCCATCCATGCGGATAAGTGCTTGCGCGAGTCCCCGTGGTCAAGGAAAATATCCATGGGTAGGTGAACCGGGGGTTCAAATCATAGGATCATCATCCTGTGACATTCCTCCCAATCCTGAAAAGTGTCCTTATGAGTTTCCCACCACCGCGCAAGGGTCGCACGCATGACTAGGTTAAGCACCCACATTATTCATTCCCTTGGGACTTCTACTTCGAATGCTCTAAGAAAATCCCTAATACTACCAGAATCATCAAAGTAAGGCAACTCTCTTACCTTTTAGGAGATAAACCGGAATCTCTTTGTGATCTTAAGACATTGTAGCACAGATACATCATGCAACCCGTTCTTCTAATTTTTGATCTCCCTATCGGAGTTAGAGAGGCATTCACTATCCTTCTCCCAAAAAAGCACACCATCAGCCATAGGGTTAATCAAATCCTTGTCCCGGGCAGTTAGATTATAGATATGATCAGTGTCGTCTTCTTCGTGCACGTGTTCTATATACCTCTCTTCCTTTGCTGGGTATAGAAGGACTATTAATCTTGTACCCTCATTCTAAAAAACCATGCTCCTTTTCTTCAAGTTGATAATGCCTCCCATGTCTATAGCCCAGTCCAGTCCCAAGAGTATAGGATAAGGGTCTGCATCCTTTACAATTTGAACCACCTCAAAATCCGTGTATACCTTAACTCCTACAATATCTACCATAATCTTTGATAGTCTCCCCAATGGTATAATATTCTGTTGGTTAGCCATGCGCATGTGTATAGTAGACCATTCCAGCTTAGGTTCTCCCATCCTCTGCCAAGTCTGTTTGGGCAGGACATTCGCATCGGATCCCAAATCCAGGATGACTTGATCCATTTCATAATCGCCAATCTACACAGTTAGCCGCATTTCCTGACCAGTGCTTTTCTTATGCCTGTAAATTTTGTGGACATCTTTAACTTTTGTTGGAGGGTCAGGCTTTTTCGCGCAGTTGTCTATCAATGCTTGAAGATTTTCTACCACCTTCTGGTTGCATAGCAACTTCATATATGCCTGTAGGAATGGTTTAACTTCTTCGTCTGCTTTTAAATTTTTTGGAGCCTTGGAGGTAGATGCCTCATTTTTAGTAAAGTCTTTGCGAGCTTCTAGGAAGGTTTCTTTCTCCTTTGGTAGGTCCAAGATTTCCTTTTTGATAGTGGATTTTCGAATAAGGGGTTCAGTCGCAGCTCTTTCCTCAGCTCCTCCAGTAGCCATTCCATTACACGTAATGAAATTAATACTGGGTCCCTCATCACGTGGTTTTGCCTTAACCCTTTATACATTCTATGTTGGTGTCTGTTGTTTTTCCTACATCTTTGCTATCAGTACCGGACAATCTTCGATCACGTGATCCAACTATCTGCAATATCTGCAAGATTGTCATGCAGGGTTCAAGCAATCCCTTGTGAAGTTCCCTACTTCTCCACAACTATAGCAGATCAATTTCCCTCTTCCCTAACCTGCACTTCCGCCTCTTCCCCCCTGGCCTCTGGCAGGGGAGCCTACTTGTCCCGAGAGGGGTAGTGGTGATGAAGGGTCAGCCTGTACCCTGTACAGGTTTCCTTTAAAATGAACCATTCCTTGTGTTTTCTATCCTCATACTTAAATTCCCCATCCTTGATAGCCTTCTTTAGCCACTAATCAGCCTCCCATACAGACTCAGTGGGTCCCTATCTAAAATCTTTCAATTCAGTCACCAGTTGAGAGTAGGACATAGGATTTTGAAACTCTTGTTTTAAGTCATCCTTAATTTATTATATTGATGGATCCGCATGATGGCCCACGTACCCCATGAACCAATCCAAGGCCCTTCCTTCAAAATATGGGGATAGTTGTGCCCTTTTTACAACATCGCTAGCAATATTCTACGCAGTCCATACTAATTCCACTACAAACCAAAATCGGTCCATGTCTTGATTCCCCACACCCTTAAAGGTGGGTAGCTTCATGTTGTTAGAAAATTATATATTACAGAAAAATGCAACACATAAAATATGCGGAAAAAAAAAGCACACAAAATACGTAAAACCAAAGAGACACAGATATATGTGGTTCACCTAGTTTGGGCTATGTCCACCCCAAACAGCTAGTCCTTCCTTTCTATTATCCAGCAAAATGAAGAGACACAACCTACAACAGATCCACTGTAATATCCTCTATTCTCTCTCATAGTCTCCCTATCTATTTCTCGCTCTGAGAATACACATACAATACACAGTCGCAATAAAATACCCTCATACAATCGAGGGGTTTCCTTCTAGGGCAAAAAACCATAAACTAAACATAACTTCTACTTTCAGATCATCTGCCTAATGAACGGCCCAGATTGATTAGAAATTACTACACTTTTACAAGGCAATTTTACATATGTTTTTAGCTTAGGGGGCGCTACCCCCGAAACCCCCCGCCAGGGGGGCCTCCATAAAGTCGCAACCGCCCCCCAGGCAGCGTTTAATTATGGGCGGCCTTGTTGCCCAATTAAGGTATAGGGGTCCAACACTATGATACAAAATAAACAATATAATCAAGCTCCACACCCAACACATGTGTGTGGCCATATCTTCTTCCAATAGTGGCGGGGGGGTAGGGGAGTTATTTCCTTTATGCTGATTCGACGATGGTGTAGCCGAGGGACTAGTTCCTACGTGCGCAGGTGGCTCTCTTAAGGACGAATCTATCCCCTTCTTGATTGAATCTGTAGTACTTACAACTTCGTGTCGTACTCTCACCCTGATCAGAGGTCATTCATTCGGTGTGGCTACACAATATTATTTTTTTGCACAGTAATATTTTAATCAGTAGTGGCAATGTTCGCAAGAACTTACCTCAGAATCCTTTGAGGAACCTCCGCTCCACTTCAGAGTAGGATACGAACTGATCGACTACGAATTCTGTTACAAATCCTCCTATCACACTATCCACCCAATGATCTACAGTCTGGGTGATTGTGTTGTCAGCCTTCTCCAATTTTTGAATCGAATCCACTGCGTAACCTGATCATCTTTCCAACACGTCTGTAATTCTACTAGCCTTGCTAGCCACTCCTATAGCTCATGCATAAAAGTTACAAAGAAAATTTCATATACTTCTGTAAAAATATATTTTCTCTTCCACCTTTCAGCCGTTAGCTTTGTGTTGCGATTATCTTTTATGGAAAATTCATGAATCTGCTTTTCAAACCAGTCTTTGAGCTCCAATTTCTTAGGTTTCCAATGGCCTCATGGAATTACCCAATCTCTCTCTCAAAATGCTCCTGGTCCCGGCAACGGAACCATTTGTTGGATTGAAGGGTCCTAACCTAGGTTCGAATTTAAAGTTTTCCAACAAACCCCTATACTACTGGCCCTCGGCAATGATCTAATTTCGCAGGCCAAGGTCTCACCCAAAGCAGTATGGGTGGGTGCCGGAACTAGGTTTCCACACCCTGGGAGAAAGCAGGTAATTAAGTCAATCCTGTTGAGATCTATCAGGTCCGCATAGAAGAAATATTATTACTGAGACCTTAACAGTATATAAAGTGAAGCTTATAACCTCATAGACAACATGTAAACATAAACAAAGCTACTATTATTAAGCAGATCTTAGCAACACCTTCGAATCCACGTGCGCATCAGTAATTATCGTCATAGAATAACACAATTGCAGCTAATTCAGATAACACATAGATACTTCAACAGTACACACAGCTAGTTCAGGTAACACAGAGATACTTCAACAGATTCCGCATTCATTAATCATCCAAAACCAAGTTACAAACCCAAGTCGCAACCCGCGCACATAGCCAGCGGGGTCCGCACACAGCAAGACTGAGGATCTCCGCACACACAGCCAACAGGAGTTCTTACCCAATACCACCCAAAACATGTCTCAATATTTCGTACTTATCATCAATATTACTTAGCCTTAGACTCAAACTATCTATCTATTTATATCATCATAGCCTGCGTTATCCTGTGGTTTGCAAACCATGGTTTGCAGACTCTAGGTCTACCCTTTGACCTGTTACAATACATTGGGGGCTTTGACCCACCCCAAAGCCCCTGTGATAGACTAATTACTACAAAATATATATCAAAAACACATCTAGGGGACCCTGTTCCAACACAACTCCACCCATACAATGCCTCAAATGGACTCATCCTCAATGATTCCTAGTACCCATTGTTGTAGGTGAACTCTACCAATGGAATATACTCTTCCCACTTCTATTGTTGATGCATCACATACATCCACAACATGTCCTCCAATATCTTGTTGGCCCTCTCAGTCTGTCCATATGTCTACGAATGATAAATTGTGTTGAAGGCCAACTCGGTGCTCAAACCTACAAAAAACTCCTTCCAAAACTTGAAATTTAACTTTGCATCCTTGTCTGACACAATGTTCTTTGGAAAACCATGCAATTTTACCACATCTCTGATGAGAACTTGCACTACATTGCTATCTGAATACGTATTATTCACTGGAATGAAGTGTGAAACCTTTTTCAACCTGTCCACAACAACCATGATGGAATCATATTTTATAGTTGTCTTGGAAAAACCTGTGATGAAATCCATGGAAATGACCAACCATTTCCACTCTGAAATCACAATCAATTGTAGTGGTCCACAAGTATGCCTACACTATGCCTTGACCCTTTTACAATCCAAACAAATAGCTACAAACTCTGCCACATCCTTCTTTACATTCAACAAATAATATAACCTCTTGACTGTAGTCCAGTGTCTTCTAATATTCTGGGTGACCTGAATATGGTTTGGAATGAAACTCCCCCAATATCACCTTCTTGATCTCACTACTGTCAAGCACATATATCCTGTCTCTAAACCTGACCAAGCCATTTGTTGTGAGATGGTAATCCACATCCTGTACACCTGCACCTGTACCTATACCACCACCTATACATGTACCTATACACTGCTACAAGTTTTTCACAATATCCATATACCTATCATCCTACCGTCTTTCCTACAAGATCCTATCCCGTAAATTTGTCCCATAAGAGCTCATATTTGTTGCGTGATTTACCTGTATCTGCCTGCTAAGAGCACCTAAGACCCTGTTCTACGTTCGATTGATGTACCTAATCTCAAAGTCAAAATCACTGATCATGGTCAACCATCTATATTGTATGGAATTCAAATTCAGCTGGTCAAACAAGTATCTCAACCCATTGTGATCACTCATCAATACAAACCTATTGCCAAGAAGATAGTACCTCCATGTCTTCAATGCATGTATGATCGTTGCTAGCTCAAGATCATGCGTCAGATAGTTCTTCTCATGCTCATTCAGTTTTCGTGACTCATAGCATACCACCTATCCATCCTGCATAAGGACTCCACCAAGTCTTCTCTTGCATGCATATGTACATACTACAAACTCTTTGTCTGGATCTACAATCTTTAACACCAGATCATGTTTCAACAACTGCTTAAGCTTCTCAAAACTGGCCTCATGCTCCTCTGTCCATTCAAACTTCTTACATTTCCTCTATAATGATGTAATAGGATAATAAATCTATGATAATTTCTTGATGAACCTCCTGTAATAACCTGCCAACCCCATGAAGGATCTCACCTGATCTACATTTCTAGGAGCTGCCCATTCCATGATAGCTCTTATCCTTTCTATATATACTATGATTCCCTCCTCGGAAACAACATGTCCCAAGTAATGTACCTCAGTCTGAGATAAACTGCATTTTCTAAGCTTAGCATACAACTGATGCTTTCTTAGCATTATTGACATTGTTTCTAATGATCGACATGCTCTTACTTATTTTTATAATATACCAATATGTCATCAATGAACACAATAAAAAAACTTGTCTAAATAAGGATGCAACACATTGTTAATCAAACATATAATTGTAGTTGGAGTATTAGTTAAACCGAATGGAACTACGACAAACTCATAATGCTCATACCTGGTCCTGAATGCGGTCTTGTAGATGTCCTCTTCTTTGATGTGTACCTAATGGTATCCTAGTCTCAGGTCGATCTTAGAGAATATTACTGCTCC
The DNA here is from genome assembly GCA_034641835.2 of Pinus albicaulis. Classification (NCBI taxonomy): domain Eukaryota; kingdom Viridiplantae; phylum Streptophyta; class Pinopsida; order Pinales; family Pinaceae; genus Pinus; species Pinus albicaulis. Next base: position 193,772,363 of record CM076572.1, read on the forward strand.
CTTCAACTGATCAAACAATTCATCAATCCTCGATAACAGATACCTGTTCTTGATGGTCACTTTATTCAACTGCATGTAATCAATGCACAATCTAAGAGTACCATCCTTATTTTTCACAAACAACACCAGTTCACCCCATGGAAATACACTCATCCTAATGTAACCTTTGTCAAGCATATCTTTTAGTTGCAACTTTGGCTCTACCAACTCAGATGTACTCATCCTGTAAGGTTCTTTTGATGTTGGAGCTGCTCCTAGAACCAACTCAATAGAAAAGTCTACTTCCTTGTGAGGTGGAAACTATGAAATATTTGCAGGAAATATATCTTGAAACTATTGTAGAGTAGGGTACTTTCTCAAAACATCTGTATCCTAAAATTCCTTACCTTTGACACAAGAAATATGCACTATGAACAACACACACTTTTTCCTGCAAATGTGCTTGGCCTGCATGGTTGTCACCATCCTAACTGTTGTGGATTTCTTCTTTTCCTGTAAGACTCTTGGCTCCCCATTTTTATCCAAACACTCAATGGATTTTTCATAACAATCCACCTTCTTCATGTGATAGTATAACTAGTTTGTACCCAATAGCATATTGTATGATCCCAATAGAAATACGTTCAAGTGCGTTGTTGTAGACATGCCATTCAACTCAAATGCACAATCTCTTACCCAATGTTGAACCCTTTTATTTGTACATGTATCCAACTTCACTATCCAAGATTTTGCATGCACTTATTTATTCAAACCACACTTATCCACCAAGTCATGACTAACATAACTATAACTAGATCCAGGGTCAATCAAAATATAAATAATTTGATCACAAATCTTACCATCCATCTCAATGATAGATGCATGGTGCTCTGCCTGCCTGTTTTACATGGTTGCATAAATACGAGGAATTCTCTGCCCGACATCCCCAACAGTCTGTGCCTCCATTGCACTATATATCTTATTCTTGCCACCCTGATTCTATGGACAATATCTCCTAAGGTGTTCCTTACTACATGTACAACAGTCCAACCATCTAGTACCATCACCTCTATGTTGCTACAATTATCCATGTCCCTGTCTAGATGCATTAAACTTATTTTGAGGTGACACATTTTATTTTTCTTCTATATTCTGAGGCCTTGTTCTTTTTGACTGCCATTTACCCTTACCTTTATCCTTCCCTTTCCATTCTTGGTGAGATTCATTCTTACGCTTTTATTTTTCATACCAAGGCTTCAATTTCCCAATAACTTCCTCAAGTGACCGAGGCTCATCATACTCAATCTGATCTCTAAATACTAATGGAAAACCATTGACAAATCGTTGAACTTTAGCCTTAACGTCTTTGAGATACAGTACATACCTCAATAAATCTAGGAACTTAGTCGTGTACTCTTCATCTATCATTGACCCTAGCTTTAGCTCATAAAATTATTTGGCCTTACTGTCGTAGTACCTTTCTGACAAGTCATTCTTCCTGAAAAGCCTCTTGAACTCATGGCAACTCAAGTCCTCTATCCTGATGTCTTTGACCTATTTCACATCTTCCCACCAAATGTTTGCTTTACCTTTCAGCTTGAAGATGGAAATCATGGCCTTCACATTATCTGTATACTCATGCAACTCAAAGGACTTGTTCATCCCAAGTATCCAAGTTTCTGCATCTTCTAGTTTCTTCAAGTCTCCATAAAAAATAGCTGGCTTTTATTTATTAAATTCATTAGGAAAGTATCCCCTGCCACTCCTCCTATAAGGATGATAACGATGGAAATCATAATGTCTATTCGAACCAGAACTAGAATAGTACTTGTTTCCATCACCCCTCTTATTTGAAGTGTGACAACCAACCATCTCTCATTGTGTCAGCTCTTTCTGACCTATTTCTACCAGGAGACGTACTGCCATATGCCCCATTAGTTTTTTCCTCTTGCCCATGGCTGATCTGAAGTGGCCCCTGTCGCTGAAATTCTGACAAACTATGAAGGAGTATTTCATTAACCTCTACTTGTTTCTCTTGTGCATGTATGATGTTATCATTATCTACCTCACAACTACTTATTTCTTCCTTCAAACTTCTTAGAATGTCTGCTAAATCAGAAGAGTTCCCAATGCTACATTTATCATCTGATTCATGGGGAGAATCTTTGTAGTCTACCATATTTCTATTCATTTTGATCTCTTTCCTGCAAGGCATACTATGTCAACTAACCTAAATCACAATAAACCAATGCACCTTAGCATAATTTGGGGATGATACCTCATCTGCAAGATCATCGAAATTAGTGTAATACATGTACAAGCATAATCATAATCGCAGAAAGACGTATAACAAATAAATGTACCAACACATAAACACCATTATACCTAGAATCTAGTCATCAATGCATGACCACATCAACTACACATACCATGACCTCATGCTTGACAACAACAACCATACCAATGCACACTTTCAACATGTAAGCATTGACACACACAACAATTCATAACCAATCATACACTCATGTCGATACACTTCACAAAACCAACATTCTCTTTCATATGGTAACATCACTACAACCATGGTCGACACCATGCATATTCAACACACATATTGTTGAGATTCAACAAGATGACGATCTTAGTGAAAAGAGTCGCCTTCACTAAGTGGGCCCACAAGCTATTTTTGGCGCAAAGTCTATTTTTAGACTTGTCGATCATATTCTATGAATTGCAGGATGTTATTTGTGGATGGTTGGTCAAGTTGGAAAAATAGATGGACTTCTATTTTTATACATATTGGGCGGAATATATTTTTAGATTTCCAGTCTAAAAATAGATATGTCGAATATTATTAGCTCTTAATAATATTTGGACTCTAAACATTATCTTATTATCTTGGAGCACTTCAGTTAAGTGCACAGATGTGGCACAACAACTGATAGAAGGAATTACACTATTCCTAAGTGTTTACTGGAGCTAATGCATGAGGACTTCAATTAGAACTCATGTGACAGAGTTTGGTGGAGTTATAGAAGTTGTGGTGGAGTTGTATTCAGTTCAACTCAGTTAGACTCAGTTGAGCTAGTTGTATCTAGTCTAAATGATTGATACACTAGTGAGAGTGGTGTGAATTAATTAGTTAATTAATTCACTAAATAATAAATCATTAATAAACTGAAGAATACATTAGTTAAATATAGTGCATGGACAGTTTCAGTGGAGACCAGTGGAGGGGTAGGTGAAAGAGCAAGTGTGACTATCAGTTATGACTATAGTGATGCATTGATTGCATCCAACACTCAGTGGAGATGACAATGAGGATTGCGTAGTGCACGATTGGTGGATTCAAGTTCATTCAGAGCCATTCTTCAGCAGGGATTGCACAGTAGAGGCAGGCTAGCAGGTGGCAAAGATTAGTGCATGGATTTGCAAGATTGGACCTCATTAGTGTGTAGCGATTGTATTGTACTGAGATCTTGACATGTTTAGCTTTGTAGGAGGATTGTTACATGATATATATGACATATATTATATACATATAGTTGGGGTTTTTAGCTTCATGCTTTCCCGTTAAACAGTTGTGTTAATGTGTGTGAATTTTTATGGTTTCATGTGTGCATTGCAATTGATTTAATTTCCGCATGTGATGATCAATAGTGGAATAGATTATGTATTGTGCATGAAGTAAAATAGTGTGTGATCAGGAGAATCTTGGATATATAACACATAAGTTATATAATTTCTACATGGTATCAGAGCGATATTGATCAGATCAGATTGCAATTATTGAATCGGTTGAGTTTTGTGCTGGTGGAATTCGAATTTGCTGCAGTGTTTTCTTGGTGTCGAAGTTGAGAATTCATTGAAATGTCTTTCAACGGATTGCGATTGGAGTATGCCCTTGATGGCAGATCGAATTATATTGCATGGAAGGACAGGATGTAGGCGGTGCTGGATGATAATTGGTTGAAGGAGTTCATAGATGTAGAAATTCCAAAACATGCTTCTAGCGATGCAACCGCACTTGACGCATGGCAAAAGAAGACAGCAAAATGTCAAAGGATTCTGTTGGAAGGTGTGAAGGATCACATAGTGTCCAGCCTTCATGGTAAAGCTTCTCCATTCTTGATGTGGAAAGCTTTGACAGACTTGTTCCAAAGTAGAAGCGACCAAAGGAAGTTGGCGCTTAAAGAAAAGCTCAGAAAAATAAAAATGGAGAAAGGTGGAAGTATACCCAAGTACCTCACGAAGTTTTTCCAGTGCAGGGATGAGCTAGGAAGTGTGGGGGTTACTATAGATGAAGAGGACTTGGTGAGCTTGGCTCTCCTTGGGCTTTCGAAGAGTTGGCATAGCTACAAGGACTCTGTCAATGGTCAGGAGAAACTGCCGGGATGGGAGCGACTTTGGTCGGATCTTGTGCAGGAGGAGATAAGGTGGGGTACCAGGGATGGATCTTCATCGAAGAATGAAGATGAAGAAAATTTCGCTTTGGCTACCAAAGCAAAGAAAGGGAAGGGAAAGAAAAATCCTTCTCAATCCAGTGCGAAAGGCAAGAAGCAAGACTTGTCCAAGGTGAATTGCTTTCACTGTCACCAACACGAACATTAAGCCACTAGTTGTCCATAGAAGAAGAAAAATAAGCACCTTACTGGATCTGCAACTGAGAGTCCTTAGCTTTGCAGTTTGAGCTGGATTTTTCGTTGATCGCATGCTTGGTTTCAAGTGTGATGGGATCAGTGTGGTTTCTTGACAGTGGTGTGTCTTTCCATATGACCAGAGACAAATATTTGTTTAGTGATCTGGATGAGAAGGATCTTGGAGTGCACATCGAGATGGGCGATGATGGTGGATACAGCGCAACTGGTATCGGGACCATTTCCTTTGAGAGGGAGTTTGGTAAACCTTTCATATTGAAGGATGTCATGCATGTTCCAGGATTGAAGAGGAATCTGATCTCTGTGGAGATGTTGGAAGACAAGGGATATGATGTTGTTTTTAGCGAGGGAAAGGCTTTCCTGCACAGTAAAGCAACTGGTGAAACCTGGAGGATAGGGGTTTGAGTTAAGAACCTTTATCAATTGCAGGTAGATGGTTGCGCACCAATGGCAGGGAAAGCAGAAGGAGTGGTGATCCGGGATGAGGGTGAATTGTGGCACAGGAGATTGGGCCATCTTCACCATGGCGCTTTGAAAATTTTGCAGCAGATTTCTACCGGGCTTCCCAAGGGTACACTTGCGCAGTCAGATCAGTGCAAGGGATGTACTTTGGGAAAATTTGTGAAGACCACTTTTCATGAGAAGGATAGTCGCGCCACGACGATCCTTGAGAGAATTCACACAGACGTGTGTGGACCTTTCTCAGTAGCTTCGACAATAAATCACAGGTATTATGTGATATTTGTTGATGAATTTTCTCGTAAGAGCTGGATCTTCTTCATGCAGAAGAACAGCGAGACATACTCAAAGTTATATGAGTTCAACGCGCTGGTTGAGAAAGAGTCGAGGAAGCAGGTGAAAGCTCTAAGGAGTGATAATGGTGGTGAATACATATCTGGCGAATTCAAAGACGTTTACAGCATAGAAGGAATTCAAAGAGAGCTCATAGCGCCTCATAACCCATAGCAGAATGGGGTCGCGGAGAGAAAGAATAGAACGATCGTGGGTGCTGCACGGGTGATGTTGCATGATCAGGGCCTTCCCATACACTTGTGGGATGAAGCATGCAACACTGCGGTTTATGTGAAAAACCGTTGTCCTCATAGAGTACTTGGCATGAGTACACCCGAATAGGCATTTTCTAGTAAGAAGCCTGATATCTCTCCTTTGAAGATTTTTGGCTCACTTGTTTACATTCATGTGATGAAGGATTCCAAGAAGAAGCTGGAGCTGACCGTAGAGGTTGGGATATTTGTGGGGTACACAGAAACACCCCACAATTATCTTGTGTATTTTCCAAATAGTTGGATGACTGTTGTGCGACGGGATATCAAATTTCATGAGGAGAAAGGCATGAAGTCGCTTGAGAGGGAGCTACACTTACATGCAGATGAGGAGCTACTGGTTCCTAAAGATGAACCTCAGGATGTGGATCAACCATAAGATGAGGTTTGTGGAGTGGAAGAAACCACTCATGCAGCGCCAAACATCAGAGGGCGAAAGCACACTACAAAAGCTGAGCGACTAAATCTTGATGCAGCGCAAAATGTAGGAGCACCTACATCACAACACAGACAAATATAGTCACCTAACCTATTTACTGGATACATGGCTCTAATGAGCAATTGTATCATGACAGAACCATCTTCTTTCGAGGAGGCTGTGGAGGATCCCGCATGGGTAGATGCCATGGTGGAAGAGTATGATTTGATTGTCGAAACAAGGTATGGGAGATTGTCCCAAGGCCTAAGGGAAATCATGGTAGGTTCGAGATGGATCTAAAAAGTGAAGAAGCGGCTGATGAGAGTGTCGGGCAGAAGTAAGGGCAAAATATTTTTTACCGGGCTTCGCTGCATCGAGGGGATCGACTTAAAGAAACCTTTGCACCTATCGCAAGGTATTCTTCATGTTGTACTATCCTTGCCTTCAAAGGTAACATGGGTTGGCACATTCATCGCATGGATGTGAAGATCGCGTTCCTCAATGGAGTCATTGAGGAGAGGTGTACATAGAAGTAGCTCAAGGATTTGAAATCTTCAAGTAGCAAGTCGCATGTGTGCAGGCTCAAGAGAGCGATGTATGGGTTGAAACAAGCACCTCGTGCTTGGTACACACAGATAGATAGTTATTTCACCAGACTTGGATTCTCCAAGAGTGAGGCGGATCCTAACCTATACCAGATTGTGGTGGAGGGTAAGTTGCCGATCATTGTACTTTATGTAGATGATTTGATTTTGACAGGTGATGAACTGTTGATACACTCATGCAAGGCTGATCTTGCAAAGGAGTTTGAGATGAAGGACTTGGGCCTCCTTCATTATTTCCTGGGATTGGAAATTTGGCAGCGGAAGGGTGGACTATTTGTGTCTCAAGGCAAGTATGCCTGGGAGATACTGGAGAAGTTCAACATGCAAGGCTGCAAGCCTATCGACACTCCTCTTCCTGGTGGTTGGAGGAAAGAGGATGCTACGTCGGCAGAGGTAGTGGATGCCACTGTTTATCGACAGTTGGTTGGTTCACTCATGTATCTAGTCAATACACGGCCGAACATATGCTATGCTGTTAACCAGCTTTCACAAGCTATGGTTAAGCCTACCAAGCTCTTTTGGAAGGCAGGCAAGCATGTCCTGAGATATCTCAGGGGAACATCGGGATATGGATTGTGGTACAGACAGTCAGATGAGTTGAAGCTGCATGGCTTCACGGATTCAGATTGAGCAGGGATCCCAACGGACAAAAAGAGCACATCTGGAGTGATATTCAGTATCGAGTCTATAGAATTTTATTGGTACAGTAGGAAAAATAGATCCGTGGCACTCAGTTCAACAGAGGCCGAGTACATGGCAGCAAGTTTGGCTGCATGCGAGGCTATATGGATGAGGAAGATCCTGGTCAGGTTGTTCAAGTCACACTTAGATCCTACTGTGATATATTGTGATAATCAGAGTTGCATTAAACTCTCGGTTAATCCAGTATTTCATGATAGATCTAAACATATTGACATCCGGTACCATCATATCATAGATTGTGTGCAGCGGAAGATCATGTTGCTTTCTTACATTCCTACGGGGGATCAGGATGCAGATATTCTAATGAAGGTGCTCACCAGGAGAAAATTCGAATACCATAGAGATAGGATCGGGGTGGCAGATAATACCTATCTTGTTGAGAGGGAGTGTTGAGATTCAACAAGATGATGAGCTTAGTGAAAAGAGTCGCCTTCACTAAGTGGACCCGCAGGCTATTTTTGGCACAAAGTCTATTTTTAGACATGTCGATCATATTCTATGAGTTTCAAGATGCTATTTGTGGATGGTTGGTCAAGTTGGAAAAATAGATGGACTTCTATTTTTAGACATATTGGGCGGAATCTATTTTTATATTTCCAGTCTAAAAATAGATGTGTCGAATATTATTACCTCTTAATAATATTTGGACTCTAAACATTATCTTATTCTCTTGGAGCACTTCAATCAAGTGCATAGATGTGGCACAATAGCTGACAGAAGGAATTACACTATTCCTGAGGGTTTACTGGAGCTAATGCATGAGGATTTCAGTTAGAACTCATGTGACAGAGTTTGGTGGAGTTATAGAAGTAGTTGGTGGAGTTGTATTCAGTTTAACTCAGTTAGACTTAGTTGAGCTAGTTGTATCTATTTTATCTGATTGATACACTAGTGAGAGTGGTGTGAATTAATTATTTAATTAATTCACTAAATAATAACTCATTAATCAACTGAAGAATGCATTAGTTAACTACAGTGCATGGATAGTTTCAGTGGAGACCAGTGGAGAGGTAGGTGAAAGAGCAAGTGTGACTATCAGTTATGACTATAGTGATGCATTGATTGCATCCAACACTCAGTGGAGATGCCAATGAGGATTGCACAGTGCAAACTTGGTGGATTCGAGTTCATTCAGAGCCATTCTTCATCAGGGATTGTGCAGTAGAGGCAAGCTAGCAGGTGGCAAAGATCGATGCATGGATTTGCAAGATCGGGCCTGATTAGTGTGTAGCGATTGTATTATACTGAGAGCTTGACATGTTCAGCTTTGTATGAGGATTGTTACATGATATCTATGACATATATTATATACAGATAGTTGGGGTTTTTAGCTTTAGGCCTTCCCGTTAAACAACTGTGTTAATGTGTGTGAATTTTTATGGTTTCATGTGTGCATTGCAATTGATTTAATTTCCGCATGTGATGATCAATAGTGGAATATATTTTGTATTGTGCATGAAGTAAAATAGTGTGTGATCAGGAGAATCTTGGATATATAACACATAAGTTATATAATTTCTACACATATAGACCACAAGGATGATTAACACACGTGAAACTAACATGAATACATTACCAACACACACTGCCCATCCAACCCAAGGGGTGAACCATGCTTTGATACCACTTTGTAACACCCTCATCCCACTCTACCGAAGTAACCGGCCAACCGGGGTAAACATATGACAAAGAGTTACTAATATTAGATTCAACCTCCTAGGTGACCTTAAGGAAGTGGAATCGACGAAAACACATCATAAAGACCTTCCACATCAGCAACAGGACTCCCAGAAGCCAAACCAACCACTCAAGCATCCAGACCCTCAGTACCACTAAGGTTTTAGGCCTTCAAACCCCCGAGCGCTCCCACATTATATGCATGGGTGCGTTTTGGATGCTCTAGATACTCCCACCGCATATGCAAGCATGCATCCAGGGACTTTTTCCAATAGACCCGTGCTAGTGTCCCCAAGATTTGAGCTACTTTTTCAGGCCTAGAGCCCAGGCCAGTACCCATAACTCAATGACAAGCTCATAAATGGAACATAACAATGAAACAATGGTGCAAAAGAAAATACTTGAATAAGGACTTTAATGGACCCCTACTAGCCATGACATGAATTTCGTCAAACATGTCGCAAATAACTAATCTACATGTTTAAATAACATATCTGAACATAGGGGTCTCATATTTATCTGAGAATCGCTAAGAAGCATTGTTCCCTTACATCATTAGCTGCATTATCATCTATTAGGTCATAGATACATTGTTTACTTGTTTACAAATAAAAACATGAGGAGAGCCATACGTCATCAATGTCAAAATACATGCTCATAACCAGCATAATAACAACAAAATAATCAGGGATAAATTAGCCATAGGATCCACATAAACCAATCACCCCCATGCCATATTCCAAGCATGAATGTGGGACTCATGACCACCCAAAAAAATAAATAATAAGCATGGATGCTACCAGGGTTCTCCACCTACACCGTGAGGTATTTTGCTACCTCCTAGTCTCTCAGGCTTTACCGTAATCCATAGTCTGATCCAAGGATCAATAGGCCTTAAACTGAGGCCCACTCTCCAAGCTTTATTGTACATCCCACCCCAGAATTACTAGGCCCAACGAAGAGAAATCCACCTCTTGGCTTTACCATATATCCCTCCATTCACCGACAAGTATTCCTAGGCCCACCAAGGCACACAATCTTAGATTTACCGCAACTCATAGTCCAGTGTAGGGGTCACTAGGCCATTGGATTTACTGTAATCCACATTTTAGTTTAGGGATCAATAGGTCATGGGTTTTTCCTTTTGTAGATCCACCTCACTCAACTTCAAATCCATCTATTTGGCAGTCCAACTCAACCAAAGCATGAGAGCCCATCTCATCAAGGCTATTCGAAAATGGCAAGGCGAGGCTTAAATCATGGTCATGCCTATCAAAACCCATGCCATGACAAAAAAGAACCACATGCAATACCATTCATGCCAAATATAGTAAGGAAATCACACATGAAAAGCAATACCTGCAAAGAATCTTGTTGTAGATGCTTGATCCTACTCTTCCTTGCTTACTCATTCCTTCCTCTTGCCTTCTTTTCCTTTCTTGATCCAATGCCAAAGTGCTCCAAGAAAACTACAAGTGTCCAAGAGTGAGTGAGAGAGAGCGAGAGAATAATGAGAGAGCTCTAAAACTGAATTGACAAAAGGTACCAACTAATCCTCAGAAGCCTTTTTATCAATTAGGCCTCTATTTTCTATATTTTCCATGATTTTCCTTCATTTTTCTCCTCACATGCAGCGTGTGACTTTTCATCTCCCTTTTCTCCCAATTTCCATTATTTTCATAAATAAATGTGCCAAAAATGCCATTTTTCCTTTCCAAAGCCTTTTCCTTTGCCAAATTCCTTAGCCATAATAAACCAAATGAACACCCACTGGGATGTTTTTTCCCAACATTCGGCTTGGAATAAGTGTCCCATCAACCATGGTTATTATTTTTTCCTTTATTAAATTTTATTACATGGAATTTTTCACTAGGGATGTTACACATACTTTTCCGCATTGTATGCATAAGCATAGTACATCTCCTAGCTACATTTGCCTTGTTTTCTGACACTACATTGCATCGTTTCTTTATTGTATTTGGCATCATGATCCCTACATCTTCCCTGCATTTGATTTCATCATTATAGTGCATGAAATCTTTGATTTTAATCCATCATTCATCTCCTTGCGTATACATCCTGCTTCTCATTTTAGCCTTGTTTTTTGCATGCCTTTTGCAAGTTTGTATATAATGATGTTACAAGGTGCTTCTAACATCCACCTTACTTGCCTGATCCATACTGAAATCCCATCCAATGGTTGTGTGTGGTTGTGGTGGTCAGTCCATGAAGTATCCTCTTATAGACCTAGTATTGAAACTCAGTCCCTTGCATTCAGGCCTGGGTCTAATCTATTAGCAAGGAAAATGTGATTTCATCCACGTGGGGAACTCTACTCAATTCATAAGACCTGTATATTTAACCTAAAGTTTGTGTTCAGTCTGGTTCTGATAGTTCATATAGTGTCTTCATTATCCACCTGTCGGTCAGAGATGTGATGTTGAAATATGGCATGAGGACACATCTAACTCAAAATATCATTTCTGTAAAATAAGAGACAACCTCTCTTTCCTGTAAAATAAGCAAGGATCCCTCTTCCACCCTGGCAAAATGAATGCCCAATCAATTCCAAAAGAATAATGAAAAATAAAATAAAAGGGGAAAGAAGAGAAAGGCTTCCTATGAAGAGAAGTGATGGAATCAACTTTCTCGGGCTACTGAATAGTCCTACTGGTAGTGAATGAATGTTTGTGATTTATTAAGTGACTATTTCGAGGTATTGAACATGCCTAAAGGGAGTGGAGAAACACTAGAAACTCATTTTAACATTCTGATATAATAATCCCTCTTTCGTATTTTCTATATCATTATTGAGGACTGACATGTGTGGGACCTTAATGTGGTGTTTAAATAATAACATGACCTAGTTGTGAAGACAAGTGAATGGCATACCTACAAATGGTCAAGTAACTCAAGTGGTACCCACGGTATTTAACCTAATACATCCTTGCATTTATTTTAACACTCAATTTATTGAAGGGACTAGGACATAGATGTTGAATTCTACCAGTGAGTCACCATGTGTTGTATCTGCTACAACAACACCCAATAATTTCCCTAACATCCAAATTTTGGGTCCCCTCCTCTCCCTCTCAAGGTCTAACTAGTCTGCTTATGCCTTTGAATTGGTCAAATATTTCATAGGCCTGGATGTTTTCAAACATTGTGAAAGCTTACACGTTCGGGATACATATTGCACATGCTCACCTTTCTTCAGCATGGTTCTTATCCTATCAAATACAATAGGGTGTGTTGCATTGCTACTTTTTATGAGACATTTTCAAACATTATATTCTCCTTAGCATGCATTTCAAATGAAAGGAAATCATCTTATGATGATAACCATACCAAACCTTGATCCTCATTTTCTTTAATGCATTAAGGTTTATGAAATTGTTGTCTTTCCCTCACATCTTTAAAACCCTAAACTATCATGATTATGAGTAAATATCTCGGCCATGTTTTGACTTAATCCCAACCTCTAAGATACATTCTTACAAGCATTTCTTAAAACTCAAACTATATTATTGCTTCATGCTGCCAATGCCAATGCATGTCAATGCCACCTAAAATCATCAAGTACATTCACGTGCCTCAATGTCAAATTCTTTAAAGGGTGTTTTTCGTACATGAAATAATGTCTTCAAAAATCCACTAAGTGCATGGATTATCACTATTCCAAAAAGGCACTAGAACATTTATATTAGGATATTTCTTAGAGCTTATGTGTGCATTCTTGTTCATTACTATGCATCCACAGATTTAGTATTTAAATTATAAAACATTATCATATGTAGCACAATTTGACTAATCTATGTTATAATGTGTACGCAGGGAGAACTACCTAAGCTACATTATCTAACATGATTTTGGAAGGATACAGGGTATAAAATAAATGCGAAGGAGCACACATATATTAACGCATTCAAAGGTCTTATCAATGTGCCAATCAAGAGCTATTATGTTGAAGTTATATGCAAAGCACCAACCCTGGTTCCAAAGTCAACAGCGGAAAATGCGTAGGCAAATACACGGGAGAGACATATATATGTGAAAAAATAGGCATTTAACCTGTATCAAATGCACTAAGGCACTTATTAAGTACGCTATGATATGACATAACAATGCCTAGGCCATGTTGAGAATAACTTAGCAAGGCCAAGTCTGCCTGTGAGCAGCAAGCAAGCTTGTTGAGAAGCCTCTGCTAGAAATTGGTATCGGAGCCAGTAAGTCGGTGTTCGCGATTGGTTCGAGAAAGGTCAGTACTTAATCCATCTCTCTTTAAAAGTTCAAAATGGATTCATCTATGTCTAAATCCGTCTCTTTCAGAGAATTAGAGGAGAAAGATAGAGCTGAACAAAACCCTCTCAGAGATATGTTTGCTAGTAGTAGCAGTAGAGTAATAAATGAGTCTGATCATTTATATGAGGAGGTAGAGCCCCAAGCTAGATGGGTTTTGCCCAAGATTTCGGCCTCCCAATTTTACAGTAATCTAGGTGTCTGGCATCTCAAGGCTGCCACTAGAATCACTATAAAAGAGTTGGTCAACTCTATAGAATAAAATTCAGATTGTGTACAGTTAATTCCTATTTTAAATCCAAAGGAGCTTCAAGCTGAAGCAAGAAAACTGGGAACCCAATTTTTGCATTTGGGTTGTGTGCGAGTTGGAATTCATGCACTTGTACATCCGGGTGTTGATGCATATGTGTTAGCTACTGTAAGGGATCTAACACATAACAAATATACATATTCTTTGATTGGAGGAATAGTTGCACCCTTGTCAAATGGTCCGGTGTGGTTTGACTGCTACCCTAATTTCTCAGTATCCATTACTGATGAAACATTGGCAGACATATTGCAGCTTCAAATCCAGACAATGGGATTTGATATGAGAAAGAAAAGATAAAATATTTCCATTCAGTTTCGGGGTTGTTTCCGCCATACCTCCATAATGTTTCCAGCAGTCCTCCATGCACCCAGCCGAGAGTCCAAAACTAGTGTTGTTGTCCTGACTGATCCTAAGAATCAAAAAATAGAACATCAGGATATTAAGTGGGAAGATCTGACATTCCCAGAACACTGGACAGTGCCAAATCCTAAACCTCTAGCTGTACAGAAAATCACCTCTGCCAACATCACAGAAAATCAATCCTCAGCCACTCTGTCTTTTCCCAGAAGGTCAACCATCGACAGGCGTAGGATTGAGGCAGAATGTAAAATGTCTCCCAGGTATATAGCTCCAGATTGTACAGATACAAGTTGTAGTTCTATTGTTTCAAATTGTAGTCATGTTGCTTTGTTTGAGTATGCTCAGATTGTAAATTTCCAGCCCCTGAGCGTTATATGTCCTCAATGTAGCCAACAAGTTAATTTGCAGAGTCTAGCCTATGCTGTTCTTCATAAAAATCATAATGTTAGGACTGGTGAAGCCCCTCCTGCAACTTCATCCAATCCCTATCCTAATCCTAAATGCTCAGACATCCCTTTTCCCCATGAGGATGAGCATGTTCTTATGATGCATCTTGTGCCGACACTAGAAAATGAAGATCCTCGGCATACAACCATTTTTGCAAACATGAGACCTGCAAACAGTCCTAAGTATGGACTCGTCTATATTGAACAAGCTGACAAGCTGATCCCAGAATGCAGATTCAAGGATCTGCCTCCAGGAGTCAAAATACCATCAGTCCCCGAGATCCACAAGTTTTACACTCTGATGGATGGCTGTCCTAAACACCAGATCCCTGCTCAATGGATGAAGCAAATGATAAATTGGGATCTGTTTACCCATCCACAGGCTGATGAGTTTGCTAGAATCTTTCCAGGAGAAGAGAAAAGAAAAATGGCAGAAGAATGGAAATCATACATGGAGGAGAATAATGTATGGATTTCATTTTATTCCTGGAAGAAGAAAATGTAAGAAGAAGTTGTTTTAATGGCAGACACTGTAGCCTCTTCTTCACATGCCTGGCAAGGACCAAATGGCAGTAAAATAGAAACCTCCACCTCTTATCCTCCATTCAAGAGCATTGTCCTAGGAGAAGGACAAAATCAAGCAAATGCATATCCTCAGGTTCAGAGAGATACTGCAGCAGTTGGGATTGAGGGTAGAGTTCAGAAGGTCAGTGAGCAGGTGAATTGGACAAACACTGCTCTCACTGGTCTTGAGAAGAATGTTGCAAAAACTTCCCTGGTTAAAGATCATATTGATAGTGTTCAAGTTTCCATTAATGATGTAAATAATGTTTTGAATTCTGTACAGTGTGATTTATCAGTCATTAGACATATTTCAGAAAATTCAGTTCAAAAATTTGAAGATGTAGAGAATTGTATAGTTGAACAAGCTATATCTACACGGCATTCATTTTCTAATCTGTCTGACAAATTAGACAAGTTGAGTTTGAGAAGTCGGAAAAGCCAATCCCGACATCATTTTTGACCAAGGGAAAGAGCATACACACTCATGAACTTAGTAGTCCCATCTCTAAGTTTCCTCAGCTTTTTCCTAAAGAATTTGTAAAGCCATCATAGCAGTCTGAGTCTAAGACAGAAGAAAAATATGAAAGAATAACTATTGCATCTTCTTTAGAAGAGTCAGACTATGAGAAACATGCATTCCCCATCTATGAGCCATTAGAACCTCAATTCACAAGACCTGCAACCCCTATCTATATGGAGCTGGTAAACTCCCAGCTAGAGATACTTTCCATGAAGGGAGTCATAAGGAGTGGAACATTGATGGCCTCTCTGCAGCCCAAATCAGATAGGTTCTTGATCAGATGATTTTTGAATATAAGCTGATGTGTGTTGAGGGAAAAAGTGAAGTGCAAGCTTGTAAAACACTCATTGCATGTTTTACAGGTACTTTAGCAAGATGGTGGGAATTGGAATCATCTCCTGTTATGATTGAAAAGATGGAGCAAGAAGTGCTCAAGGATGAACAGGGAGATATAAGGTTTAATGATGATGGAAATCCACAAAATAATGTGATTGGTGCACTCACAGCACTCATTCAGGAACATTTTTGTGGAGCAGAATTCGCACTTACAGATAAAAATGAACTTATTTTAACGAATCTGAAGTGCAATAATATAAATCAGTTTGAAGACTTCCATAGAGACTGGATAGAAAGGATCTTCTTGGTCAAAGATCCCAAGAACATACTATGGAAGCAAGTTTATCTTGCAGCTCTACCATCAAAGCTGGTAGACATTTTGAAAATGCAAGATGCTTTCCCCTTGCCAATGGAAGTTTATCTTTGGGGAGATTTTTATAGTATTATTACTAAAGTTTTGATTTCTCTTTGTACCAGTTCAAAGATGCAAAAGTCTATAGACAAATTGAATAGACTTCCTGGTACTAAGTCTTTCTGTAGCAGATATGGCATAACTGTTGATGATCCTCTAGTCAAACGCAGAAAGCATAAGAGAAGTGCAAAGAAGGCTTAGAAGTGCAGCTGAGCCTCCACTTACAGACTGAGCTCAGGAAAAAGATGAGAGCTCAGAAAGCCAAAAGAAAGAAGACAACACAAAGGAAGGAAAGGGTATTATCGTTACACTCCCAAAACCCATTACTATCAGCCCCATGACATCCGTCCTCGTGATGCCAAAGTGGCTAGAATGAATGAAGTAGTCTGTTGGTTATGTGGTCAAGCTGGTCATACTTCCAATATCTGTCCAACAGCCTTAGAATCAAAAAGAGTTTCGGGTAAAAAGTCTCAGAAAAATAAACAGCCATCTGCCAGTACCACTGTCAAAACTGAACCCAGATGTGCTCATTGTCATTCCTCCTTCCATAAAACAGCAGATTGTCACAACCGCTCTCAAGCCCTTCGCATTCAACAACATGCTGTTGAATCCTCTGCTGAGTCTTCTTCTTCTTATTCCTCTTCCTCTTCTGATGAAGAAGTCAACATGTATTGTCAGTGTTCTGACCCAGACAACTGTGCTTGTTCAGATTCTGAATCAGACTATTCCTCTCATGACTCTTCCCCAGAAGAACCCCAGCCGAAGCTCAAAGTCCTCATGGCACAGCTTGATGAAGATGAAATGAAGATTTTTTCTCACATCCATGCCCTTGAGGAAGGTGATCTTAAAGCTGCAATGCTCAAAGCCTATATGCAGCACAGTACTGGTCCATCCAGTTCCTCCTCTGGTAAGAAGCCCAATTTTGTTGATGCTTCTTACGAAATAAACACCAAGTCGTATCTCCAGCACAATAGTAGCAAAGTTCGCACACTCACTTTGGGGGAGGTGAGTCGGGAGATACACAACACAAAATCTGAAATCTCTGCCATGAAATCAGAAATTGCTGCCCTGAAACTCCAAGTTTCACAGTCAGGGAAGGCTCCACTAGCACAACAGCCTTCTACATCTATATCAGGGAGACATGTCAACTACACTTTGCATTCTGAACCAAGACCAGAAGTTAGAGTTGCCGAAGGCAAATTTGATGATTCTGTTGGTTTCAGATAAATAAATGACATGCAAGTTCTGGCCGTACAGTATTAGCAACACCACATTGAGGTAAAAAAAATTGTTGCAGGCAGAGTGTACAATGTCACTGCACTAATTGATTCTGGTGCAGACATTAATATTCTTTCCAAAAGAATAATCCCATCAAGATATTGGACTACTGCAAAAAGAAAAGTTTTGGGATTAGGAAAGAAAAATTTAGAATTTGAAGTTTCTAAAGCTGCTGTTTGTTTTGATTCAAAATGTGTCAAACTCTTATTTGCAATTACTGACATTCCAGTTGATTGTATATTAGGAAACATATTTTTAGCAGCAGTAGAGCCCCATGGTTCGTTTAGATTTCCTGACAATTCTGTAGGATGCTTTATCACAGTCTCTGGGGAAAGAATTGAAATTCCCTATGTTTCAAATACCAGAGTCTCTACCATGGTACAGGCTATGCAAGAAAAAGAGCAGAAACTTCAAAAAGCAGTAAAAAGTTTGGAAGAACTCAAGGATCACAAAAGTATCATCAGGATTGAAGACTAGTTGAGTTCCCCACAAGTTCAGAAACAAATCTCTGAACTAAAAGAAGAATTTGAGAAGACATGCTGTTCTGAAGAACCAAATGCTTTTTGGCATCGGAAACAACATTGTATTGAACTGCCCTACAAAGAAGGATATGAGGGAAAACCATGCAAAAGTAGAGCTATCTCAATGTCAGCAGAATATAGACAGCTCTGCCAAAAAGAGATTGATCAGCTCCTTCAGAGGAAGCTAATAAGAGAATCCAGCAGCCCTTGGAACTGTTATGGATTCTATGTAAACAAAAGAAGTGAAAAGATTCGGGGTGTTCCCAGGATTGTAATAAATTACAAACCCTTGAACTCTGTTTTAGCAGATGATACATATCCGATTCCACACAAAGGTGATCTTATGCGTCGGATACATGGAGCCAAAATATTTTCAAAATTTGATTTAAAATCTGGCTTCTGGCAGGTAGCAATTTCCGAAAAAGATAAATGGAAGATGGCATTCAGCGTTCCTCATGGGCACTATGAATGGAATGTAATGCCATTCGGGTTAAAGCATGCACCTTCTAAGTTTCAGAAGGTAATGGATTCTATCTTTAGGCCCTATGCTGAATGGTTACTTGCCTATATTGATGATCTACTTATTTTTTCCAAGAATCTACAAGACCACTTCAAACACTTGAAGATCTTCATGAAGCTGGTCCAAAGAAATGGTCTAGTACTAAGCAAAAAGAAAATGGAGATTTGCCAGACTAAGATTAAATTTTTAGCGCACACTATTGAGAATGGGAAAATTGCTCTGCAAAATCATGCACTTGAGTTTGCTGATAAGTTTCCTGATGTCATCCTTGACAAAAATCAGTTGCAGAGATTTTTGGGATGTTTGAATTATGTGAGCAATTTTTATCCCTCATGTGCCATTGACATGTCTCTGCTCAATCAGAGACTCAGAAAGAATCTGAAACCTTGGACATAAGCACACACTCAAGCAGTTAAAGAAATAAAAGCCAAGGTTCGTAATCTTCCTATTCTTTATGTTGCTGATGATAATTCTTTTAAGATTGTTGAAACAGACGCCAGCAACATAGGTTGGGGAGGTGTATTGAAGCAGAAGCCGAGTGAAGATAGCCCGAAAGAACAAGAACAAGTTGTGCAGTTCGTTTCAGGAGTCTGGAACAAAGCAGAATTGAATTATGCTCCTATTGAAAAGGAAGTGAAAGCAGCCTGGAACTGCATAAGTAAGTTTTCTATTCACTTGGAAAATAAACATTTTTTACTGAGAACAGATCCGAAAGCACTGGCAAAGGTAATCACCAAGACCATCAAGAGTCCAGAAGATGCAAAGTTTGCAAGATGGCAGGCTTTGTTTGCTTATTTTGATTTTAAAGTAGAACATATTAAGGGCTCTGAAAATTGTTTGCCAGACTTTCTCAGTAGAGAATTTATCCAGCAACAAGAACAAATTGATGACCCTGAAAAAGAAGAGTGTACCCAAAGGGAAGCAGATGGATACATGACATGATGTATTCACATAGCATGATGGCCTCCCACGAAGCTGAAAGGTCACTCTCACAAGACTTTTGGGATATCTCTGTTATTTGTACTGGTGGCAGAGATAGAACAAGAGTTTATTACAAGTCATATAACATAAACAGAACAAGGAACCCTGGCCAATATACAGGCGGAAGGTTTCAGACTTGGCCAGAAAACAATCCTAATATTATTTTTCCTGACACTGTTTATGATTTTGCAGGTTATAAGAGGCTATGGTGGGATTTATTAAATAAATATGGACATGAAGAAACCCACTATACTAAATTAAAATTCTCTCCTACATGGATCAATTCAAGAGAACCAGCTGCACCATGGTTATCTGATTGGTGGTATCATTATGGTGTTAGTCCATTCAGTATGGATCCTCACTATTATGAAGCCTATTTTCATGGGCAATGCACTAATTGTCTTCAAAGTCCGGTTGGAGAATGCTTTCACTATCCATTTCAAACTGTTGGAGAAATTGCAGGGCTTGAACTTAAAATGAGAAATCCCATCCTTAAGTCCTACATGGAAATGCATCATCAATGGTTAGTGATGACCAAGATCAAGCATCAAATCATCCTCAACAAGCCTATGATCGTCCGGCGTATCTACACTAAGGCATGGGATGATGAATTTTACGGAAAGATCAGATATGTTGATGCCACAATCTTGGATCCACTTGCAACAACCAGTACAAGTGGTCCGCGGGAGCCCCACTAAAAAAGGTTATGTGTGACAGAAAGATATTCAAATGCCGCAATTTATATTGCATTATTGACCCATTCAAAGGATACATTGAAGGGAAAAGATAATAATTTTCAAGCAGATTTGAATAATTTAAAGTGAGAGAGGCATATATATGTTTCTTGCTTAATCACAACACACAAGCACCTCATATTCTTCATGGATTCTTTGAACTCTCGCGAGATATAGTTAAACAATGTTATTTGATGCCAATGTGTTGGGCATTGTTTCAGACATTGGAGATAAAATGAGAAGAATTTGGTGCATAGATTATGATGAAAGTTACATTAAGAAGCACAAATCATGTGTTATAGCCATTTGAGAAGTGCTACAAGGTTATACATATATTGAAGTGTCTCCATATAAATTTACTTTGACCGTGTCAACCCTCATAAATATTACAAGAACGTGATAAATGGGTAATGGTCACACTGAAATTATATCGTATATCAAATGCACGTGAATAACCATATGTTTGAGTCACTTAGTAGGTGAGGTATTAATAATAACAAAGGAATGGGCCAAAGGCCATTGTATGTAAGCACATTGCGCCTTTCCAAATCCTGGTCCTGAACATTTGTCTCTAATCATTGCGTTGATGTCGTCCCAATGAAAGGTTATAAAAGTATTCATTGGGAATACACATCCAAATGCATTGGAGGATATTTATGAATGCCCCAATAATGTATGCAAGTCGTGCTAGAGATTATACTCTAGCAAATGTGTTGAGTAGGACTATGACAGAACACCAGGGAGAAAATTATGTGCACACCATCATAGTGATGGGAAAATATATTAGTTCTTTGCATAGGAATGGAGGCTAATATTTGTGTGAATGAAATGGGAAGTGTTGGTGTGCCAATGCAATTGCACTAACACATTGCACAGAAATAAGCCAACCTCCCCATATTGCCAAAATTTTCGTGGCCAGACTCTAACGATAATACAGTTTCACACAAGTAGATTACGACTAACATAATGTTGGTTCTCCTTCCATGATCCAAATAAGGGTGTAACTATGTGCTGCGAGGAAGAGATACTCTATGGTGATAACAACAAATGAAAACTAAAAAATCGAAACTACAATGGTTGTGATGGGTGTAATCTTGGGGTTAGAAAAAATAGTTAATATCAGTATTAGAAATCCTTGCATATCAAAGAAGCTACAAATTAATACATATATTGGCTCAATTTATCAAAAGATGTGTTGAAATTGACATGTTAACCCATGCAAAAGCTCATGTGTCAAACGATAATAAACACAGGTGATGACAATGTTGTAGTATGGTTGCAATGTGATACTTGGATGGATTTGGATGGAAACAAGCTACAAACGATGTGATAAAGAACGCATGTAGGTTGCACAACAAAAAATTTGCAAGGGCAAAATGTAAGAATAAGAGATGAAACATTGTATCAATAAAGTGTGACCGTGTTCCCCGATTGGGGTGCCACGAAGGAGGGAATGACTAGAGGTCGGTGCCACGTGGAGGTGTGCAACTGACCATCCATCAGAGTTAATGGGAGTGCCGCATCAAGCTAGTACATGGCATGATTGAACATAATGGAATTTAAGGAAAACGCAGGAGGCCAGCAACGCATGTCAGAAAATACTAGGAAAGCACGCCGAGAGCGGAGAAGGGTAACACATAATACTCCAAGGCAGAGATGGAATGTGAACAGAAGAAATTTTGAAGATCAAACCCACAAAGCGGAGAAATTTCTGGAGCTACGTAGTCGTCTGGTTAAGTGGATTATCTTACACTTTTGCAGGGGGGTCATTATGTCAAGTTATCATGGCAAGAGGTCAAACTAGGAAACGAAAAGGAACAGGGAAAGGAAAGAAAAAACAAACAATTCAGAATGAGGGTCCACGAAAGCGAGGTAGGAAAACTCATAAAGAGGTTCTAGAAAATATATATGATATTTACGAAGCTGGAAATCCAACTCAAGTCCGTAATACCATTCATGGATGGGAAAGAAGAGTTCCTATGATGATGAAGACATTAAACAGTAGGAGGCCACCTTGGACTTCCTTTGTGACCCAAGCAATACAAGAGGAAGGGTATCTATGTTCCATCAATTTGTAAACACTTATTGGAAACTTAAATGTGTCTTGGCAAAGGCCATGACAAGCATGCAAGCAACTGGAGGTAATCCAGCAGTGGTGTCAGAATTGCAGCAGATAAAACAGGATATCCGAGAAATTGCCATGTCTCAGTATAATGTTGTGGCAAGAATCGGGAGGATTGAACATCAACTTCAAGGAATGCAACAAGTAGAGCTGTCAGGATCCACTGCAAAAGACCCGGCTCCAATTGACTCTTCTGATGGCTGATATTTACTTTTAATAGTTTTTAATGATTTTTGCGGAAAGCTTTAATAGTTGTTGTTTAAAATGTAGCTTTTATGGACATAGTAAAGTAGTTATGGCGGTAAGTAGAAGGAAAAAACAATACCAATACTAGATGGCATTTAATTCCCTCAGGTGGCCAACAGACCTAGTTTCCTTCAGGTAGGTTGAGGCTATGACATGCATCAGTAACTGTATAGCAACTTGCTTTTTGATAAATAGAAAATAGAAAGGCTCTACCAAATTCAAAAAAAAAAATTGACCGTGTGCATTGCAGCCATCACACCTACGCAATTCATACTAATAAGTTTCATCCTCTTAGTGCTAAATGTTTCACCTCCAACAATGCATGAAGTGGATATCCCATGTATTGAAATGATAATAACTATAAGGCATTGATCAAATGCATAGACCACGTGCAATCCAAATACAAAGCATCAATGATATATATATATATATATATATATATATATATATATATATATATAATCACATGTGAAGTGCCATACAACCATATTATAGGAATAATTATATGAAGAGGATTTGAAGGATTGTCAAAAGGAGATGTTATAAGGTTATACTGAAAAGTAAAGAATTTGGAGCTTGTGCAAAATTGCACGCACTTGCCACAAGAATACAATACATTAAAGTCCACACAAAGGATAAGGGGAAGCGTTGAATTGATATTTAAATGCAACTTTACAAACCACCCACCCAAAGTTCGAAGAACATTTACAAAATGCGTTGAGTACCATTGAAAGGGATAGCGTAGATAATCATGTCAAAAGGGCAGAAGGAGAATCACCTGAGAAATTTTTTACATCAATATTTCAGGGTTATGAATTGTTCTTTGCTTCTCAATATTGATTATATGGATTAATTATTATTTGTGATAATTATTTTTTATCTTATTAAGGCATGTTTATATTGCATTTTAATTTATGGTTATGTGTTTATAGGATTGGCATTGCTTCATGGTTATGTGACATTTATATCTAGATACTTTGTGTAGGCATGTTTTGAATTAGTGATAGTCTTTGAATAGTCAACCCAGCACCAAGGTGACCCTTGGGCATAATTAAGGAACCACCAAGTCACTACATCAATAGAATGTTTAATTTCCAATTATCATATTGTAAATGTATTATTTTTCATTAATGAAAATTTTTGAAATTATGGAAAATACCAATAGGGAATATCAAAGGTTACTTAGAAGCTTAAGAGCCATGATGGAAGTATAAAAGTCCTAGGGGAGATAAAGATTTAATTGGAAGTCGAAAGGTCACGAGGGAGTCCAAAAGTCATAGGAGAAGGTGAAAGGTCACCCTCCTCATTTCTATAAATGTAACCTCATGCCTCATTTAAGGGGACTTTTACCACATAAGCTAGGTTAGTAATTAGATTTCTATTTTGTTGTTGAGGAGATTAAAGAATTTTCTCTTGGTACCCTATACGTGAAGGGATTGGGAGGGTAGCACTATGTTATGAAGATGATATGAACTAATCTCGTCCCACTATTGGGTTTTGATGAGCTTGTTGTACATGTATTTGAATGGGCAGAAATATTAATGAGAATATTTTTAATTCATGCATTGATTCCCCTACAATCCTCTATTGTTATATTATCTATCTAGTATTCAAATTATGTGTGCATGTGTTTTACACACTGGTTACATGTTTATAAACTAATTTGTTTTCTCACATCTTGTGTTTTGGATTTGAAGCTTTTCTCTTCACTCAATGTTAATGTTAGTGATTAATTATGAACTACTTCACATTTAAACTCTAACAGTCTCTTCCTTGTGTATGTCTTAGTTAGTCTCAACTATCTAATTCTTCCTTAAGGCATCCTCTCGCTCATTATGTTGTTGTAATGTTCTTGTATCATGTTTTGTAAGTCATCAATGGAGGGTTGATTTCATCCTCATCCTTCTGAAATAGAACACTTGATCTCACACTTATATCTGCATCTGATATCCAAGAGCAAAAACACACACAAGATGGAAGTTGGGTCAATATCCTGGATGGGGCTCCTATCCAAAACATTGTGAGGTCTAATTGGGACTTCATACCAAGGAGACCACCTAGTGTTGGTGAATTATCTAGCACCCTCAACAAGCCTAAATTTGTGTTCTTTTCCAAACATTTCAACACCTAAAATCAATAGTGTTATAGGTAATTTTATCACATTTTGTCAATAAGACTGCAAACCAGATCAACCATCATCCATGAACATGTTTTCATCATCCCTACATAATGCCCTAAGTATGAACTTTCCAAATGTCTGAGTTTTTGGGTCTAACTGCTCCAAAACAGTGTTTTTAAGCCCCGTCACACCTTGATCCTTTATAGACCTACGTTTAGCAGCAAGTTTCTCCCTTTTGCACTAGCATTGATCAGTAGAATCTTGTCCCTTGTTGGGGGTGCGTTGATTCTACAAATTCGAGAAAATTAAAAATATTTTTGAAGCTTCCTCTTCCAGAAGCTTCAAGGGATTTTTTTAACCATTTATCTTGGATAATAAGCTTGAATCCTATTAGACCCTACTTTGGATATTTCACCGCTTAACCCTTGAGTTCATCCTCCCATATTAAGTGGATATCAAGCCTAGATTGGTAAATGGATAATAATTCCTAAACTACCACACTCTCCTATATATTTACTGTCATCCACAACATCAGGGTTGTATTTTGGAGATTGAAAATGCCCTCCTGTTGTTGACTTGATTCTAAGAGAGTCATAATCTTCATGCATTAGGGTGACATTGAGGTGTTCTTTGTGACAAGCAAGGACAAGTCAACTTGGGGAGATATCTACAAAATCAACACTATCTTTGGTTGTAAACTCTCTCCTATTTCTATTAATACAAAGAATGTATTGTTTTCCTATATGTGTTATGATATGTTTACATTCATGTATTTTAATGTCTCGTTGATTCATTGAATAGAGTGATTTAATTATGCTATGTAGATTTTGTATGTCCTTGGACTTTTTTAGTTGTATGTGAAGTTTCTAATTATAGCAATCAGAGCTAGGATTGGAGATTAAAATCTAGGAGGAAAGTAAATCTTGCGACAGATTCCAAGTATGCCTCTTTCTATCTTTCAATTTCCCTAAGGGAAACTCCATATTATTTTCTTTTTGTTGTTCTAAACCAGTCCACTAGGTATAGGGGAGATACTTTTATCCACAATCGTAAATATTGCATAAAACATAGTTCCATTGTGCTAATATTTTCAATAAATTTACCACAATATAAAATTTTCTTCCATTTGACTTCTGGATTGGAAGTTATGGCCATAGAAAAAAATTCCTATTAGATCTTGCCAAATGATCCTAGCATGCCAGGTGATGCCCACATGGCTATCCAAGTTATCTTCACATTACATGGCATGGGTCCTTGTTGTTTTTTTCAGCATCTACCACTTGATTACATGCAAAAGCCCCTTCTAGGGCCTTATATCATATTGCCAAGGAATAGGGCCTGTAGTGTCACATCACACCAAGGATATAATCCCGTGGTTTCTCCCCAAGGCTCTCTTGTAAATTATCTAGGGTACCTCATGTGAGCTTATCATGGTTACCTAAAATGTTGCATTGCAATGTATATGTGTGTTTGTGTGTGTGTGTGTATACCTACGTGAACTCTCCCCCTTGTCTTATACATAGACCCATTCAAGCCACACTGAACTTAACCACATTTAATGGGCCCTGCATGCCACGTCACCCTAGGACTTTATCCCAAGAATTCCTCAATGCCCTTAGCTTGAAACCTCCAAGGTATGGGGATCCAGGGTGGCATCACTAGGCTTAAATGTCGAGTTGATGTTATATGATGTCACACATGTCATATACCACATCATCTAGAGTCCTACAAGGCTTCCACATCGAGAAATCCACATTCCTCACATTAAAAATTGATTTTTTTTCCACCTTGTCAATGTAATGCACTTATTTAGTGACCCTGTGGTGCCACACCATCCTGGGGGTTAAATACTGGGAGTCTCGAATGGGCCTCTATTTGACACATCAAGGGCTATCTGATAGTGTAAAATACGTTGCAACCTTCAATGACCCATATATTCCCCTCTTTAGTGTTTTTTCATTGTGCACTGGCCTCCCGGGAAGGACTTATGTGAACATGTATATGAGCTCTCGGAGCTATCCCTCTTGAGCTTGCAACCATTGCGGTTCAAATCAGCATGAAACCTATAACTGTGTTAGTTGCAGGTGAATATGCCTTCACATACCCCCAGTTATCTCTCCTAAACTTATGAATAAACTCTAGCCTATGTCGGCCACACAAATACATACATACATACTTATAAGGAAACAAACTATCCCTTTAAAACTTAGAGGTTCTAAAACAAGAGTCAAATAGTTACTTCATTTGTAATTTGCATATTCATTTAATTAATAGAGAGGTTCCCTCTCTCCATGCATAGACACTTAAGCCAAATTTCAAACCCAAAATGTACATACTAAGTAAATAGACCCCTGGAAAGATGACCCAAAGACCTATAATACATTTCCATGCCAGATTCACAATCCTAGAAACTATCTTAAGAAAATTTGTTAGTTCCCTATATTACTAGTGTAGTCCCTTATTTTTGTTAGTGCAGCCCCAT
Organism: Pinus albicaulis; assembly: GCA_034641835.2. Lineage (NCBI taxonomy): Eukaryota > Viridiplantae > Streptophyta > Pinopsida > Pinales > Pinaceae > Pinus > Pinus albicaulis. The sequence goes on from CM076572.1 coordinate 193,799,716, forward strand.
TATTTTTATTGGTGTATCCTTGTAGTCCCATATTTTTATTATTGTGTCCCATAAAATCCCACTATTGTTATTTTTGTTCCCTTACATTATTATTGTTAGGTCGGCTAGGATTATATTGTGAACCCATGGACTCCTATATATAGAAAGGATATTTTGTCATTTTAATCATCCAAGAATTGTTCATTTATGTAATGTAAAGGAGGTTTCCCCCTTGAAGTGGTTGATTTCTAATACGTTGATCTCTCTTTTCTTCTATTTTTGGAGCTAGTATCATAACATTTGGTATCAGAGCTTTGGATTCTAGGGTTTCGTTGCTTCAAACAGGTCATCGTGGAATTTTCACTATAATTTTTTTTCTATGAAGGTTCAGATGCTAAAAACAAAACCCATTTGTGAACATAGCGTGAGGAACTTCGTGTAAAAATTTCAGGTCTTGGTTTGCAATATTTTCAGAGATATGATCTGTGGAAGTTAGGGTTTTTGCAGGCTCCAAAATTTCATCTCAAAGAGGTGACCTTGGTAAAATCGTCATAACTATCTCTCTGAAAGTTAGATTGGAATTCTTTAAAAAGTGGCCAAAATTACACGAACTGCAGCTTCCTGCGTATCAATTTCAGAGCTGAAGGAGGAAACATGGACATGTGGCATGCCGTACAAGTTCTCTTAGTTGTACGAGTCCATAGTTAGGTCATTGTGGGAGATCAAACATAACTTTATCTTGAAGAATCCAAATCAGGTTTGACCTATGGAATTGGAAATAAGCCTTAGAGGGATACGACAAGACCGAATATAAAATATTGGGGATCTGTAATTACAGAGATACATCATTTTTAATATTGAGCTCCTCAAAAGCAAGAAAAAGGTGTGTATTTTTTAAAAAAATTGCATAAGTCTTGTTTGAAAAATCAGTTTAAAGTGATTCCAAGGGCATAGTGAATCATAGATTTTAGTATTGGGTTCTAAAATGCCCCCTAAAAATAATTCAACACCCATTAAGCCCTTAGAAGGCTATACTATGACTCACGAAGAGGAATAAGTGCAACATGATACATCAAAATTATAAGAACAAGTGCAACAAATTTCGTTTTCGCAAAGAGTAACAAAAAATTAAATGGATGGATTGAAGAAAGGCATGGAAGTTAAGATGGATGTTTTAAGAAAGGTGTGGAATCTAAGATGGATGGTTTGAAGAATGAGATGAAAGCTAATATGGATGGCGTGGAAGCTAAGATGCATGGCATGGAAGCTAAGATCAATGGTATAGAAGGAAACATGGAAGATTTGAAGAAAGACATGGAAGGTTTGGCAGAGTTGCTACAAGAAAAGCTTCCTAATGGAGAAAAGGTAGTAGAGAAAAATCAAGATGAGAAAAAAAGAAATGTTAATCATGATTTCATAGACTCTAATTTTGGATTTAAGACCCACCATATTCCAAAGATCGATATGAGAAAGTTTTATGGCAAGGATATCGTAACATGGATAATACAGATGGAGAAATATTTTGATCTCCATAATTTGAAAAACACACAATAGGTACGCACTGAAACTTTATATTTATAAAAAAATACATTTGTATGGTATCGATGGTTTTGTTCTCGTAAAAATTTTTTCACTTGGTCAATTTTTACGAAGGAAATGATAACACATTATGAGGATACAAACAACAACACCTTCTTTAGCTAATTGATAAATCTCAAACAAAAGTGTTCAATAGTGGAGCACATTGAGGAATTCCAAAAACTGAATATAAGGGTAATTGTTATACCATAGAAACACAGGATTGATGTCTTCATAGGGACTTTAAAGGATAACATCCAACATGAGGTTCGCCTTTGGGAACCTGATTCATTGGAGAAGGCATTCAGGTTGGAAAGAAAAATTGAAAGTAAAATTATGGCGACAAGAAAGCCTAATACTCACATGTATAAATATGGAATTGTTGCTACTCCTAGACTTCCACAACCTACATGTTTGACACCATAATAATTGGAAGAAAAAAGAGCAAAATGGATTTGCTATAGTTGTGATAGCAAATACACTAAAGGTCATAAGTGTACTGAGAAGAAATTATTTTACATAGATTGTGAAGAGGAGGAAGAAAATGAACAAGAAAATTCAAAAGAAGGGGATATACACCAAGAACCAACCCTAGAGAAAGAATAAATGAGTCTGACCATATCCTATAATGCATTGGTAGGAATTACCACTCCTCAAACTATCAAGATAGAATGACATAACAAGAATAAAAAGGTAATGGTTTTGACTGATTTGGGTAGTACCCATAATTTTATTCATTTTAAGGTAGCCAAGGAATTGAATTGCTTCATATACCCAACACTAGAGTTTCAAGTGATGGTTTCAAATGGAGGAACTATAAATTAATCAAGAAAATTCCATAATATCAAGATAACCATGGGGGAATATGTATTGAATATTCCAATGCTTTCCATTCCAATGGGAGGTGTTGATGTTGTACTAGGAGTACAATGGTTACAATCGTTGGGGATGGTAGCTTTTAATTTTCAATAAATTTTCTTGAATTTTTTTCCGGAAGTAAAGGAAGTTGAATTACGTGGTATCATAGGGAAGAAGAGAAATATAATAATCTCTAATGTCATGATAAATATTCTGAAGAAATAACAATGAGGCGTAATTGCGCAATTATTATTACTATAAGTCCCAACATCAAAATCATCTATTTCTCAAAATATCCAAAAATCTTGGACAATCATTCCAAGGTGTTTGAAACTCCCAAAGGACTCCCACCTATTCATGATCATGATCATGATATTCATTTGATTCCAGGAAGTGTTCCTCCAAACATCACGCCTTACAGATATCCTTATGTCCAAAAGAGCGAAATTGAACGTATGAGTGCAGAAATTTTAGAGATTGGTATAATTCAACCTAGTCAAAGTTCTTTCTCTGCCCTAGTAGTATTGGTGCACAAGAAGGATGGATCATGGCACATGTGTCCAGATTATAGGGAGCTTAATAAGCTCACTATTAAATATAAATTTCCCATTCCTGTGATTGATGAATTATTGGACGAATTACATGGAGAAATTTATTTTACCAAGTTAGATCTTCATTCTGGATATCATCAAATTAGAATGAAGATTGAAGATATTCCAAAAACAAAATTTCAAAATCATGAGGGTCATTATGAATTTTTTGGTCATGCCTTTTGGCCTTACCAATGTACCTTCTATATTTCAAGGGTTGATGAATTCCATTTTCTAACCCTTCCTTAGAAAATTTGTGTTAGTATTTTTTGATGATATACAAATCTACAACATGTCTTGGAAGGATCATGTTCAACACATTGACAGGGTGCTAAAACTATTCGAGGAGAAACAATTATATGCAAAATCCTCCTAATGTTTCTTTGGAGTACAAGAGGTGGAATATATGGGTCATATTGTATCTCGAGAGGGTTTTAAGGTAGTGTTAATTTTTGACAACTAGGTCCAAACTCCATGTTGTGATGCTCAGATGAAGATGCAAATATTTTTATTGGACTCCTGTTTCGGAGAGGTGCAAGATCGATCTAAATATCATCTTGATTTGATGAGCAGAACATTTATTTTGAATTTATTCAAAATACGTGCAGGTAGGCCTTAAGGTTTTGTGCCCTAGGAGTTGTGTCACACACCCTCATTGATGGATATATATTGGTCAATGTTGGAGGAAATTTTCACTCATCTCATCCTCACACATTTCTCTCTCCTCATCTTATTTGTTCGATGACCTTGGAGGCACTTCTCTCCACACGTGGGAAATTTCAATAGTAGCTCTTTTCTATTTTCGGCCTAGGGTTTCTGCAGCAGATTTGACCAATGTTGACTTTTCTCAACGCAAGGTCAAACAAACCTGAAACTATCCCTAAATTTTGATCTTTCAAATCCACATTTTTTGTCACGATTCCCGAGGCTAGACGTTGACTTTGAATTTGCTGCATTAACCTAGCTGCTGCTGCTGTTTGCATTGGCCATTGACTGACAACGTTGACTTTTGGTTTGAATTTTGAGTTGATTATTTTGGCTGTCCTAGAGGGTTGTGTGACATTGTTGGTTGGCTGACCATATTGAGACTTTACTGCTTGAAGCATCCTGCTGATCGTCGTAACACACAAACACACTTATATATTTTTGGCTTGTCTTCTATTGATCCACTAGTATGTTCTATCATCATTTTACTTTGTTGTTTATGTGATTGATGACTAATATTGGGATAAAAATTAAATTTTCATCAAGCATAGAACATCCACAAAAATTTACATGGTTTCAAAGCTGATGTAAAGACAAAGCCCTAGTTTGTATAAATCACCGAAGAAGAGGATGGGTTCCTCAAACTAAAATGGCTTTAAGGCTGATGACAAATTGACTAGGAATGATGACTTCCATGCTTGGAAGATGACATTGGATCTTAATTTGGAAGACCAAGATGTCATGGACTATGTGCAGGGTAAAATCCAAGAGCCTCCATCCACTACAACTGTTGCTGCCAAAACAAAGTACAAGAAGGAATAAATCAAAGAAAATTTGATGATCAGGGAATAAATTCATAAGAGTCTAGTTGCTTGCTCTCTGAGCTAGGCACATCCAAGAAGATGTATGATAAGTTGGTCAACATGTTCAAGGCCAAAAATGTGAATCAAGTTCTATTATTCAAGAATCAATTGAAGAATACGAAGAAAGGCAGGGATGAGTCTGTTCAATCATACTTTCTGAAGCTGACCGAAATCAAGAATAATCTGCTAGCTATTGGGGAGACAATAGCTGATCAAGAGATGGTTCTCATCGCACTTGGAGTTATCTCATCCGAATGGCATGAATTCAACACTACTATTATCAATAACAATGTCATACCTAATTTTGACGAAGTATTATTGAGATGTGTACAAGAAGAGACAAGGATGAAGGAATATGAAAATGAAAGAAATGTTTCCTACGCTGCTCATACTAAGGAGAAGAAATTTGGTGGTCCAAGGAACGAAGGAAGAGCAGGGGCCCAAGCGAAGAAAGGAAAATGTGACACTTGTCACAATCCAGGTCATTATGCTAGAGAATGCCCTTTCAAGAAGGATTCTCTTGATGATGATGACAACAAAAACAATTGGAGGAATGGAAATCAAAGGAACAACAGGTTCAAGGGGAAGAGGAAGGCTCCCTCCGAAGAAAATGGTCAACCTTTCAAAAGGACAAGAAATTCTAGGTACGAGGAATTAAATTTTGTTGATAAAAGAAATGAATTCATTCTTGTATCTGTCCTCTCTGCTGCATCTCCACCCAAAAATATGGATGTCTGGTTGATAGATAGTGGTGCCTCAAGGCACATCACTTGGTTCAAGGAAGCACTTTCTGATATGGTTGAGAAGGATACTAATCTGGAAATTATCCTTGGAGATAATGCCACATATCCCACGAAAGGTACAACGGCTATCACCCTCCACTTGTCTCAAGGTCAAGTCCTCTGTTTGCGAGATGTATTATACATACCTAATTTGAAGAAGAACCTTGTGTCTATATCACCCATGGAAGACAAAGGTTTCAATGTGGCATTCATTGATGGGAAGGTGCACATACAAAAGAATAGTTTCAAGGAAGCTATCACGATTGGGTTTAGAGTTGATACACTCTACCAGGTTGGAGGAAATCCACTGGGAGAAATGACGTGTGATACTATCTGACAGACTGAACTATGGCACCGAAGGTTTGGACACCTTCACTACAAAACCTTTCTTGAGTAAAGGAAGGTGGTGATGGGGATGTATGAGTTCACAAATGATCATGAAGGTGTATGTAAGGGTTGTTCCGAAGGAAAGAATACAAGGGGACCTTTCCCCTCAAGCGCCACAAAGACATTTGATGTCTTGCAATTGATACATTATGATCTGTTTGGGATGCTGCCTGTGACATCCTTGGGAGGATGTTCTTATTATATGACATTCATAGATGACTTCTCTTGCAAAACCTAGATATACTTCTTGAAAAGGAAGGATGAGGATTTCATGTGGTTTCGTACCTTCAAAACCTTGGTGGAAAATATGATAGGAAAGAAGATCAAGGTATTGAGGATCGATAATGGCACTAAATATGAGATGAACGAGTTCAAGAACTTTTGCAGAGAAGCTGGCATCAAGAGGGAGACCACAATGTTTGTGGGCTATAGTGAAACTTCGAAGGCGTATAGAGTCTATGTGCCTGGTCAAAGGGAAGTGGAGATATGCCATGATGTTACCTTTGACGAATATGCTTCCTTGAGGAAAGTAGTCAATCTTCCAAGATCTGAGGAAGATCATGAAGCAAGGCCTAGAAATCAAGAAGAACCGAAGGATGAGACGATGCCCCATGATGAAGGACCGATGGACCTGATTGATCCACCTCCTTCAATGAGGAAGAGACCATCATGGCTTAGGGAAATTCTCGAGGATGTCGAGGGACATATGGCCCTAAGGGGGACATTCCGTGAAAGCAAGAAGCCGAATAGATACCAAGGGTATCTAGCAACCATGAGTACTATCGTACAATTTGAGCTTGGATCTTTTGAGGAAGCCATAAAGCATCAAGTTTGGAAGGATGCTATGCACGAAGAGTATGATTCCATAATGAAAAATGATGTCTGGGATGTGGTTCCAAGACCAGAGGACAAAGCAGTTGTCACCTCGAAATGGCTCTACAAGATCAAGCATGGATCTGGTGGAAGTGCTGAAAAGCTCAAGGCAATATTCGTTGCCCGTGGCTTCTCTCAAAAATAAGGTGTAGACTATGATGATATATTTGCACTTGTGGCCCGATATACCACCATCTGATCTATCATAGCCCTTGTTGCTACGCAAGGATGGAGTCTTCATCAGATGGATTTGAAGACCACATTTCTGCATGGTGCTATAAAGGAAGAAGTGTATGTGGACGACCTCTTCCTGATAGGTGTTGACCCTCTCATTCATAAATGTAAGAGGGAGCTCGATGTTGAGTTCAAGATGAAGGACCTAGGACTGATGCATTACTTCCTAGGCCTGGAGGTCTGGCAGAGACCTGGTGAGATTTTCCTTTCTCAAGGAAAATACATTGTGAAGCTTCTAGAAATATTGGGTGTGGTGGACTATAAGTCCGTGTCGACACTGATGGAGATAAACTTTAAGAAGTTGGGTGGCAGCGCTGCTAGGCCCATGTTAGCAAATCCTACTGAGTATCATCAACTCGTAGGGGCCCTAATGTTCTTAGTGAACACCTGTCTGGACATATGTTTTATAGTGAACACTTTGAGTCAACATATGGTTGAGCCTCATCACATTCACTAGATTGGTGCCAAGAATCTGTTGAGATATCTTTGGGGCACGATAAACCATGGGATGAGATACATTGCCGGGAGCATGGAACTACATGGATATTCTGATGTCGATTGGGCTAGCAGTGTGGTGGATCTTAAGAGCACATCTGGATGCTACTTCACACGTAGGTCTGCTTCAAGCGGGAATCAAAATTCGATATCCTTGAGCACCGCTGAGGCCAAATACATTGTAGCATGTATGGCCTGTTGTGAAGTTACTTGGTTTTGAAAGCTCTTCAGTGAGTTGTTGAAGCACGTGCTAGATGCCACCGTTATCCTTTGTGATAACCAGAGGGGGATTCATTTTTCAGAGAATCCTGTGTTCCACGATCGATCCAAGCATGTTGATGGCTAGTACCACTTTATCCGGGATATGGTTCAGTGAGGCATTGTAAGGCTCGATCATATAGGAGTTGATGAGCAGGTCGCAAATATTCTCACAATGCCCTTGGGGAAGGTCATGTTCCTGAACTTCCATGAGAATATTGGAATCGTGGAACGACCATATTCTGAGGGTCCTGTTGGACGATAAGTTCTTGGAGCTCTAGGGGGATTTGGGGATAGCTTCTCAGAGCTATAAGCAACCACAAGGCTAGGCTTTTTGAACCTTGTTGGTGTGATTCTGCCCCACCGTTATGATGATTGAGTTGGTTCACCTCTCATGATCTGTGCCCCATATGCATCCTACCCATTTGAGTCTCAGACTCATGGGAATTACCTCTCATTTGGCTAGTGAGGTGGGAAAAGCTAGAGACTAGTAACAAAAACTGATGGACGCATCAGAGATTTCCGTACTCTCTATCTAGGATGGCACAGTCCAACCACTTGATTTGGGATCAAGTCTAGTGAGGTTTCGGACCTCCAACTGACTTCAGTTCAGTGAAACTAACTTCAGGTTAGTATATGACTCTCTTGAGTCCTAGTGAGGTTTCAGACCTCCAATTGACTTCGGGTCAGGTAAACCAACTTTGGGTTGGTATAAGTCTATTTTTGAGTCCTATAGAGGTTTCAGACCTCTGGGATGAATTTTTCAGCCGGGAATGATTTCTTTGTGACTGACCCACTTCTCTTCTGAAATAAAGAAGCCAGCAAAGCAAGTTATGGTGGGATGGCACACGATTTTTGGATTGCACAAGTGGATGGAGCTCTCCCTAGTTGAGAGGGAGTGTTAATTTTGGACAAATAGGTCGACCAAACTCCATGTTGTGATGCTCAGATGAATATGCAAATATTTTTATTGTACTCCTCTTTCGGTGAGGTGCAAGATCGATCTAAAGATCATCTTGATCCGATGAGTAGAACATTTATTTTGAATTTATTCGAAAGATGTGCAGGTCGGCCTTAAGGTTTTGTGCCCCAGCAGTTGTGTCACACACCCTCATTGATGGATATATATTGGGCAATGTTGGAGGACATTTCACTCATCTCATCCTCACACATTTCTCTCTTCTCATCTAATTGGTTCGATGACCTTGGAGGCTCTTCTCTCCACACATGGGAAATTTCAGCAACATCTCTTTTCTGTTTTCATCCTAGGGTTTCTGCAAAAGATTTGACTAGTGTTGACTTTGGTCAAAGCAAGGTCAAACAAACCTGAAACTCTCCCTAAATTTTGATCTTTCAAATCCGCATTTTTTGGCACTATTCCCGAGGTTAGATGTTGACTTTGACTTTTCTGCATTGACCTAGTTGTTGCTGCTGTTTGCATTGACCATTGACTGATAGTGTTGACTTTTGGGTTGAATTTTGAGTTGACCGTTTTGGTTGTCCTAGAGGGTTGTGTGCCATTATTGGTTAGCTGACAGTATTGAGGCTTTGATGGTTGAAGCATCTCATTGATCGACGTAATGCACCAACACACTTATATATTTTTGGCTTATCTTCTGTCGATCCACTGGTATGTTCTATCATCATTTTAATTTGTTGTTTATGTGATTGCCGACTGATATTGGGATAAAAAATGAAGTTTCATCAAGCATAGAACATCTACAAAAGTTTACAGGTAGACCCTAACAAAATTAGGCCATTAAGGAAAGGAAAGTCCCCAAAACCATAAAGAAGTTGCAAGGATTTCTTAGGTTAACAGGGTATTATCGCAATTTTGTTAAGAATTATGGGAGAATAGAAGCACATCTAACAACATTATTGAAGAAATATCTATTTCATGGAATCTTGAATCAACTAAGGCCTTTGAACATCTTAAAGAGGCAATGTGCCAAGCACTAGTCTTAGCTATGCCAGACTTCACAAAAACCTTTATTATGGAATGTGATGCCTCAAGAAATGGAATTGGTGTTGTTTTAATGAAAGTAGAAAGACCCATTTATTTTGAAAGCCATCAAATCAAAGGAAAGTATTTACAAAAAGCTATTTATGAGAAGGAAATGTTGGCAATACTACATGCACTAAAGAAATGGTGACCTTACCTAATGGGAAGATACTTCAAGGTAAAAACTGATAATGATAGTCTTAAATACTTTTTGGAACAAATACTATCTTCAGAAGAGCAGAAAAATTGGGTCATAAATATGTTGTGTTATGACTTTGAAATCATCTACAAAAAAGGGAAGCTAAATGTTGTTGTAGATGCATTCTCAAGAAAAGATGAGGAGGTGGAAGCATTGCTTTGTGCCATTTATATTATCCAACTAGATTGGATAACCGAAGCAATGGAGCAATGGAAGAATGACGAAGAAGTGTGGACACTCTTTCACATGTCGCAGCAAGATCCCAGTACATATGATACATTTAGTTGGAAAATGAATCCTTATGGTACAAATATCACTTATATCTTTGTAAGAATTCCCAAATAAAACAAAATATTCTTTTGGAATTGCACACCTCTCCCTTAGGAGGACACTCGGAATTTTTAAAATCTTACCACGGGGTGAAGAAATAATTTTTTTTGGATGGCCTTAAATATGATATTCAAAAGTTTGTGGAAGAATGTTTGGTTTTCCAGCAAAATAAAGTTGAGACAATTAAGACCCCGGGTCTACTACAACCTTTATGCATTCCAACACAATGTTGGGAGGAGGTTTCAATGGATTTCATCATAGGTTTACCTAAGTCCGAAGGAAAGAGTGTCATCATGGTGGTAGCTGATAGAATTACCAAGTATGCACACTTTTGTGCATTATCTCATCCATTTAAAGCAATTACAGTTGCTACTGCATTTATGGAAACCCAAAGATTATTGTAAGCGACAGAGATCCCATTTTCACTGGAAATTTTTGGATGGAATTATTTTCTTGTTTGGGTACTCAACTAACTCATAGCCCATATTATCATCCTCAATCCAATGGGAAAACTGAGATAGTGAAAAAATGTGTGGAAGGATATCCTCGTTGTTTTGTATATGATAAACAAACACAATGGGTCAAGTGGTTACCTCTAGCTGAATGGCGGCACTTCCTTCCATACCGCAACAAAAAATACCCCATTTATGGCACTTTATGGATATCATCCACCGTCCATCACATCATCTTTAAGAGGAACTTCTAAGGTTCAAGCAGTGGAAGGTCACATTGAGCATCAACAACAAGTTCTCCAACTCTTAAAGGATAACCTAAATTTTGCACAAAATCAAATGAAATAACAGGCATATCAACATCACAATGATAAAAGTTTTGATATAGGAGACTAGGTATTTTTACGGCTACAACCATAAAAAAAATGTCCCTCAAGCAAGCTAAGAAGGATAATAAATTATCGCCAAAGTAATATGGTCCTTACAAGGTGTTGCAAAATATTGGTACTATGGCATACGAATTGGAGCTTCCTGCTTCTTCCCAAGTGCACCTAGTTTTCGATGTTTCATGCTTAAAGAAGGTTATAGGTGACAAAATTCCAGTTCAAACAGTATTTCCATAACTTGATGAGGAAGGAAAAATCATATTGGAACCTAAAGCAGCCATAGAAACAAGAAATTGATATCTATGAAATCGATCAATTTCAGAGTATCTCATCAAGTGGAAGAACTTACCCACTGAAGATTACACATGGGAGGATGAAAATTTTATACATAAGCATCCAGAAATACTCAAGTGTTGAGGAAAACAGTTTTTTGAAGGATAGGGGCATGTTAGGTCCCTATATTACTAGTGTAGTCCCTTATTGTTGTTAGTGTAGCCCCCTTATTGTTATTGTTGTACCCCTTGTAGTCCCCATATTGTTATTATTGTGCCCCATAAAAGCCCACTATTATTATTTTTGTGCCCTTACATTATTATTATTGGGTCGGGTCGGCTAGGATTATATTGTGACCCCATGGACTCCTATATATATAGAAAGGAGGTTTTTTCATTTGAATCATCCAAGAATTGTTCATTTATGTAATCTAAAGGAGGTTTCCCCCTCGAAGAGGCTGATTTCTAGGGCGTTGATCTCTTTTATTCTATTTTGGGAGTTGGTTTCATAACAATTTTAACAACTCCATGCTAGCGTAAAATAACCAATACATGAAAACATAGCAAACATAGATATATGATTATCCATAAATTAATCATTCCTATGCCATTACGCAGTACTCAACATTACATATGAATTCATATTCCTCAACATTTCACAAACATTAAACTAGTCATTAAAAGATTGTCTGAACATAGACATCAAAATCAACACACTAAACATATGAATAACATTCAAAGTGAAAAATCTTGAGTAACACTTATGTTACAATAGGAATCTAGAAACTTAGATCAATTTTAGACTCAAAAGGAAATAGGAAAATATTATTTTCTAAGGTAGAATTTAGGGAACCGACGTCTCACATTCATATAATAGACAAACAACTTATCAACATTGTGACCACTGTGGATAATATTTAGTTCAAAGGAGTATAAATTACCATTAACATTTTAACTCTATTTTCAAGCTCCATTTTCATTATTAAAAAATCAGTGTTGACTAGTAGATAAACAAGTATAAAACCATCAAAGATAATAAAGGGGGGTATTGAGCAAGCTACCTAGAATTATTTGTTCGGGTGATTCAAAACCAAGTCCAGGCTCATGAAAGTAATACCAAATCAATTCATGCTTCATATAAATAAATAAAGAAACAAAAAAACCATGCCCTTATAGGAAATCCCCTTCCCAACATTAAAACATTAATTAGGAATATTCATGGAAATCAACTGCTTTTGATCATGAGAAAAAGAACACTTAATAACTAGCAATGAGAACTTGGAAACTTAGATTGGGACTCTAACTCTCCACCCAACCTTAGGCACATTACAACCAAACCTTTCTTGCATTAGTCACCCTCGAGTAATATTACAAATATTGAGGAGGAGTGCTCAACTGGTAGATTTTCTTACTCTTAGTTTACTTCTAGCAACATATTTATTCCTCACATTAATCTCCCGCACTTGGCTTCCTCCTACTTCTTTCGTCTAGCCTTTTCAGCTCTAGTATCCCCCTTTTATTTACATATGACCTTCCTTTTATTTCAATATGTATCTCTATTTGTTCTCTTCTCACTCCCTCTAGCCATGTTGACCTCTCGTACTCCCACAACTAATGTCATTTCCACCGCCTCTAGGTTGCATGCCATACACTCTTCATCACCACCCTTTCCATCTCGATCACAGTGGCTCTATTTTCATGTCATCATGGGAATGTTGTTGTGGCACTTCTCTTCACCACTTCTCATCCTTCTCTACCAGTCTGCCAACATAGCCATACTTTTCATTTAATGTTTGTTCTCTTTATTGTATATTTTTCAAAATCGTAGTGGGGTTCATGTCCATTCCTTTATCAGCCATATTTTATGTGTAACTAGTTCATTTAAAGCATAGAGTCAGTTCACCATACTAGCATTAATAGAAACCAACCCTCGTTAAGAAAATCTCCTTCCACAAACTATGGAATCTATGTCCTAATAACTTAGTTAGGTTCATCATAGTATGCCAGTTATAATATGTATAATAAGGGGGTATTATATAGGGGATTTCACAAACCCCTCCCCCTTGGAAGATATCATCCTTAATGTTTTAATCTTGAACATAATGCATAACATCCTTAATCCTAGGAAAATATTAATGTGAGATTTATAATGCAACTATGGTATAATTACATTTTATATAATACAGTTTTATTTCTCAAAAACTAAATAGACATGAAAATATTCTTGGGTCAACCACTTTATGTGGCTCCTTTGTAGCCTTTCTTGATGCCATTGTTACACTAAATTTCAGATTTCTAGCTTGCCTTTTCCTGGAGTACTGCAAGACTCCTTCTTCTAGTGTTTTTTTCCCTTGCACTCCTTGTTTCTTCAACAAACAGTTCCCAACCCATTGCTTCCCGGAACACTCCCAATGTGTTTATGATTACAATCATCCATGCCATGACCCTTTTCAAAATATAAATTATTCTATGGTTTCCCCTTCTCTACTTCCCATTCCCTCAAGTAATTTTATCTCCCTTCTGTGTTTTCACTCACCTTCCTATTGGAAAGTGTAACTAGGTTCGGTCTTCATATTGACTATGTAATTATGTATTTATGTAAGGAATAAGACAAAGATAATAAAAATTATTTTTGTTATGCTTGCTCCATGGGTTTCATGAGAAAGGTTTTTATTATAGGCCATAAGACTTCTTCTTGATGTCTTTTAGGGATTTGTCATCCTGTCATAAATGTACTAATTAAGATTCATGTATATGAAGAGTCTAGAAAAATAAGTATGCCTCAATACCTTTTCATATAACCTTGGAGAAATGGCTCAAGAATGATGCTAGCACTACTGCTCAAACCAGCCTTCAAGGAAACCTTCATCATGCTGGAAGATAAGATCTACAAGTTGGCCTATAAGCAGTGAACATGTCGGCCTACCCACAATCTGTAAGGTCGGCCTAAATCCCGAAAATAATTACACTATATAAAGGAAATATATGCGGCTCATTTGGAGAGACAAGTTCAGACATGTCTGAAGAAGAATTGTGAAGTTAAGTCTGAGGTTAATACAGTCATACCTATCTACAATAAATACGAAGTAATGAATACGTTAAAGTGTGAATAAGGGGTTGTGTGAAGTGCAAAATTAGTACTGCGTTCAAGTGAAAATAAGGTACTGTGTGAAGTGCGAAAATAGGACTATGTCAAGTGAAAGAACAAGGTTGTGTTAAATAGTTATAGGACTGCGTTAAGTATAATATGTATGAGATATAATATGTATGTATGAAAAGGGTAAAATTATCATGTGTACATTGAAGACCAACCTATAATGTTAAGTAAAGGTGCAAGGTGTGCACATGAAAACCTATAACAAGGTGCTAACATCAAGCAAGGATATCATACAGCCGAAGAACGAAGAATACAACCAAAGACCGAGATCTCTAGTCTTGGTGTTGAAAGGTGCAGATCGGTGCAGGAACATGTAGGAAAGAAGGATTAGCTCAAGGATTCACTGAAGAGGTAGTGACAATGTCTTGGAGGCAAACATAGGTTAAGGGTCTAAGTTATGTTCATGGTACTTGTCAACTGAAAGTCTATAAGATGAATTTCTTGTGGGTTTTCCTCTCCAAGAGGGAGAGGTTTTGGCCATGGCTTGAAGAGCCTATATTTGTGTCTCGTATGTTTTGGTAATTGATTTGATGAAAAACATAATAAGATAAGAAGAAAATACATAATAAGAAAAGTAATATCACAAGTAATTATCAAGAAGAAAATTTGAATTAATCATTTCCCTACTAAATTCTCAACATGGTATCAGAGCTAAGGTGATGAAAACAAGGGCTACTTGACAAGGAGACACTAAAATAAGCAAGAATAAAAGTATAAAATGAAAGGTCAAATCAGTTTTCAAGGAATGTTCTCAAGTCATCTCAAGAAGACCTTCAATATCATTCAAAATATTCACTTATCAAGAAGATAATATTTTCCATCAAATATTTTTATTGAAGACATTGTTGGAAGAGACATCATATTTTTGAAGACATCCTTTATCATCAAGGATCCAAGGTCACCTACATTGGAAATTAAATCTAAGAATAAGTTCCTAACTTCATCTTCATCATCATCAAGAAATATGTTAGAAGGAAGAAGCCACCCTACTCAAGTAAGTATCTATGACCTTATCTAAATCTCTCAAAATGACTTATTGCAAAGAGAGAAACAAATTAGTTGGGTCATCAAACTTTAGTGTGTTAGCGCAAGGATTCACTCCTTGACTGCAAAAGGAGTAAGACTTACACATCATAGTTCATTTAAAATTTTAAAGGTTTTGAGTGGTGGGATGGCTTCTCAAAGAGTTTGAAATGATTTTTTATCCTTTAAGACTTTCATGCATTTGAAAAGTTGTTCCAAGTATAAATTGTATGGGTAAATTGGTAGTATAGGGAGAAGAGTGTAGCAAATGAAAGGAGATGGATAGCTGGTACTTACTCTAGGAAATATTCATATCCTGAATCAGTTACACATCTATAATGATGGTTCTTTACACAAACTATGTTTTATGCAAAGTAAACAACATTTAAAAAGTAGAGTACATGCATAAAATATTTCACAAATCCTTTATGAAATATCTGGTGACCTCCATCATTAGACATATTTGGAGCAGTTAATAGTCACCTTTTTTCCTTATTGTATCTCTTTTTCTCACATTTTTATTATTATTTGGCTTTATGATTCTAGTATAGGTGGTGATTAAGACTAACATACGCTGAGTGCCTGAGGTTGAGTGTAGAAAATCACAAATTATTAAGCATTTTTATAAGGATTTTATCATAAATACTTGGAGTCAAGTGGACTCAATCACCCCAAAGATTCTCTCCAGCAATTCGAGTTCTAGAGGCAGCCAAGCAAATCCAAGAGGAGTGCACTCAATATTTTTTGACTTGGAGTCAAGTGGACTCAATCACCCCAAAGATTCTCTCCAGCAATTCGAGTTCCAGAGGCAACTAAGCAACTCAAAGAGGAGGGCACTCAATCTATGTTTACTTGGAGTCAAGTGTTCTCAATCACCATTTTCAAGGGAGTTGTTGTAGCTGCCCTGTATAATAAATACAGCGGAGATAGTGCTAGGAAGGGTAATCGATTCTAGTTGGAAATTTGTTGCAATACATTGAGATTATTATTATTTTACTCAGTGATAAAAATTTCAAAAATATATGAGGATTTTCTTTTATGAAATGAGCAAATTGATTTCATTTTAATGATTTAAGTTTCAGAGAGCTAGGCTAGTGGGTTAGGGCCCGATCCATGCACCTCATCTTCTTTGTTGTTACCATTCTTTCCTTTCTACCATTTAGCTAAGTTTCTTTCTGTCATTCAATTAGTTCTGCTTTGGATAGTTTCATTGCTGATTAGTCTTTGCTTTCAATTTTCTGTCATAGTTTTCATTTTATTGCAAGTAATAGAATAGAGGAGAAAAGACAAAAAGAAGTGGATCAAGACCCCCTTCTAATCTCTTTCAATAGAGCTCGAGGGGGGCGAACCTTCCCACAGACCCGAAAACTGATTTTTGTTAACTATTTTTGAGATTAGAAGTAGAGTTGCATTACCATTTTCCAGTCTTCCTTTGCATGATATTTTCACACATTTTTATGTTTCTCGTGCATAGATCAACAGATTTTTTTGTAGGAATTATTGCTAAAACCCCAGAGCAGCTCCGTGGCGCCTTCTCGCTTCATTTTCCATCTCTGTTTTCATGACCTAAACGTTGTTTTTATGCCTCAATTTCCCTCCTTTTTCTCTTATTTGCAGATGCTGCACCCACCTTTTTTTTCTCAAAACACTTAAACCCTTCAGCCCACCTCAGTCATTTGTTTTTATCATTCACAATTGCCTTACCCCTTTCTAACCCAAAAATCTTGAAAACCATTGGGATTCGATCTTCCGGCCTTTCTCCTCAAACTTCCCCCTACCGTACATCGCAAATCACAAATCGCAGTGTTTATTTTCTTCCTTTAAGACTTAACGCTTCCAAACGTTGATTACAATATTGCACTCACGCTCTAGCCCCACGTCATTCGTCACATTGCACATCACACTTCGCATAATTTCCCCTTTTATTTTAAGACTTACCGCTATCCCTCCAACTTTGCGATATTGCGATTGCAATATCGCACTTCGCACTTCACAACTTTTCCCGAACAACACTTCCGCTATCCCTCTAACTTTGCGATCTTGCGATTGCAATATCGCACTTCGCACTTCACAAATTTCAGCACATCACAAATTTTTCATTGCAACTTTTTCCCTTTTCTTTTAGGACTTACCACTCCTATATTCCGATTGTGATATTGCGATCGTGCTCTACCACTAGTCCCATCGCCACGTAACCTGTCACAAATCGCATTTCACAACCTTTTCCCTTTTCTTTCAAGACCTACCTCTATTTTTGACGATTGCAATATTGCGATATCACATATCACAGATTGAAACTTTTCCCTTTTCGCATCTCGCATTTCACAGTTCTTTCCATTTCGCATTTCGCATTTCGTGGTTCTTTCCCATTGTATTCGCACGTCATAGCTTTTAGCCGTCGCACTTCGCACTCCAAAAATTTTTCTCCATTGCATCTCTGCCATCGCACTTTTCAAATTATTCCGCTCCGAAGAATTTTTGCGCTATAATAAATTTTTAATTCGGTTTAAACCCTTCTTTCCACTTCCAAGACTTGTTTCATGTCTTAAGCCTCCATTAGCATCTTTAGCCCTTTTTTGTCCTCCAATCTGCAAATCAACACTTTTTCAATTAGAATTAAGTCATGGATAGCTTAGATGCATGGATAGAAGCATGGTAGATAGACCATAGGATAAGTAGAGAGCATTTAGCCGTTTGGCCAAGCTAAGTGTGGTTTAGAATTAGTTTCCTTTCTGCCATTTATTTTCAGAAATTTAATTTAGTTTCTTTTTGTCATTTCATTTATGCACATTAAATTAGTTTCATTTCCATAATTTCCTGTCTGCAAATTAATTTAGTTTCCTTTTTTTCATTTCCTTCCAGCAATTTAATTTTTATTTTTTATCATAGTTTAAGAAATATCACCCTTTCGTAAAACAGAAGAGGATGAGATGAACAAAATGCATTTTTTGTGTATATAGCATTGTCACCTCCAAGTTTGTACAAATCCTGGGTTTATAAACTAAAGTAGGGCAACCCCTGGGAGCTGCAACACTCTTGGTGCAATACCAAGGCTCACCACTTTCTGGTGTCGTTTCCGGGGAGGTGTCTAGTAGATATTTTGGTTTTGTTTTAGCATTATTTTACGATTTCCTTTCTTTTCATGTCATTTCAGAAAAATTGAAAAAACAAAAAGATATCTAAATTTCATGCCTCATAGGAGTAGTAATAATCAAAGACAATTCTTACCTAAAACCCCCACATCACCTCCTATCCACTCTTCACTCTTCTTCAGTGGTAGTGAGATTGAACCCCCTATAGGAGAGCCTTCTGAATACTTTGAGGATCCTATTGGGGAAGAATAAGAATACCTTGTTTCAACTAAGCGACCTGCTTCACCTATCTTAACCATGGTTGGGATCTAGAGAGCCTTTCCCATAAGAGAGGCAGATGGGGAAACTAAGATGAAAAACATTAGCCCCTCAGCTCTCCCACACTTTCAAGGAATTACCTATGAGGACACTGACACATTCATGCTTAATTTGTTTTTGTTTGTAGGACTTATGACTACACCTCTGATGATCAGAAGTTGAAACTATTCCCATCCACCCTTAAAGATGCAGCCTTGTGCTGGTTCATTGGCCTGCCTGGGGATATCATCACTACTTGGGCACAGATGGAAGAGACCTTCAACAGAAAATACAAAGACTACTATAGGTCCAAGGAAACTAAGGATGAGATATTTAGGGTGACTCTAGGGCCAGATGAATCCTTAGAGGACTATGAAGATAGGTTTCAATTGAACTATAAGAGAGCCAACTATACTCTTGATACTGACTCACTTAAACTTTTACTTCTTTGAGGGATCAGAGAATAGATTATAGAAACCCTGAATATTCTATCGGGAGGAGATATCTACCAACAACCCTATGAAGCAATCAAAATTGTCTTCCAGAACCATTCTAGGGTGTTTAGAAAGAAGGGTGGAGCTAGCCAAAGTACATCTAATACCCCTCCCTCTTCCACCTGCATAAAACATGAGATTGAACACATGCTAGAGGACTTCAAGAGTGACATGTTTCACACCTTTGCTTTGAAAATGGACACAATGCAGGTAAAAATGAAGCAAGAGGAAGCAGAGAGAGCCTTGGCCATATTTTGTCCTAGATGTATGAGGAAGCACCCAAGAAATGAATGTCCACTGAATTTCATAGAGGTTTTCTTAGTCTCTGAGGGGAATCATGCTATAGAAAAGTGTCCCTCCTTACTTGGACTTAAGGTTGTATATCAAGGTGGGGAAGAAATGCCACAGCCTATTTCATCAACCAAAGAAGGCCTCAAGGCCCTCGACCATATCAACAAAGTATGCAAAGTGTACCTTACTCTTACTATCGCAACAATCATATTGCACCCATGCAACCTTGGTACACCCCCACTCCTCCATCATAGTCTACACCTCCTACTTGGTATTACAACCCTTCATATCATCCTCAGCGAGTAAACCAACCATTTTAGCAGTATGTTCCACAACAACCTCAGTGGAACAATCCATCCCAAGGGTGGAGGCTTCAAAAAAATCAACCACCTTCTCTAATGCCTCCACCCCAACCTCAACCACTGATCACTCATGTTGCTCCACCTAGGCTACCTATACCCTCACAACCCAATCCAAACCTGAACATCATGATCCCAGTGGAGAAACATCCTATCCAACTTATGGTATGGATATACAGGAGGTTAATCTTCGGTCGGGAAGAGTACTCCTAGACAACCATCCTCCATCTCCACCTGTAGAGGTTGAGGAGGAAAGGGAAGAAGGTAACATTCAGATCCAACAACCTCCTTTTCCTGAGCGCTTGATCCACCCTAGTTAGCACACCCCGGAGGAGACTAATCTCTTAAGAGAATTGGAAAATTTGTGTGTAAAGATACCACTTCTCCAAGCCATTAAGGATGTCCCTATCAACAATACGATCATCAAAGAAAATTTCTTCAAAAAAACTAGGAGAAGCAAGAGAGATACCCCCACGATCAATGTGGTAGGACAACTGTCTAACCTAATGTTAGGGAAGGTGATATTTCCAAAGTACCTGGACCCTGGTAGTCCTGTTGTCAATGTGCATATAAATGGTGTCATAGTCCCCAACACTCTGATTTATCTAGGGGCTACCATGAAATTCATGACCAAGGAAACTATGTTGAAACTTAATCTCCAAGGGACTTTGAGGAAAACCACAACAGTTCTGCAACTTGCAGATCGGTCCATAGTAACCCTGGAAGGAATTGCTGAGGATGTTATGGTTGCCATTGACTCTTGGGAGTATCCTATAGATTTCCTGTTCCTGCAACAAAAAACCAAGTTTAATGGTTATCCCCTCATCTTAGGGAGACCTTGGTTAGCCACTATAGATGCTTATATTAGTTGTCAGGTCGAAAACATGGCTATAAAAAATAGGCCTTTGTCTAAACAACTAGTGTTATATCCTCTAGCCCAGCCTTCCATTGATCATGATCTCCCTATATGGTTGGAGGATGAAGAATATGAGTTATATAACACTTCCACTATGTGTCCCATAGATTCTATTCTTAAGGGGGGGGGGGGGGGGGGCAACTTGATGAAGATGAACTCATCGACCATGCCATTCAAAACCAGTCCCCCAATAACATTCCTCTCGAAACCTTTGTCAAAGAGTCTGAAATCCAACCTCGGTTGGAAGTTCACTCAGTTGAGTCAAACTCTGAATCCACAAAGGCTATTGAGTTTATCCCATCTAGATCTATGAAAATCAACCCAAACCTCTCGAATGAAGAAGAGAAGCAATTATGCCATATTTTGAAAGATAATCTAGATGCATTTTCTTGGGATTACAAAGACATGAAAGGCGTGCATCCTTCAGTGTGAAAACATCATATTTACATCAAAGAATGATGCAAGCCTGTGAGACAACCCCAAATAAATATGCACCCGGATCTGATGGACATAGTCAAAGAAGAGCTGCAGAAACTATTGGATGTAGGGTTCATATATCCTATATCTGATAGTGAGTGGGTATCTCCTCTTGTCCTATTCCCAAAGAAGAATTGGAAGTGGTGAATTTGTGTTGATTATCGAGAACTTAACAAAGCCACCAAGAAAGACCATTTCCCTTTGCCCTTTATAGACCAAGTCTTGGATGGCCTTGCGGAGAAGAAGTTATTTTCCTTCTTAGATGGGTTTAGTGGGTACAATCAGATTCAAATCAGCCCTGAAGACCAGGATAATACTACTTTCACCTGCCCTTGGGGTACCTTTTCTTATAAAGTCTTTCCCTTTAGGTTGTGCAATTCCTCAACTACCTTCCAAAGAGCTGCCCTGAGCATCTTTTATGAGTTATTCCATGACTCCATCGAAATCTACATGGATAATTTCACACATATGGGGATGACTTCTAGGAAGATATCTCTAATTTGGGTAAAGTAATAATAAGGTGCATCGAAATGCATCTCTCCTTGAGCCCAGAAAAGTGTGATTTCCTGAAGGAAGAAGGGGTTGTATTAGGACACTCCATATCCCAAGGAGGAATATAGGTAGACCCGAACAAAATCACTATCATCAAAAGGGTACCTTCTCCTCAAAAGAAGAAGGATGTCACGAGTTTCTTAGGCTTAGTTGGTCACTATAGAAGATTCATCAAATATTTCAATAGTATGGATTTTCCATTATTTGGGTTATTGGACAAGGATTCTGAGTTTATTTGGTATGGTCCTTGTCAAGAGGATTTTGAGCTCATTAAGGAAAATTTGACTACTGCCCCCATCCTCCGAGGTCCAAATTGGACTCTGCCTTTCCACATCCACACTGATGCATCTGAAAAAGTTGTAGGGGCAACATTAGGATAATTAGAGGACAAAATCCCTTATGCAATTTATTTCATCAGGAAGAAATTGTCCAAGGCTAAACGAATTATACTCTTACTGAGAAGGAGATGTTAGCCATTTTCCATGCTTTGAACAAATTCAGGCATTATGTAACTGGATATTAGACCTTTGTTCACACTGACCATGCAGCCATCAAGTATTTAATGAAAAAACTGGATGTTAATACTAGGATAATTATATGGTTTTTACTTTTGCATCAATTTGATTTGACTATTGTTGATAAACCTGGAAAGGAGAATATTGTTGCAGAATTTTTGTCTAGGTTAGCTCTCCTTGCAGGTGAAGAAGGAATGATGGATGACCAGCTGCCATATGAGCACCTCTTTGCTATATCAACACTCTCACCATGGTTTTCTAATATAGCCAACTACTTGGTTGTTGGGAGACTCACTCCTAATCTTTCATTGAGGGAAAGGAGCAGCATCATCAGAAAAAGCACCCCTTTCACATGGATTGGGGGAAACCTTTTCAAGCTAGGCCCTGATCAAATCCTAAGGAGATGTGTAAGGGAGGAAGAAGTTTTTGATATCCTCTATGTATGTCATGGTAGCCCTGGTGGAGGCCACTTTTTTGCAAAGAGAACTGCTTACAAAGCTTTGTAGGCAGGATACTGTTGGGCTACCCTTCACCAAGATTCTAAAAGATAAACCAGTAGGTGTGACCAGTGCCAAAGGATGGGGAAACCCACTCAAAGGGATGAGATGCCTTTGCACCCTCAGGTGGCTCTTGAGCCATTTGACAAGTGGGGCATGGACTTTGTTGGACCTATCGATCCACCATCTAGAAAAAAGAAGTATATCATAGTCTCCATTTATTACCTGAAAAAGTTGGCTGAAACAAAAGCAGTGAAGGTAGAAATTGAGGAGAAAGTAGCAGAATTTCTGAGGGAGAATGTGTTTTACAAGTTTGGGTACCCCAGAGAAATAGTCACTGCTCAGGGGGCACAATTCACCTCTCACCTCATTGAGAATATTTTGAGGAAGCACAAGATCAAACATAAAACTTCTATTGCCTATCACCCTCAGGCGAATGGCCAAGTAGAAGTAACTAACCGAGCTTTAGAGAGCATCCTTATGAACTACTTGGGCCTACAACACTACTTGGAAGAAAACAACAGGATTCACTCCTTATGAACTAGTCTATGGTAAGAAGGCTCTAATTTCAGTTGAATTCAAATTCAATACTTTAAGAATGGCAACTCAATTAAATCTAGATCTATCAAAATCCCAAAAAGAGAGGTTGCTACAACTAAATGGATTGGATGAGTTCAGAATGCAATCACTTCTTCACACGGAGGTATTTCAGCTGCAAAGGAAGGTCTGGCATGAAAATAACATCAAAGAAAAGACCTTCCAAGAAGGAGATTTGGCGTTTTTGTATGATTCAAGGTTTAAATATTTCAAAGGAAAGATGATGACAAGATGGTTGGGACCGTACATAGTGGAAAAATGTTTTGATAATGGCGCAGTTCAAATCATAACCATAGATGAGGAAGGAATCCCCTTGCTTGTCAATGGTCACAAACTTAAGATGTACAAGAAGGAAACTCCATAGTTTCCCACACCTCCTGAAAAAAGGAAGGAAAAAAAAAATAAAGAAAAAATAAAGATCCATGGGTAAAAACCTCTCTGAGGCACCCAAGGCAAGCTTGTGGGTTGAAGTTATTCATGAAATGCAGAGAAAAACAAGAAAGAAAGCTGCATAACAGACTCCAGGAGAGTGATAATGTCACCCATGGCATCTTGAGCACCCCACACAACATCTACAATGGGAAGAAATAGTAATAAAGATCAGCATCTCACTCAGAGAGATTATCATTCAGTAAGCTTCTCGCTCAGAAAACAGGAAAGTAAGGAAGAACATAGCATATAAGGTGCTTGGCTCCAAATTCTAGCTCCTACAACCTCCTTGAAAAAAACAGGTAAACTCAAGTATAGCTTCTCACCCCTTTCTATGCATCCATAATAGCCAGAAATAATTAATTATATAGGCTTATAGTTCAAGGGGCAGAAAGGTCGCCAGTTAGCTTGGCCACCATCGTGAAGCATGACTAGGGAGAACTGCAAAGTCATGCCATCAGGGCATGCAAAAGAAAAAATTTAAATCAAGTGGATTAGAGGAGAATGAGGGGAGGAAATGTGTATTCCATCATGAATTAACAAAGAGAAGGAAACCACGGTATCTAACGAAAACTGGAGCTGAGGCCAAGTTACATAAGCGCTCCAAAATTAGCTGCGCAATCTAATAAAAAGAGATCATGTCTCATCCAAACCACTGAATTGAGAATTTTTTAGGGAAGAGAGACTGACGGAAGCCTGAAGCGTAGCAACAATGAGATTCAGCCGCGTATTTTGGGACAACATGCAACAACAGCATCAGAATAGTATCCCCCTACCCATGGCCTAGTCCTCTTTCATAAATATGAGCAGGGAAGCTTTTATAGCAACCCAAACAAGGTCGAATTCCACTCCTAGCCTTAGAGAAGAAGAAGAGGAACTAGAAGAAGAACCCGAAGAAGAAGAAGAACCAGTAGAAGAAGAGGAACTATAAGAAGAAGAAGAACCAGCAGAGGAAGAAGTACCAGAAGAAAAAGAGGAAGAGAAAAATGGCCAAGGAAAAATGGAAGAGATGGAAATAGAAGTCATAGAGGTAGCAGAAAGTGAGCAAGAAATAGACTCCCAACACAGAACCACATCCCCTCAAGACAAAGAGGTAGTTGCCACCTTATCTCCTCTAAGCACAAAGAGAAAAAGGAAGACCTCTATGTATTTCAAAGTTGCCAAGAGTTATAGGATAAGTCAGAGAGAGACAAAAACTCCTCCCACGAGCCCGAATATCATTGAATAATCATCAAGGGAGGAGGAAAGAATATAAGAAACCGTTCTGAAAGAACAGTTGTAGAAGGCATAGGCAGAGAATGTAACACTAAAGGATAAATTGCAGTAAAAAGGGCAGCAAGTAGCCACCATGGCAGACTTATGCACAAAATCCCTTCAGCACAGATTCCCTTCTGACGCATATGCTGTGTACCTCAAGGAGAAATGGCTCCTATTTCAAATCAAAACTCTAGCCTCCCATGGATCCCTACCTTTCCAATATTGTAGTAAATTCATGGATTTCTACAAGCAAGCTAACATGGTTGATCAGGCAAAGATGGCAGAGTTTTATGTGCATAACCTTGTGCTGACAAATTTGGATACTTGGGACCCCAATCCTACAATGGCGGATATGTGGTTGATGGATTTAGTATCTTGGATGATGAATGAGGACACTAGAGAAAAAGAGATATGGTGGGTCATGAGAAGAAGAAATAGAGAACCCTTACATATCATACCAGAATTATTCAGCCTAGGAGGAGTCATCCTTAACCGTTGAGAGATTGAGAGGGACCCTGCACTATTTGAAAGCTACCTTTAGACTCAAACACAGGTAATAGGCCACTTTGATGATGTTTCTAGGCAGATAGAAGACGAGTGCATTATGGCCAGCCAGAGGAGATGGAACAACCTCCCGCACAGCCTCAAGAATATGGATTACCATAATTCACAAAGATTGAGGGGTGCATTGGAAAGGGAACCATTATACAAGAGGGCCATGCAGGCCAAAAAGATCCAATGGTTGAGACTAAAGCTGAACCCACGTTTGTTCCTGGGGCTGAATGATGAAAGGGACACAGATGCACAAGATAGAGAATGGGAGAATGCATAAAAGAGTAATGGTTTTTACTCCCTTGGGGAAACACCCACACTTCTTCCTTAGGAAATCAGGGGGCTTGTCAAAGCCTTGAAGGAAATGCAGGAGGAGGATTAGTTGCTCAGAGGATGAGCAACCATTCAGTATGGGGGTGATGATGAGCTCCATCATTAGACATATTTCGAGGGGTTAATAGTCACCTTTTTTCCTTCTTAGATCTCTTTTTCTCGCATTTTTATTATTATTTCATTTTATGATGTTAGTATAGGTGGTGATTAAGGCTAACATACTCTGAGTGCCTAATATGAGGTTGAGTGAAGAAAATCATGAATTATTAAGAATTTTTATAAGGATTTTATCATAAAGACTTGGAGTCAAGTGGACTCAATCACCCCAAATATCCTCTCCAACAATTTGAGTTCCAGAGGAAGCTAAGAAAATCCAAGAGGAGTGCACTCAATATTTGTTGGCTCGGAGTCCAGTGGGCTCAATCACCCCAAAGATTCTTTCCAGCAATTCAAGTTCCAGAGGCAACCAAGCAACCCAAAGAGGAGGGCACTCAATCTATGTTTATTTGGATTCAAGTGGAATGAGTCACCATTTTCAAGGGAGCCATTGGTAGTTTCCATGTAGAATAAATAGAGCAGAGCTAGAGCTAGGAAGGGTAGTCGATTCTAGTTGGAACTTTTTTGCAATCTATTGAGCTTTTTATTATTTTACTTAGTGATCAAACTTTCAAAAATGAATGAGGGTATTCTTTTATGAAATGAGCAAACTGATTTCATTTTACTGATTTAAGTTTCAGAGAGCTAGGCTCGTGGGTTAGGGCCCGATCCATGTGCCTCATCTTCTCTGATGTTACCATTCTTTCCTTTCTGCAATTTAGCTAAGTTTCTTTCCGTAATTCAATTAGTTCTACTTCGGATAAGTTCATTGCTGATTATTCTTTTCTTTCAGTTTGATGTCGTAGTTTTAATTTTCTTGCAAGTAATAGAATAGAGGAGAAAAGCCAAAAATTTGTGGATCAAGACCCCCTTCTCATCTCTGTCAATAGAGCTCGAGGAGGGCGAACCTTCCCACAAACCTGAAAAATGATTTCTGTTAACTATTTCTGAGATTATAAATAGAGTTTCATTACCATTTTCGAGTCTTCCTTTGCACGGTATTTTCACGCATTTGTCTATTTCTTGTGCATAGATCAGCAGAGTTGTTTGTAGGAATTATTTCTAAAACCCCAGAGCAGCTCCATGGTGCCTTCCCGCTTCATTTTCCATCTCTGTTTTCACGGCCTGAACATTGTTTTTATGCCTCCATTTCCCTCCTTTTTCTCTTATTTGCAGATGTTGCATCCACCTTTTTTTTCTCAAAACACTTAAACCCTTTAGCTCGCCTCATTCCTTTATTTTTATCATTCATGATTGCCTTACCCCTTTCTAATGCAAAATTCTTGAAAACCATTGGGATTCAACCTTCCGCCCTTTATCCTTGAACTTCCCGCTACTATACATTGCAAATATCAAATCGCAGTGTTTAATTTCTTCCTTTACGACTTACCGCTTCCAAACGTTGATTGTGATATTGTGCTCGCACTCCACTGCCACATCATCCACTGCATCACACTTTTCATATTTTCCCCTTTTATTTTAAGACTTACCGATATCCCTTCAACTTTTTCTATATTGCGATTTTGATACCGCACTTCGCACTTCGCAACTTTTCCTGAACAACACTTCCGCTATCCCTCTAACTTTGCGATCTTGTGATTGTGATATCGCACTTTGCACTTCACAACTTTTACCACATTGCAAATCGCTCATCGCAACTTTTTCCCTTTTCTTTTAAGACTTACCACTCCCATCTGTCGATGGTGATATTGCGATCGCGCTCTGCCATCGGTCCCACCGCCACATCACACATCGCAAATTTCATTTCGCAACCTTTTCCCTTTTATTTTAAGACCTACCGCTCTTTTTTCCAATTGCGATATTGCGATATCGCATATCGTAGATCTCAAACTTTTCCCTTTTCGCATCTCAGATTTCGTAGTTCTTTCCTTTTCGTATTTTGTATTTCGCATTTCTTTCCCATCACATTTCGTACGTCGCATCTTTTAGCCCGCCGCACTTCGCACTGTGCAACTTTTTTTACATCGCATCTCCGCCATCGCACTTTTCAAATTATTCCGCTCTGAAGAATTTTTGCACTATAATAAAATTTTAATCAGGTTTAAACCCCTCTTTGCACTTCCAAGCCTTGTTTCATGTGTTAATCCCTCCATTAGCCTCTTTAGCCCTTTTTTGTCATCCAAGATGGAAATCAACACTTTTTCAATTAGAATTAAGTCATGGATAACTTAGCTACATTGATAGAAGCATGGTAGATATACCATAGGATAAGTAGAGTTCATTTAGTCATTTGGCCAAGCTAAGTGTGGTTTAGAATTAGTTTCCTTTATGCCATTTATTTTCAAAAATTTAATTTAGTTTCTTTGTGTCATTTCCTTTCTGCACATTAAATTAGTTTAATTTCTGTCATTTCCTTCCAGCAATTTAATTTTTAGTTTTTATCATAGTTTAAGAAATAGCACCCTTTCGTAAATCAGAAGAGTACGACATGAACATAATGCATCTGTTGTGTATATAGCACTGTCACCTCCAAGTTTGTATGAACCTTGGGTTGATAAAGTAAAGTAGGGAAGCCCTTGGGAGTTGCAGAACTCTTGGTGCAATACCAGGGCTCACCAATATTCACTATCATGTTCTACAACATATATATGATTTGCAGGAAGCTCGAAAGCAGATAATTTACTATTAAATCCTTTAAGAGTTTCTTACTCACACCTTACTAGCTTCTGCAACTCATAAATTGTAATAAATTAACAAAGAGAGAAACACACCATACATTAGATAGTTCTTGAGTAAAAAATTCCTCCAGCATGAAGTGAAAAAATGCATTTATTTATTATATTAATTCTTCAGTAGACCAACATCCAACCTGCAAAATAACATTTACAAATGGTATATATAGAAAGAGAGGCACCAACTCCATCTCTTATAAAAATAAGGAAACACTAATCCTAACATTACATAGGTGTCATAGGACATTAAAACCATATCCCATCAAAATCAAACTGAAGGGACAGATGCAGATGAAATAAGAGAAGATAATTTTGGCTGAACTGTTGAGTATGCTGACATGCTACCCTTTTTTCTGTTGATTTGTCTCCTCATGTCTTTGGTTCTTAAATAAAAATGTATCTTCATTAAATATGACCTCAAAAAACCTCATAACCACTTATCACCATCACTTTTTATATCCATTTGGTTATGAGTCCTTCATTTTTCCTGAATTGGCTTGGAAATTTTTCTGACAGGTGTCAAAAATCATTTAAATCAGGCGCTAGCGGAAATTTCGATAAAAGCCTATAATTGTGCAAAAGTTGTAACGCTACCGGAATTTTCGGTAGCACTCTGTTTCTTTTTAAAAAATGCACAGAAAAAACTGAAAAATCTATGTAGACTTATACACTTTGAAATCTGAATTGTTGTTCAAAATTTCACTTGATAAGAAAAAAGGAGTTTTTTTAGGAAACCTTTTTTTTACCTTTCTTCCATGTGGGCTGCAACTTCAGTAAGCATGTCCAAGTCTGATTTGCTGCCAAAAGTTGATCTTGATCTTGTGTTTCTTGTGGCTTCTTCATTGACAGTGGCCTTTTCCTCCTTTTAACTCTTTTGGATCTTTCTTCTTTTTGAGGGTTTTATTTTTTGTTCTGAAGGGTTTTTTTTATCTTTCTTCTTGGAATCATTTGTGTTTAACCCTTCAGATTTTTGTTCTAGATCAATGACCTCTGTCAACAAACTTGGATTGTGTAGAGCCTTAGACTTTAGTCTGAACACTAGTAGAAAATGATGAAATTAGTGACTAGGTGACTAAAAAAGTTAGTCACCACAATGATTTTAAGTGAATTACTACTAAATTTGAGCAATTTTAAGTGACTGAACTAAAAATGACTAACTTAAACGACTAATTTAGTCTAGGGATAGAATATACAACAAGATAATAAGTGACTAAACTAAAAACGACTAACTTAAATGACTAATTTAGTCTACAATTAAAATATATGACTAGATAATAAGTGACAAAATTAATAATATTTAACGTAAATGACTATTATAGTCCAAGAATAAAAATATGACCAAATAAGAAGTACAACAAGTATATGAATTAGTTATTTATGTTAGTAATTTTTAGTTGTGTCACTCCATAAATGGAAAATTGCAATTTTGATGCTGAAGTGTTACATTTCACTACAAGGGTCTCTAAATCCAACTGCAGTGTTAAAATTAAGAGAAAAACGGGTCTCTGAATCCATCTAAAATGTTAAAATTATGAAAAAAAATTTGTTTCTAAAGTTTAACACTGCAGATGGATTCAAATATCACCTTCTTTGAATCCATATGTAATGTTAAATTTATAGACAAAGAGGTCTCCGAGTCCATTTGAAGTGTTAAAATTTAGAGACCTTCATCTTCAATGTTAAAATTTAGTTAGATGGATTCAAAGACCCCCTTAAAAGAGTGTCCATCAATCCATTTATAACGCTAAAATTATAACACTTTTTCACAATATCACTACTAAACCAATGTAAAAGTTTCTATTAAAATGGTTAACCACAAAACATATTAACACAATCAATAACTTTATCATAAATAGAAAAAATAGAATGAAAATTTGGTGGTCATGCAGAATTTATCTTACTCTAATAATCAAATATATAAATATAAATTATAACAAAACCCTCTTTGTTTATTCCCTCCATATTTTTTATTTCTTCCCTCTATATTCATTTTAAATTTCAGGTGCTATTTCTTTGCTGAGCGTTAATGGGATTTAATACTCCATTGATGGTATGGAATTGGCATATTCACTCCCAATACCCTCTCAATTAGAGAAGTTGTGGGTGTTTCACGCAGTGGTGATCATTGTACAATAGAACCTGAACCACATTGGAAATAGACAAGTGACACTAAGGCCATGACCAACCTCGATGAACAATGTGGAGATTCCACCCACTGCTGAAGAGTATTCGGGGCCTATTAATTCTTCCAAAAAGAAGTGTTTTCATAATACAATGGAGCGAAACAGGAGGATAACATTGAAAGTACTCTACTCCCCAGCTATGCTCGTTGTTGCGCCTAATCTAAATCCAAAGGTAAGCCTCACCCCCATATTCCTCTGAGATTGTTAATAAATAATTTTTTTGTTGATTTTTGAAAAATGGAATAAATTATATCATTATACCTATTAGAAATCATTGTCCGTAGTGTGAGCACGAGGAGAAATTCAAAACTATGAATCCGTAAACTCTCAATGCAATATTATTTCTTAAGAGTTCATAAAATTATGGTTTGTGTCATTCACTGTGTTTTCATAGAGAAAATTAAGGTTCTCTTACAACCTAGGGTAGAATATATGTGAACCGTGCATGTTTCATGCTAATAAAATAAAATGTAAAAAAGTTCAACAATATCTGATGTCTAATGCTGGCAAAAATTATTGGTGCTTTTAGTGATTGCAACATAAGCTTATTTTCTGGCAGTACAAAGAGCTCTCCTTTTGTCGGGAAAGCAAGAAATCCATTCATTCTCAGAAGTATTTGGAAAACATGGAAGAAGGTAGTTGGTTTGGTGTGCCTTCTGCATTACATACGATGCATAGTTAGTGATAGTGTCGGGTGTTGGATCTAAGCCATCCCATTGAGATTGATACTGCTATCGAATATAAACTCACCCACCGATCTATGT
The DNA here is from genome assembly GCA_034641835.2 of Pinus albicaulis. Taxonomy (NCBI): domain Eukaryota; kingdom Viridiplantae; phylum Streptophyta; class Pinopsida; order Pinales; family Pinaceae; genus Pinus; species Pinus albicaulis. Next base: position 193,831,533 of record CM076572.1, read on the forward strand.
TTGAAAACACCCCTCATTAAAAGAGCTAGAAATTTGGATACCAAAAGAAAGTGGAGAGGGAGCCTAGTGTGTTAGCTAGTGGTTGAGTGTTATGGCAAGTAGGAGCTCTTAAGTTCAAGTCCCTGGGTTGGTGGCCTCTGATAAATTCTTGATATTTGTGAGCCTCACTCAATGTCCTACCTACCTGGGGTAGGTACCAAAATTTTTCTAGCTAGTTTACCTTGGGTTTCATCCTCAGAATGAGGGGAAGTGCCTGGAGTAACATGGGATATGTATTTACAAGGAAAATAAAATTATAATGTTTGCAAGAGGAGAAAAAGATAAGAAAAATAGCATAGATCCATCCAACCCTTGATCTTTTAAGAAGAAAAATGTTTGCATCTGTCTTTTTAATGCATCTTGGTGTTTAATAGATCTAGGGTTAAGATGGATCTTCTGGTCACCTTGTTTTAGTAGGCAAAAGTTTGCCCAACTAAGGACCATTTAACATGACAAGATAATCAAAGTCAAGTTTGGATACAGTAGTATATTATTTTGCATAGGTTTCTGTTAGTAGTAGTAAGGTTCTGTTAGTGATATTTAAGGTCAAGTCAAACACTTTTTAGTGTAAGTTTTGGATTTTTTCACTTTCTTGAAGTATCTATCCTCGCGTATTAGGCAGTGAGAAGCATTCTTTATTCTATCTAGTCAAATTATTTTTGTACGCCTCTATTTTATGTTGGCATTGAGTGGGGGGGAATTTTGCAATTGTTTTTGGGTAGTAAGTATAGTAGTTTCACTGATAAATTCCATTACTTTTGGATCCCTTTGAAGTATATATTGACCTTTGCTTGAAGTTGTTATTGTTGGAAACTCATGGATAACCAAGAAAGCTTGTAGTCCATGTATAATGGGTTGGGTGAAATTTGTATTATTGAATGACATTGTTCAAAAGCTTAACCTAAAACCTAACCCCCAACAAAAACAAAAAAACACTATCCCTGTTCATTGTTGAGGGATATAGTAAATTTCAAATTTTTCTATGCTATGCTAATTATATTTGTATTTTTTTTTCAAAGTAGGGAGGTAGAGTTTATATTAAAAAATCTATGGCCATACCATACAACTTAAGTTTACAAAAAATATGTAGTCCTGGGCAATCATGACCTGGAATTCCCAGCTAAGGATGAAGGTTGAAATAGCAAAAAAAAATACTATGGAGGCCTATCCATATCTACCTCTTAGAAGTCCACAGCCATACTACTTAACGCACTGGAATAATGTAAACGGTACTCAACAAACACACTAGGTTACTAAAAGAAAATAAAAAATGTAATGCTCATTTTGGGCTTTAGTTACTAGGTCCACATGAATTGTTAGCCTCTAGGTCTTCATATTTCATTGCTGTAGAGCTAGTATCAAAGTAGATAGCCACATGTTTGTCTTTAGTGAGGCCTTCCAATAGCTTTGAGATATGGGCAGTTAGGGTATATCCATTGAATGATGTATGGAAAATGAGGTAGAGCCTATAGAGGTGTTGCTTAAGTTGAAAGTAGGAGCTAACTCAGCCTCTAGAGGGAGGTTGAAGTGAACAAATTTACACCCAACCATCATTTATAGACTCCATATTTGAGGCCATTTCCAACTAGTTCCCTCTAAAAATGGTCATGGAGGCCTGAAGTTAATCCTTCCATTCCCTCCAAGCTAGGAAACACTTAATAATATTTCCAGAAATTCCACCAATAAATGCACTCATAATCCTACAGAGCACATAAAACTGAGTTACCAATATTTAACCATGGCTCATAGCCAAATCCCACCTACAATTCTAATGGAATTCTCACAATGATTATGGCATAAAAGGGTATTAGCCCTAACATCAAATCCATTACCCACAAACAATTGAAAATCATTATACATTCGAATACTTATCCCTCTCACCAAGGATTTATTTAACGTAACATAGGACCAATGTTCACCCTTTGGATGGATCAATTAATCCCACATGTAGGATCCATTTCCACCAAAATATAGTTCTTTAGAGAATGAATCAAATAAACGTGCATAAGATTAGAAGGTGAGGTCGTTTAAGCCTTGTCCTCCACATTTTCCTCATGATATGATAGGTATCATGGGAAGGGTTTCTTGTCTTAACACTTTGCTACTTCATGTGAGTGGGCACATGGATTTCAAGTCTCTTACCCCCTCCTTTACACACAAAACACCTCCTTGTATTTGAACCCTTTAATCGGCCTTTTAGTTTTCTTCAACATTTATAATTTAACATATTTTGGAAAGCTTTAGGTTTGTAGGTAGGGGAGTTTGAAGGAGGGATTAGATAACTTCCATTTAGTTTTTGATCACTGTCACCTTTCAAACACATTTGTCTTTTAGTACATTGGCCTTTTAGTTTTCTTCAACATTTTGACTTTAATATTTTTTGGCAAGATTTAGGTTTGTAAGTAGGGGGAATTTGAAGGAGGGATTAGATAACCACCATTGAGTTGTTGATCACTATCACCTTTCTAACAACTTTTTCTTTTAGTACATCAAATCCTTGATGGACTTTAAGAGCTTCTGGTTCATTGGAGTATGCTGAAAATAATTGCAGTTGTGCTTAGATTCATGTTGATATCTCAACAGTTAGAGAAAATCTCTAACATTTATGATTTTACCTGATATCTAATAGAGATATCCATATGTCCTGTAGCACATTGCTTAATAATTCAATATTTTTGATATATAGATTTGTTTGTTGGAGTTTAATTCAAAGGGAAAATGTGGAGACAAGTAGTGTAGAACACTATGTATTTCCTGCTTTGCTAGGTTGTTGCATTGATCAATTATGTGCTAAGTCTCTTTCTGGAGCTAAATTTAGGAGTAATTTGTAGAGTATATGGTGTTTTTTATCAAAGATTTTGTAGAATTGAGAGTAGATTTCATGCAAAGAGGGGCAGGAAAATATTAGGAGTTGAATTGAAAAGGAAAATGTGAAGACAGAGTAGCATAGAAGACTATTTATTTCCCACTTTTCTAGGTTGGTGCATTAAAAAATTATGTGTCACAATTTGTGGTAGATTCCAACTCTTCTATATTTGTTAGAGAAGGGGAAAAGTCTATTAGAATAAGGAATCAACTTGGAGTAGTGTGCTTCAACCTTCAAATGTGGGTAATACCTAGCAAGTGAATTATCACTGGATCCAAGTGGCACATATGTATTTGGACTGTTGTGAAATACAATAAAGGTGAGGCTGTGTTGCACATGTCAAACTTGAGGTATGCCATTACAAGTTATGAAAAATTTCAAAATATGAAATGAATTTTGGGACAACATGCATTTCTCAGTTTTTGCAATTTTTCGTTGTATCACTTAATAATATTTCTAGAAATTCCACCAATCAATGCACTCATAATCTTGCAGAATCACATAAACTGAATTACCAATATTTAACCTTGGCTTAGAGCCAAAACCCACCTGCAAGTATGATGGAATTCTCACAATGATTATGGCATAAAAGGGTATCAACCCTAACATCATATCCATTAACCACAAACAATTGTAAATTATTATGCATTTGAATCCTTATCCCTCTCACCAAGGCTTTCTTTAATGTCACATAGGACCAAAATTCACCCTATGCTCTCTTGAATTTCAAATTTGATTTTATTATTTTCTCACTGTTAAGACTTCCTTTGAAAATTTCTCTACTTTCCATAGGGTTTTAGTTTAGTAGTGAAGGTAGTCCCTTTCCTAGTTTCCCATTGCTTTCCAATCTCCTGAGAGCATATGCCCAAGCATCGTGGACCGGTTTTCCTACATAAGTAGGTCGCTTTGTGGTTCACCCCTTATGGGCCGATGGCTATTAGTCATGTGGAAGTGGGGCCATATGTAATATCTAGCTTGTTGAAGCATCATGCACAAGGAAAAATGTTGCACCACTGTGTACTCAGGCAAACCAAAATCGTTGATGCCCACGAAGCCAGATCTAGTTTTTTCATGTGTGCCATATGTGTGCATGGGCATGTTTGTGCACATATATTTCTCTAAGCTAAGTATAATATATGAGAGTTGACAAATCGATACTTTTCTAACATTTGTAGGTTACAAATGCCAATTTTTTTTCTAAACTATTTCAAACTCTGAGAAGGGAATTTCACTTACTGTGTTGACATTTTCTTTAATCCAAAATTGTGATCTACTTGATAAGGTGTTACAGTGCTTCTTTGTTATATATATAATGGAAATTGTGATCTATTTGATAAGGCGTTACAGTGCCCATCCCTAGAAGTAGTCACCCCATGCAAGCTGGTAGTGGGAAATATTCAACACAAAGAGGGACTATAAAGGCAAGGTCGTGGAGAATTAGATAAGTTAAGTTTTATATTACCCCCTCTCCTTGCGCATCAATGAGTTGGGAATTGAAGGAACTCAGGGAGGTAACTTGCTCAGGGGACCTCTTTGTTATATTTTTTTGGATTGGGTTCCAAAACACTCTATGGCAAGCAAGGTCATCAAGGTAATTGGCACAATCATTAATAGGAATGTCAGAGGAAATTTGGACAGGGGATGGAAGCTCATAAACTCTGTACCTAAGTCACCTGATATGGGGATACGGGGATTCGAGAATCAGATTCAGGTACGGTGACCCTTGGAACAGGAAACGTCTATGATACGATACGTTATATATTATTTTATTAAAATATATATATATATTAATATATTAAAAATTATATATTTTTTACACAAATTCATACAAATTCATTGATTCAAACATAGATTTAAGATCTTAGATACTCATGCATGAGACATTGATACATCATACAATTGTCAAATTTACTTAGAAAGACAAGATAGTGAGATACTGTAGTTTTCTCATTAAGTCATCAGAATCAAAATGTGTTACATAAGTACATTGCCAATGGAAAATAGAAATAGAAAATACAAAAAAACTACAGTCTACAATACTAAAAGCCTGAAGCCTAAATGAATCAGAGTTAATGAGTCATCAATCCTCATCATCATAATCAACATCACTGTCCTCATCTCGATCATCATGCTCACCACTGCTCTCCTCTGGCTCTGATGCATCCTCCTCCTCTGTCATCTCTGCATCTGCTGGTGTGGAGGATGACGCCTCTACTCCATCATCAAATGTGACAGGCTCTAGCACTAGCGCATTGAGATCCAAGTTGGCCAATGCCAACTCAACGCTGCTGTCCGGACCCATATCATCAGGAAATACATCCCACATCTTTGTCTTTCCCTTCAACCAACCCTCCCTCTGCCCTAGACTGCTCAAGCCTACTCTTCTTCACACTATACAAATTTCCATATGTGCTCCAATTCCTCCCGCAACAAGAGGATGAAGTCACCTGAGAGAGGAGCCTCATGGCTAACTGCTGTAGAGGAGGGCTTGTTGCCCCATGAGTTGCCCACCAAGAATAGGGCTTCTTAGCCCCCCTGTCTCGAAGCACATCATAGCCTGCGAATCGCCCAGTGCCAGTGGAAAAATCTGCAAAGGCATCCTCCACCTCATCAAGGGATGCCCTCTCCTAAAAAATCCTCCTCAATGCATCTTTCCTAACCTGTGAGATTTCACCATCCATGTGAGGAGGGAATCTGTGGGAAGGTCCACCATTCAGCCACTCATGGATGTAGTATTTTGGGTTCAAGGAGTGAGCCAAACAATGTAAGGTGTGCAATTCTTGTCCCATCTGCTGACAATAATATCCTGTATGCTGGTGAAGAAGGCCTCTGGTGATGTCTCATACCCTAGGCACCGACTTTGTAAAAAAATGGTCCTCATAGACTCAATCATCGAATCCCATCCCTCATAAACCTCTCCTAGGATGGGTTGGTTTGTATCTGCAAATCGGAGCAAGGAAATGATAGGCTCCATGATCTGAATAACTAGATCTATCTTCTCCCACCATAGATCATCCAACACTGTGTCTTTCACTTTCTTTGAGGCTGCTTGGTTCGTTTTTCTCCAAAAATACCAAAATTCTGAAATAACCATGGCCCCAAGAGCGGTCTTGACCTCCCTCAACCTCTTCAACATGATGAATGAAGAGGAAAATCGTGTATATGCAATCTTCAACACTGATAGATTGTTGTACTCCTTGTAGATAGTGAGGTCATTTATATGGTTTTGTACAAAGTTGCAGATATGCCGTGCATCCTCAATAATGGCTCCAACCCAAAGCACATTAGAAGCAATAGATTTCAGTGCCAAGTTCAATGAATGGACAATGCAAGGTGTCAAAAATATTTGTGGATATTTTTCTTCCACAATCATGCCAGCAGCCTTGCAAACAGGTGCATTATCTGTAATGATTTGCACACAAGAATCGACACCTACATCTTCAATAATATTAATAAATAACTCACCCATATATTGTGCATCCTTGTACTGTCCAAGGGCATCCATTGATTTCAAGAAAACTGGACCATTCAAGGATGACATCATGAAGTTGATGAGTGGGTGGTGTGATGGATTTGTCCATCCATCAAAAACAATGCTAACCCCAGATGTTGGCCATGCTGATTTAATAGGCTCAAGCATTTTGTCCACCTCTTTCTTTGCCTTTGTCAGAAATGTGGTTCTGAGCTTCTCTGACCCAGGAGGCACATACCCTGATGGAGCCCCATGACTAAGAGCTCGACACATCTCAATAAATAGAGGTGACCGTGCAACATTAAAGGATATGAAGTTCTGATAGAAAAAAAATGCAATGGTGAGATCAAGCTCTTCCCTCTTCTCTTTTTGAAAAATATTGTCCATTGGACCAATTGCAGTTGCCTTTCTCTTTGCTGATTGTCCCCTACTAAAAGTCTCAAAAGGGAACTTGTTGCTTCTTTTCCTTAAGAATGGAAGGGGGTCATCATTCTTGTTTTTTTTAATTTTGATGCCACATTTTCCTCACCAATATATTGCTTTTTCTCCAATTCCTTCCTCTATGGTGATTGAATTGTTGTACAACATTTAATGCCACAACCTGGAATACCCAAAAAATGAGCTTTCACACGAAAATATGTGCAAGTGAAATGGCCATTGCAAAAATTGCATTTCCATGAACAATTTCCTCCTCCTCCCTTTTTTCCTACCCCTCCCTCTCTTGTCACATATTTCCACAATGGGTATTTGGGGTCAAAAATTTGTTTTCCCTACACATTTGAAGCTGTTGTTGCAGCCCCACTTCCAATAGATGGAATACTTGCAGACCCTGATGAAACAGGGACAGGAGGGGCATCTCCAATGGGGACATTCTTCCCCTTTCTTTGCCCCTGTCTTGCTGCCTTTGATTGAGTCATGAATACTGTAAACAATAAAAAAAAATAACCAAATATATATATATATATAACATATGCACATGCAAACACTAACAACAAACTAAATGAAAAATATATAGGAACAGTGCACTTACCGGATGCTCGAATCTCTTTGAAAGAACTCCATTTCTCCTTGCTCACACTTGCTCCTTGCTCACTTTAGAAAATGAAACTGGTGAGAAAGAAACACAAGAACCACCCTTTTATAAAAAAACAGCGCACTTTTTTAGACGGCGTGTTCGACCGTACCCAATTCATGGGGTATGGGCATATCCATACAGGGTACGGTCGGGATTTGCTGTACCCTGTACAAATATGGCCATGCCCCGTGAATTAGGTACGAATCTGGCCGAATCGTATCCGATTCGGTGAATTCGGGATTCGAAGCCCCTGGGGGGCGAATCCGGTTTCTTAGCTCTGTACATATTCTGGGAGGCATGGAAGACAAAAAAGGAAAGAAATGCAGTGTAGGAAAGAAAGAGCGGGTGGTAGATGAGGATATTAGAATGCAGATAGTGGCGTTGAGTATGAAGCTTGATTATTTGTCAACTTAGTTGGATGTGCTAACTAATATTCTCTCCACTCACTTCCAGCAGATTCAAGATGTGAGTATGGAAATCCATCATCTCCATCTCCAAATGAAAAATGCACAGGCTATGCAATAGGGAGAAGCACGAGGAAGAGATCGTCAGGTGTCTTCAATAAATTTAGTCCAAGATGCTTCAATTGGATTTCCTGACAGACCTCAACCAGGTAGCCTTAATAGATAATTTGATTTTCATAGATGATTAAGAATGCACTTTGGTTTAAATTTTGTTGAATGCATGTCAATTACTATTACATATTACACCTATTCCATAAATTGTATCCTTGTGGATTTTTTTGGACTCTAGAGCCTTGCAGTAGGATAGAGACAATCAACATGATCAAATTAGTTTAGTTACAAAATATTATGCTATAAGAAGCTATGAAGGTACCTTTGCTATGATTCAACACTATTTTTCCAATTCAAACTACCTTGTTATTTAAAAGAAAAGAATATCTGCAATACTTTTATTTATATCAATAATTCAAACCTAGATATTTAGGTTCATCATCTAGACAAAATTCCAAACGTTTCAAACCAAGATATCTTAGTTTCAAACTAGGATTCTTAGTTTTGAACCATGATAATTGGCTTGCAAACCAGGCAGATAACATTCGTTAACTACAAAATAGAGAGCGAAGCTGCTGGGATCTCCTTCCTCTGCTTCGACGCCTTCCCCTTGGCTGAAACTTTCACTCAAGATGCCTTATTCTATTTATGTTCTCCTTTTCATGCCTTTGATGCCCTTCTGCACCAAACTTCTAGGTCTCAGTGCTTATCTAATTTGACACTTTCTAGATGTTCATATATTTTTTACAAAAAAAATTGCATGCCCAATTGCCCCAGTGGTCTTCTTCATCACTCAACCAAATTTTGGATATTTTCCTCCTCGGAAAACGGTCAAGGTTCCATCATTAAATGTTGGGCATGTGGCACATAGGGAGATGCTGGCCATTTATGGTGTGTCCATCATGCAAGAGTGTTCAACCTCTGGATTCTTCAATGAACTATTTTCAGATATTCAATCTGTAAACCTCTGGATGCTGAATTAATATGAAAATTTGTTTTTATGAGGAACCCCACACACACAGATATATAAATATTTATTAATATATAACTAATCCCATTAGATAAGTTTTATATTTAGTCTGGGTAAAATTTTATTGCAAGAAGGAGTGAAATTTATTATGTGGGCATGCTTCTTTGCAGGAAGCCAGAGTATGAGGTACACACAAATGATCTAGAAATAAATCGCAAATATTGGAAAAATAAATTGCATCCTGATTTATTTCAGTGCAAATCCGAGGTTAGTTCTATTGTTCCTTTTGCATATTCCTATTGTTGTAATACATTGGTGGGTTGCAACTTTATGTGACTTTTGCACTAATCTCGTGTTTTCATTATGGGACTTTGAGTGATTTTTTTTTTCATTTTCTCATCTATTTGGGACCAGCAAGAGAAGGAGCATTCTGCTCAGTAGTATAGTCTAGTGATAAATCTTATAATGTTCTTCTTAAGCCTCTATCCAGAGCACGGTATCTGGTACACAAGTCTCCCATTACCATGTCTTTGTTCTCTTGAATTTCAAATTTTATTTTATTATTTTCTCACTGTTAAGACTTCCTTTGAAAATTTCACTGCTTCCCACAGGGTTTTATTTTAGTAGTGAAGGCAGTCACTTTTCTAGTTTCCCACTCGATTCCAATTTCCTGAGAGCATATGCCCAAGCGTCATGGGCCGATTTGGCTACATAAGTAGGTTGATTTTTGGTTCACCCCTTATGGGCCGAGGGATATTGGCCATGTGGAAGTGGGGCCATATGTAATATCTATCTTGTTGAAGCGTCATGTACAGGAAAAATGTCGCACCACTGTGTACTCAGGAAAACCAAAATTGCTGATGCCCACTAAGCCAGATCTAGTTTTTTCACGCGTGCCATATGTGTGCGTGGGCATGTTTGTGCACATATCTTTCTCTAATCTAAGTATCATATATGAGAGTTGACAAATCGAGAATTTTCTAACATTTGTAGGTTACAAATGCCAATTTTCTCTTCTAAACTATTTCAAACTTTGAGAAGGGAATTTCACTTACCGTGTTCAAATTTTCTTTAATCCAAAAGTGTGAGCTACAATGACCGGGAGTTATAGTGATTCTTTGTTAGATATATTTGTAAAATATAGAATGTAAAGTTACTAAAAGTTTGTCATATATTTCAGAGTCCAAAAACTGTTAGGTTAAATTATATAAATCATAGTTTAGCCAGTTAGCATTCAGTTTGAGACTGTAAACAGTCAGTTGTACATACATTTGTGCTATAGTATTCCACTTTTCAAAAATAGAATATTATGCATATTCTATCATTGCAACAATCCATAAACAGATTCATAAGGTATATAGACATTCAAAAAGACCAAGATACTAGTTTGAATTCAGCTGATACTTAGTTTTCTTACAATTAGTTTGTTAGTTGATGCTACCAACCTCATTTTGTTTGTAAACAAAACTCATCTCAATTGCACCCTGTCTTCTAGATGGATTAGATGATATTTAGATATTTTACTACAACCGAATGGTCTCTATTCATTCTATGAAACACATAAAGTGTTAAATACTATTCCCAAACAAATTATCATTTTTAGATTAACTAGATCATCTCTTATGCAATACTTTGAAATGAATAAATTATATACCTCCCTCAAAAAAAATTGTGCTTTTCGATTACAAAATTTTGTAGAAGCCATTCTTTATGACACGATCTTCAAGAATATTTTCACTTCTTATAGGGGTGGCAGGTGAGGGGGGAAGGTTCTTTTCGGCCCCGAAGGACAGATTGAATTAGGCTACTCTTGGAATCTAGGAAAAACATTTGATCCTTCAAGGCCTTATTCTGGCTACTTCTTCTCCAATCGGGTCCCTCATTATAATAGGAGACTCCAATAACACCATATGTCATCTTGTGTTGAGAAATTTTTCTTCAGAATCTTAGTTGCGACATCTCCACACAAGAATCATGGAAAATCTATCCATATTTCGAATCACAGAAGTAAATCATGTTCTAAGAGACCTCAACACTATAGCTGATAGGATGGCCAACCAAGCCTTATCAATAGCACCTGAAAGCATGCATATTAAAGGAAAAATGAGGGAGGCAATAATACCACAATTCAATGGATATGTCTACTCAATTAAAAAGCATGGAAGTATCACTTTAAAGTTTCTGCATGCCTGGAACGTGGCAATCACACATTGTCTTGTGAAAACAGTGATAGAGTTAAGTTGAACTGCCATATTGTGATAAGTAAGTCAGAGGAAAATGTTTCCAAGTCTCAGGAATCCATGAGAGGTATAAAATAATCATGTCTGCAATTGGAATACTTTAATAGGTGAAGAGATGCATTTCCTTGTGTGAATGGCATGGTATAGCCAGGTCTAGCCCATCTCTAGAAGTAGTCACCCCATGCAAGCTGGCAGTGGGAAATTTTCAGTACAAAGTGGGACCACAGAGGTAAGGTCATGGAGGATTAGAGCATTTAAGTTTTATATTACCCCCTCACCTTGCACATCAATCAGTTGGGAATTCAAGGCACTCAGGAAGGTAACTTTCTTAGGGGACCTCTTTGTTATATTTTGCTAGATTTGGTTCCAAAACACTCTAAGGAAAGCAGGGTCATAAAATTAATTGGCACGATCATTAACAGGAATTTTAGAGGCAATTTGTACAGGGGCTGGAATCTCATAAACTCTGTACATGTTCTAGGAGGCATGGAAGTAAAAAAAGGCAAGAAATGTAGTACATGAAAGAAAGAGTGGGTGGTAGACGAGGATATTAGAATTGAGATAGTGGTGCTGAGTAGGAAGATTGATTATTTTTCGGATTAGGTGGTTGTGCTAACTAATATTATCTCCACTCACTACTAGCAGATTCAAGATGTGAGTATGGAAATCTAGCATCTCCAACTCCAAATGAAAAATGCACAGGCTATGGAATAGGGAGAAGCACGGGGAAGAGATCGTTAAGTGTCTTCAGTAAATTTAGTCCAAGCTGCTTCAATTGGATTTCCTAACAGACCTCAACCAGGTATCCTTAATAGATATTTTGATTATTATAGATGATTAAGAATCCACCTTGGTTTAAATTTTGTTGAATTCGTTTCAATTGCTATCACATATACACCTATTCCATAAAATGTATCCTTATGGATTTTTTTGGACTCTTGAGCCTTGCAGTAGGATAGAGACAATCGACATGATCGAACATGTTTAGTTACAAAATATTATGCTACATTGTGCTACAGAATGTTATGGATGTACCTTCGTTGTGGTTCAACACCATTTTTCCAATTCAAACTACCTTGTTATTAAAAAAAAAATATTTGCAATACTTATATTTATATCGATGATTCAAACCTAGATATTTAGGTTCATCATCAATACATAAGTCCAAACGTTTCAAACCAGGGTATCTTAGTTTCATTAAACTAGGATTCTTAGTTTTGAACCATGAATGAGGTGGATAACATTCGTTAAGAAGAAAATAGAGAGTGGAGCTACTGAGATCTCCTTCCTCTGCTTCGGCACCTTTTCCTTGGCTGCAACTTTCACTCAATATGCCCTATTCTCTTTATGTTCTCCTTGTCATGTCGTCGATGCCCTTCTACACCAAAATTTCGGGTCTTAGCGCTTATCTTCCCCTTTTCATTGCAGATTTAAATTTTGGTCATGCATACAAAATAAAGTGATCCTCGTTTATCTTACAGAGTAGGAAAAAATAAATATTAATACGAGTTATATTAATAGAACCATCTGGTGAAGCTTAGTAACTCTTGACTTGTCTATATTAGTTATTCTTGTTTTTTCTGTCAAGTCATTTAACTTGACAAACTCTAGGATTTGACGGGGAAAATTTTCTCTAGATATCCCTAAGAAATCAAAACAGTAATAACTTAGCATTAGCAAAGCATGTAATGGAACTATGTTTACTTTGTATGAAAAAATTAAAAGGGAAGCTCCTGGCAGTATCTCCACCAAAGAACTTTGAAATATTAATCAAAAGAAAATTATGTTGTCAAATGAGCTAAACAGAAAAGTTATTTCTATAAACAGAAAATCTAGACAGGTTCATATGAAATTTTTGTAGCAATGGCCCATTATAATACAAAAAGTTTCTGTCTATCAAAAAAATCATCCGTGGTGCTTAGTTTAATTAATGAGCACTTGAATCCAACTAAAATACGCCATTTCAATTAAAAGGTGCTCTTCCCTTAACACTATCAAAACTTATAATTTATGTTGGCACTGGGCAGGAAAGAGTTTCTTTCTGTGAGGGGTCATTGTGTTGTAAACTAAACTGCACATCAGCAGGGATGCTTCTCAAGAGAAATGCAAGAGCTACATAAATACCACCTCATTTGCCTCATTCATCGTTTAGTACAAACTGATCAACAAGCTACGGTTGAATCTGCTCAAGCAACCCTCTAGTCAAGTCAAGTCAAACTTCTACCCTTCAAACTTCGGCCCCCTTTGCTCTGACCTAGGCTGAATTTCAGCCTCCAGAATATGCCCAAAAAACTCAGCCTGCCCAGAAACTGCCCAGAAATTTACATGTGCAAGTTCAAGAGAGAGAGAGAGAGAGAGAAATATGATAGAGATGAATTCATCCTTCTTCTCCTTCGCTTGAATGCCCATAAAATTTCTTTCTTATGTGTGATCGAATGGTGCCTTTGTGGAGGAGGTTGAATGCCTTTATATAGTGTTCTATCTTCACGAATGGGTTTGTCTCTTCACTGGAGCTAAATTGACTTGAGGAATGGCTGACTTGATTAGTTTGGAGCCAAAAATTCAAAATTCAAATTTCTCATAATATTTCTTTCAAGTGCTAATCAATACAAATGACATGAAGAACATGCCTTACATTTACATTATACATTACAAGGGCTTAAATATAAATTATGAAGACTGACCATAGATATAAAATTCAACATAGCATGCCTTGCTAGGTAGGTTTAACATAATTTTTTTTGTTAACAGTAGTTCATCTTTTTTATGGATTTCAAGTGTTTTAGATTATAAATTCCAGAAAAAAACATTGGAATTATCTTCTAGAGGTATTTTGGATGTCTTCATAGAGAATCTAGATAACATCTTGATGTAAGATGCATTATTGTCTCTCAGTCTGATGATGGTGACTGTGTCACCATCAGGTCTAGTAGCATGTTTTCCTCTTATTCCATTTTTTTATCCTTTAGCTAATGTATATTTTTTCCTGCATGACATCACTGCATGGAAACCAAGACATTATGAAGTGGATTTCTGCTTTTTCTTCCTCATATAATGTCAGTGTTTTTCCATCTTGGTGTCAGTATGCTAATGTTTTCAGCAATAATGTCCTCAGAATATGGAGATATGCTAGCTTCCTGGGTGTTCATCATGAGACTATTTTTTTCCTCCAGTGAGAAAAAATCGTAATTTCCATTCATAGTGGAATGGATAATTACATTCTTTAGGTGCCTATAGCATTTTTCATAAAGAAAATCAGATATAGCAGCATCTTCTTAGTCTCAAGGCTATCTAATACATATAGGCTAGCTGTAAATATAATTTCTGTTCAAAAAGACTCCCACATATATATTCTTTGAGTGTTCTATCCAGCTTCCTGGATTTTATACTGTCTCATCACAGATGGCTAGACTATATAATCCTGGTGGTTGAACTATTTTATAGTAGCATATTGTTAGCAGGTGATTTAGAATAATATTTGAATGAATGTTACCTGTTGCATGTGTAATGGAATACGCTTTGGTCACATTAATAGGTTTACCTCGAGAAAAAATAAATTTCTGTTGTAATGTGTTGTTTGAAAGCATAAAGACAGATATAATTGGATGATAATACAAAACATCATAGAGGATTCATCCAACACTAATATTTTCATCTTGATCAGTTTCATTTGTTGCTGATTAGCATACCAAATAAATTGAAGCCTGTGTACATCATACAACTAACTAATTATTTGCATTTTCATCCTCATAAATTCGTCCATTTGGTGTTCATATTGTTAGTCATTTAAGCTATTTGACAGACACTATGGGTTCAATCTAACCACTCGAGTCCATCTAACAAATATGGTTAATAACTGTTGGTTGTTATGTTGCAAAGTATTATATTTTCAATGTCATTGCCAACCATAATCTAGACGACATTTTGGATTTGTTAAGCATAGGCCTAATCCATAGCAGTGCTGATTTCTTTGGCAAAATTTCTGACAACTCTTTTGTGTTTCCTACTATGCTTTGCATTATGTTTTTCACACTACGGTCCTGGGAGTTGAGTTGGGTTTCCCAAATGAGACATTTTACAAATGTATTATCTATATTATATAATCATCTTAGGCTTTGGACAAAGTTTTTAGTACATAAATCTCTTGCAGAGGGACTATATTCGATGTTTACTCTCATCGCTTGGCATGCATGAGCTACGGATGTGCCATTGTTGGGCTTTACAGATGAATAAAGATAGAAATCCCCTTATTTACTGAGTGGACTCTGTTTTTAATTGATTTCTAAAATTCCTTCCACATTTCTTGATGAGGGAAAAAACCTCCTTCTCTGTTGAAGTAAACATCATTTATGGCTGGATTTTTGTAATATTTCATGTATTGCCAGGACATTGGGAAAAATTCAGCCTTACAATGTCGTGGAATCCAATTGTAAAGGAGATAATTGGTCCAGAGAACTACTCACTTGATTTTTACTGCATACACTACAACTACATAAGAGATCCACGATGTAGAGCATGATGTAGAAGAACTCTTGTGGAAAATGGTCAGGTTGTGAACAAAGTGGTTAAGCTTCCTTTGCCAACTCAACTGTCAAAACGCTATAAAATGATGATGTTGTGTTACCTTGGAAACCTTCTCTTGTGGATAGGATAATACTCTGGAGTCATTAACTAATTCTAGTTCCATTCGTGATGATGTAATGGGTTCATGGTTGCACTACCCTATTGATGATTCATTAGATAAAGGAATATTGCTCTGAATTATTTGGAGGGTTTTGCTTGTTGTATCTCTAAATCTAGGTCACTAGATCCAAGGTTATTTCATTTGCTATATTTTTATTTCACCCATTTACGTATCTTGGATCTAACACAAGCACTTAATTGAGTTTTCATGCTTGGGAAAATTGAATATATATTGCTCATTTGAGGTCAATTTACAATGACTTGTTTCAACATTGAGAATCGAGATATCTTTATGATCTACACACTCAAAGAAGACTAATCAATGTGAAAATAGGGTGAAAAACCTACTTAATAATAAGTGGAACAATTCATTCCATTTGAGATTGATTTATAGGGTTAAATTAAAGCCTTCAGATCTAATTTTATTTTTGGTGGATATTGCATGATCCATGGTATGACCAAATTCCTGGTTATTCATTTAACACCTCAATGCATGTGATGTATTTCTTGTATGTCATTTTACTCACTCTGCATCAAGGTCTGAAATGTGGCATGTTACACCTTGATAATTTCAATGTTTTTTTTGCACAATGAAGTCTTAAACACCTTATAATGCAATAAAATGCAACAATGAGCTCAACAACCCACTTTATAATTCAACAACATACGCAGATTTGTCACTGACATAAAAAATTGGCTCTAGTTCTCATTGTTTATCTACGTATTTTATGTGGTCAAGTACTGAAGTTTATTGCACCATTGTTTGATGATCTATATGCTCTGAAACTGAGTCATATAACAATTAATTTCTCATCTCTTAGCATTGGTGATGAGGATTACATCTTGTGACATTGTTTAAAGTGTCCTTAAAGAAAATAAATACACAAGTTTCACAGAGTTTGAAGCAATTTAGTGTTTCAAGTCCCTCTTAAGGTAAACCAACAACATAATAAATCCAACAACCTAGCCTATAAGGTTGATGCCACACCTGATATCATACTTAAGCACCCTTAATCTAAACCTATCCTATCTAACACAAAAATGTGTGTTCAAACTTAGTTTCTTCACTGTTGAGCATGATAATGACTTCTTCTAGGCTGGAAACAGTGCATACTGCAAATTATAAGCTGTAATAACAGATTTATCCTATTTGAAGATTTAACAGAAAGGATCATGAACTTTGTCTGATATGGGTTTAAGAACTGTAAAGGATATGGTTGGTCATGCATATATGCTAAATATGGATAAAGAGGTTATAGACAATAATGAGAAGCTTGAAAATATCGATCTTTCTTTGCTACTTTGGCCTGCAGCAGAGATTCGCCCAGAAGCTACAAAATATTTTGTTCAGGAACAAGTTCATGGTCTAGATATGGTACATTTGTGTGGGGCTCCTCCTTGATCCTGAGTCAAACATTAGATCATCCATGCTCCCTCTTGCATTTGGCTCTTCCTACAATTTCTCTTCTAGCAGCCACCCTTTACGTAATTACTGTGTTCTGTATCCTCCTTTCATGCAGCTGCCCTTCCACACCATTTTGAACTGCCATTGCTGTCAGACACAACTTTTTGATAATGAGGGGGGTCTATTGCCTTGGTGGTTTTGAGGGATCATAGGTAGGGGTTCAAATATCCATCCCCCTCTCCATGACATCTTTGCTTCATCTCTAGCATTTTCTTCACCATGATGTCTTGGTGCTCATAATATTCAATCACAAGGTACTCCTCATCTATTGAACCAAACCGTTGAGAGAAGCAAAGGATGGCTGAGGTGAAAAATAAGCCCCTTGACTACTTTAGGCTCTGACGATTATGGCAAAGTCCTCTTCCAATTCAGATGAGGAAATCCTATTTGAAAAGCCAGTTTAAATCCCTTGATCATGCCTTTATCTTGGCTATATTGTTACATTTTCCCATAGGTTTATTGTGTCTTAACTATCCTCCTTGTCTCTTAGTTTGAATATGTACGATGGGTCTCACTTCCTTTTCCAGGGATGGAGGATTCAAGCTCCCTTGGTTTTTAAAGTCAACAGTCATCTGTTGGGGGATTTTCTCTCTCTAGACAGGGTGGCTTTTACTATTTCAATTATAAATTCCCCCACACATGCTACTAGTCTTTCTCAAGGGCTGCTTGATAGATTGATATCTGAAAATACTTATGTTTCTTTCTAACCAAACTTCCATAGCTGGCGACATGTTTCCAAATTTCTTTAAGCTTTGTGGATTCTGATATCATATGCCAGTTTTGAAAGAGATCTAGTAACAAGGTAGGAAAGCTCCAGCTGAGGTCATGTTTCTCTATAAAATGACTTCAAATATGGTAGGGGTACTCACACATAAGGAGCAGAGGAAAAGGGGGCATCAAAAAGGGTCAAGGAAGCATTTTCCTCAAGAGTTGATCCTGTGTTAGGTTGTTTTTCAGTGGATAGATGTAAGAAAGTATTTGCTTTAGTCAAGTCCTCCTTCACCCAAAACTTCTTCCAGGTTTTTTTGAAGTTGTCCCTTCTTTCATGACCTCTCTTTACTATGTACAATTCAGTCTTGGAAGCTCTCCATTTTCAGTCATTTTGTCCCCCCTCATTGGAATTTTGAAATTTTCTAGGATCTTTCTTGAGTGTTTTTTTGCATCTTTATTGATCTAGGTTCTAAATTCCTCCAATATTTTCCTGTTTCTCTTATTAAAGGTGTCCATCTTCAGCTTCATACCTAAAGTTCCAAAAAATAGAGCCCAAGAGCTGTTGTAAGGGCCCCTTTGGACTTGCTAAATATTCCATGCTAGAGAGAGTTATCTTCAAATTCCATGAGTTCTCACAAACTTAGCCTTGGATCCATCCTTGCTATCCCAAAAAATATAATCCTTAATTATGTTCGGGTTGTATCAAATGAAGCACAGATGAATGAGCAGACATACTAGGGATATGGTGCATGTGTAGTTTTCCTTAAAGCTTTTTTTCTTCCTTGCAAATATGTTGGACCATCTTTTCCATTAAAGCCTTATTAATCCAATCCCCCATAACATAGAACCAAGCCTCTGAAAGCCTTATACACATTCTTCCAGGCCAGAAAGATAATATTTCTTGGTCTTTTGTGTTCCTTAATAGACTACACATTTGCTGATATTTTCAGAATTGGCCAATTGTAGATTAGAATTTGACAATTGTAGTTTGCTAGCTAGAGAGTCATTTCCCTTTCCAAATTGTTCCTTTACTAGACAATCCTTTAATAATATTTTTCCAAAAAGGCCCTTCTTAGTGTGATCATGAAGGATAAGGATTCCAAGAGATTTTCTGGTAGTTGTTTTGGTGCTCTTCCTGTTGTGTTTGTATTTGTTAATTTTAGACAGACTTACTAGGTTTCCATAGCTGGTGACATGTTTCCAAATTTCTTTAAGCTTTGGGGATTGTGATATCATATGCCAGTTTTGAAAGACATCTGGTAACAAGTTAGGAAAGATCCATCTGACGTCATGTTTCTCTATTAAATGACTTCAAATATGGCAGGGGTACTCACACATAAGGAGCAGAGGAAAAGGGGTCATTAAGAAGGGCCAAGGAAGAATTTTCCTCAGGAGCTGATCCTGTGTTAGGTTGTTTTTCAGTGGATAGCTGTAAGAAAGTCTTTGCTTTAGTCAAGTCCTCCTTCACCCAAACCTTCTTCCAGGTTTTGTTGAAGTTGCCCCTTCTTCATGACCTCTCTTTATTGTGTACAATTCAGTTGTGGAAGCTCTCCATTTTCAGTCATTTTGTCCCCCCTCGTTGGAATTCTGAAATTTTCTAGGATCTTTCTTGAGTGTTTTGTTGCATTTCTATTGATCTGGGTTCTAAATTCCTCCAATATTTTCTTGTTTCTCTCCTTAAAGGTGTCCATCTTCAGCTTCATACCTAAAGTTCCAAAAAATTGAGGCCAAGGGCTGTTGTAAGGGCCCCTTTGGACTTGCTAAATCTTCCATGCTAGAGAGTGTTATCTTCAAATTCCATGAGTTCTCACAAACTTAGCCTTTGGATCCATCCTTTCTATCCCAAAAAATATAATCCTTAATTATGTTTAGGTTGTATCAAATGAAGTACAGATGAACGAGTAGACATTATGGGGATATGGTGCCCGTGTAGTTTGCCTTAGATTTTTTTTTCTTCCTTGCAAATATGTTGGACCATCTTTTCCATTAAAGCCTTATTAATCCAATCCCCCATAACATAGACCCAAGCCTCTGCAAGCCTTATACACATTCTTCCAGGCGAGCAAGATAATATTTTTTGGTATGTTGTGTTCCTTAACGGACTACACATTTGCTGAAATTTTCATAATTAGCCAATTGTAGAATAGACTTTGACAGTTGTAGTTTGCCAGCTAGAGAGTCATTTCCCTTTCCAAATTTTTCCTTTACTAGAAAATCCTTTTATAATATTTTTCCAAAAAGGCCCTTCTTAGTGTGATCATGAAGGAGAAGGATTCCAAGAGATTACATGGTAGTTTGTTTTTTTCTCTTCCTGTTGTGTTTGTATTTGTTAATTTTTAGATAGACTTACTAGGTTTACATTTCAAAGGAAGCATAGTAGAGTCAGCAAGAGGCAAAGGAGTAGCTTTAAGGGACAACGCAGAGGAGCAAGGGAAGCAACAACAACTACAGAGAAGTTGCACAACGCAAAGGCTTCAGCTGCTATGCAGGCTTAGGAGAGGCAGTGTTGCAGCTTCAGAGGGCTTCCAGAGTTACGCAGAGGACTCCAGAGGCAGCGTAAGGACTGCGCCACCCACTCTGGGGTTACATAGTCCCCTTTTGAGCAATGCAGGGGCACTTAAAGCCTATCAGGGCTGACACTGGGGCTTCAGGGGCAGCGCTGGGGTTTCTAGGGTCAGAATTGGGCTGAGTCTTGTAAATCCGGATTGAGGGTGTGGATCAGTTTGAATCTTAGTCTTAGAACAACGGGTTAGCTGCAGATTTACTTTTTCTCTATCTGGTTAACCAGATTTGGTGCCCATATTTGTTGTACTCATAATCTACTTAATAATAATAAACCCTCATATTTTCTGCACCAGTTTTCTCACTTTTGGTTTTTCCGGGGACTTATGTCCAAAAATCAGTGTGTCACTTTGTTGAATGAGTGTAATATTCAGTAAATGATCTGCATGTGTAGGCTGTTAGTTGTGTTTACTTCGGTATTTTCTGAATATTCTTTCTAAAAATAACTTGTATAACTTAATCAAGTATGAGAAATAAACCATGATACTACGATAGGATTTCTGCATAACTGTATTCAAGAATTTTCACAGATTCCAGAATTCCAACCTGACTGGACAAAGAATTTAACAACTGAAGAAAGAGAGAGAATGAATGTCTATGGAAAATACTGTCATCTGGAATATTTTTCAAGTTAATGTGCTTTATACTGCAATGTTTACATTCACAATATCATATTACTTTACACAATTACTATTGGAATGTCGAGAGGTTTCTAAAGGAATATCCAATTGACAATTTTTTTGTTCATGTCACATAAAGTAGGGGAAAGGAGATGCCTTAATTCAGAGCTTTGGCATGCCTGTGTCGGACCGCTTGTGTTCTTACCTATTGTTGGGAGCAAGGTTGTTTATTTTCCACATGGTTACAATGAGTAGGAGAGGTTGTTTCTCACTAATTTTTAATTTGGAATCTTCTTTTGGATACAAATGACTGAAAATAATGAATGCTTATCTTATTTTCATCATAAAATGTGATTCCAATATTTTGAAATTTTAATGTTACGTAATGAAACTAATCATAATCAATGTGATTTTAGGTAGTTGCTTCAAAAAACAAGGAGGTTGATGCTCATATATCCAATTATACGAATTTTCCAACTCAATTAAATAAGCCAACTTCACAATGTTACAATGCATGTGGGTTCTCTCCATTTCATCCTTGCTTTGGTTGTGAACACTTTTATTCATATCGCTATATATACAAGATTTAAAACTTAATAAACACATTATTGAATGCCAGGAAGATGTGGAAACAGATGAAGTATATGCTCAAATGACATTGCAACCTCTTAATGTTGTAAGACATTTTCAATTTCATTATATATTCTTTGCTGTAATTTCCAATTTTGGTGAGAAATGCTTTGGTACTAGTTCCATTTGTGCAGGGAACTAAAAATTGATGATACTGTGCAACAAGCGAAAAATATTTTTATTTTGGTTCTAACCTTGGCACACCAAGCAAGCAACCAAATTACTTTTATAAAATGTTGACTGCAAGTAACACTAGCATCGATGATAGGTTTTATGTGCCATGACACGCTGTGGAAAAATTTTGTCCTCCACTTGTGCGGTTCTTATTTTCCCACAGTTGTTGTTCTATTTGTGATTTAATAGATAAGTGCTTAGAATTTTAGAAATTTTTTAAGATAAGACTACATTCTTTGAAGGATCAAAAGGTAAGGGTATTTGTCATATTTGTCTCTTATTAAGTTTTGTTTGTTTTGGGCAGGATTTCACTAAGCAACCAACTTTCCAGGAACTCACAACCAAGGATATTCATGACAATGAATGGAAATTTCGGCATATTTTTCAGGGTAAGTTATAACAGTTATTTGAATGTTGTTTTGGAATAAAAGGGGATAGTGAATATGTAATTATGTGTAGTTTAATTTTGATACTCTTATATCATTGCAATGAATTTTGAAATGTATACAGGTTGTGCATATATCAAATTTGTTGCCACATTTGAGGTCATACATGGAAAATATATTTTAAAATTCTTGTTAATGGTGTTAGTAGCTACCCGTACACTCTAAAAAGTATCTGATATAGCTAGTCCCAGTTACTTTACCTTTGAATGTGGAGCCAACATGTTTAGTTTTTCTCTGGATATAATTTGTTGGCTTCTGGGAATTGGATTCATTTTCCCCTGGAATAGTATGCCGATGATTGAAGATTGTTATATTGAAGCTATATTTCTGATTAGTATCGAATTTACAAAGTATTATCTTATTCTTTTTTAGTTTCTTGCTGTAATCTTGTGTCAGCAATACTTTTCTCCACCCATTAGATTTCTACTGACCAGTTTTATTGTTGAAGTGTCACTGCTTCTTAAAGATAACTAGATGAAAAGATACAACTACAAAAGTAGAGCATGAGACATTCATAGTAGAAATTGCTAGCTCTGCTGTGTTTGATTATGTTGGATAAAATCAAAATTACAGTGTACCATAAGCATGAGAATTCAAAATACTGAATGTGTGCTATTTGCATTTATTACTTTAGTTGAAGATAACATTTCATCAAAAAAATTTGTACAATGAGAACACAGTAGGTACAAAATTTATTCTATGGTGATGTTTTATTTTTTTATTTTTTTTTATGCAAGTCATTTGGCTAGATAGTGACCACTATTTCACAACTGAAGAAAGCTTGTTCAATTTTATTGCTTTTATGGGGAAAAGTGACATTAACAATATTTCTTAACTTAAATATTTCTTATGTTGAGGTATATATCATATAAATCCTTTATAGTCTACTTTAGTTTATATTCAAGTGTTCATTGACTTTCATGTCTTATACTCTGCATTGTATCTTGTTTTTTTTTTGCCAGAGAAAGAACTCAGTATTGATGGCAAGAGGCATGAATTGAAGAAAGAGGAGAACAATAACATTAGAGCGACAAAATGCAAATTAAAGAGAGTGAAGAAAACTGGTCTAGTGGTACCTGTAGGGCCAATATCCCGCATAAGACACACATAGAGACTGATGACCAAGCTTTCAGAGTTGGTGAATTCACCTGCAATGTCTTCTGCAATTTCTTCGCAATAGAATGATAATGTTTTGAAGTGATGAAACAATATTTCATGTGTAAATTGTACTCCAACCAATAATAAGTTGTAAACTCATATTGTAATACTTGACATTTTATATAATATAATTTATGTGTTATTTATAGTTGCCCGTGATATTACTTAGTATTGTAATTAACATATGTAACTTTGTGTTTTCATATTAGATGAACATGTACATTGTATGACATTATTTTTTTAATTTAGTTACAAAATCATACTAATTAATGTATGTTGATTAATAATGAACACATAAAATCAATCTACAATTACTAATTTAGTAGTTTATATTTATTAATTATGAACACAAATAAAATGAATATAAGATTAATTTAGTAGCTTATTACGATTTTTAATGAAAGTAAATGAAATGAATATAAACTACTAAAGTAGTCATTTATATAATGAATATGAAACTACCAAAAAACGGTAAATAACTACTGCAAATGATAAATTTGTGATTGCAAATAGTGACTAAATTTGCATATATACGACTATTAGTAGCTAATTTATAGTATCTTATAACACGACTAAAATTAAGTCATATTTACGACTATTAGTAGCTAATTTACAGTATCTTATAACACGACTAAAATTAAGTCATATTTCTTTGGTCATTAATTAGTTTCAAACAATGACTAAAATTTGCATATATATGACTATTAGTAGCTAATTTACAGTATCTTATAACACGACTAACATTTTTGTCATATTTCTTTGGTTATTAATTGGTTTTTTTAGGTGATCATTTAGTAATATATTTTGTTGTATATTTGGTCATTAATTGTGACAAAATTACCAAATCAATGACTAAATTAATGAAAGTCAATGACTAAATCAATGATTAAATCAATGACCAAATCAATGACTAAATTAATGACCAAATATACTACTAGACAACAAAATTGAGACAACCAATTAAAGAATAAGCTAAAAACGACTAAAAATTGGTCGCGTTATAAGATACTGTAAATTAGCTACTATTGGTCACCGATTGAAAAATAGTCGTTTATATGCAAATTTTAGTCGTTTTTTTAGTAACTAATTAGTCATTTTGTACTAGTGGAACTTGTTATTGTCTCTTGTATGTCTTTTTCTAGTACTAACAGTAGTTTTCGTCTCCTCTTTCTTTCTCTTGCTACTGATCTCATACCCTGCATCTTTGAGGAGTTCTTCATTAGACTTTGTGGGTTGATATTCTTTCTACATATTCTATTAAATGTCTACTTATGAAATTTCCGATAGCACCTATGCTTTAGATTTATCTGTAGTTGGAGACCTTCCTCTTCATGCTCTGGTATAGACATTAGGAAAAGGAGAAATGGGGGGCACCATCTTCATGGATTTTGGATTATTTATTGATGAGCTCTCTCCTTTCTCCATCTTCCTCTCAACCTTGACTGGAGGATTCTTTTCTTTTCTGCTCTTGGCTTTATCGATATTCTCCTTCTTAGCCTTCCTCTTTTTTCTTTTTGCAAGCTGAGGGTGTTGTTGTGAATTTGGAGGTGTAGGTGCAGGTTGGCCTACCCTGTAAAACAAGAAATTGTCCCATGTTTTATTTCTTTTCCTTAGCTCTTATTCAAATAACACTTTAATGAGAAATTGATGATACAAGTTGTATTTTGAAGAAGCAGTATGTGTTTGAATCCTGGCTGACATCTTTATCAGACTCTTCAACAAAAGTTATCGAAAGTTGAGGGTATTTGTACTTGCAACATGAAAAAGAAATCTCATATGATAAAGAAACACTATAGTGTACCTCCTTTCACAAGTGAGGTAAATCTTGATGAGTTTAATAGCTTCTACCCATTCATTTTTGAGAAAAATTTTGGGAACTACTTTGGCCCAGTTGGGATCTCTGTGTCCATATTTGAGGAAACTGTTGAGGTCTCCTCCAGTGATGACTTGGCCTTTAAACCACCTTCCTCCCTCCTGTGGAAGGTTGAATGCCTCAACAATTCAATTTTTTGATACCTACAATTTAAGACCATAGATGGTGGCTTCTTGTCCATTGAAATAATTTGAAAACTTCTGACCTACTCCTAAGTGAGATCTTCCCAGTCTTGAGCACAAATAATACCACCCTACTTGGATAAAAAAACCTCTCACATTCGAATTTTCATCCACTAGGTCAGCTCCTTGTGGTTCAATTCGTTTTAGCTTTCCTCCTCTTTTATTCATCTTCAATAATTAATAAATATGTCCGTTGAAATATGATAGGTGGAAAAGCTAGAAGAGCTCACCTAACATGTGTTGTTGTGTCTTCCTATGAGATCTTGTCTTAAATCTATGACTCCTTCCTCAAGCTGCACTCTAGAAAATCTCGTTCTTCAATAGATAAGATCATAACTGATACTCCTCCTTCTTTCTCGGTGATTTAAAACAGCTAGAATGGTTCAAAATTCCATGCAATAGATTTTCATTATGGTAAGTATCCTTAACCATAGTATGCTCCATGTTATAGAAATTATGGTGTCAAGTTGGCTGTGTAGCTTCAAATGGCATGCTATAGGTGGCTGGAGATAAGTGAATCTGTGACTGGCAGTCACCTCCACTGCATGTTGATTATTGGCCTAAATTTCTGGCAGCGTCTGTGCGTGGCCATCCAAACGGCTATTGCATTAAACTTGTAGATCCACGATATTTTTCAATTTATAATCACATACTTTGACATGAAACTAAACCAACTCGGCTGACAGACAGGACATGATCAACAACTAGCTTTGTTATTGCAGATTGACACCTAGACACTACACGTATAACCATGACTTAAAATAAACATGACTGACCGCATACCACTCCTATCACGTGATTTAAATCATAATAACAAGATTTAAAACCTATTTAAAACAATAACACATGGTTTGACACAAATCATATGCGCTTCTTTTTATTTTTTTAAAAATAGGGGAAGTTACAGGAATTTCCGATAGCATCAGATTAAAGAAAAACAGATAGAAACAGAATTAAAACAAACTGTCCAAAAAGGGCTAAAATAGGCGCTATCGGAAATTTCGGTAGCGACCAATTTTTTTTTGAAATTTACAAAATATAATCTTAAAAACAAAAATTTAAAATGGACTCATGAATTAGAAAATAATTGTGCTAACATAGTGCATGGAAGAAGAGGACATATTTGAATCTAATCGAAGATGAAGTGATGGGATACATCGAAGGATGTACAGGTCAATGCTCAAAAGAAGATTCTCTAGCTCATGCTAAATACATGAAAGGAAAAACCAGATCCCAAAGGATTCTCATAGAATCCATTAACGACTCACTCATACCCTATGTATCAAAACTAGAAATTGTGAAAGAAATATATGAGAAACTAGTGGAGCTATTCTCTGTTATTATTGCAGGAGAAGAAATCTCTCTGAGACAAGAACTATACAAGATGAAATTTTCAAGAGAGGAAGGAATCACTTCATATTTTATGAGGATTTATGAAATTAGAGACCAACTGCAGGAATTGGGAGAAATAATGTCTGGTAGTGAGATGACTACAATGGTACTGAATGCTCTACCAAAAGAATGGGGAAAATTCACTTCGAGCTTATACGGGAAGAAAGAAGCAAAACCATTCCAGGATCTATGGTCTCTATGTAAAATATAAGAAACAATATTGAAAACCAAAGTTGATACATGATCAAGTGAAGGGAATCAAGCCGTTGCAGCCATGTCCAGGAAGAAAGGAAGATTCGAAAAATTTGGCCCTTAGAATAAAAGAGGAAATATGGAAAAAATATGATGCTTTGGATGTAATGAACTTGGAAATTATGAAAGGGATTTTCGTAAATCTAGGAAGGACGAGAGGAAAAAGGAAGAAGCCAGTGTAAAATATGAAAGGGAAGGACCTGATGCAAATAACTCTTAGAAAGAAGACCTGAAATATATCTATTATTATTGAGATCATATTTCTCTTTAAGTGATTTATGTTGGTCATAAAATAGTATGATAGGAAGCAGAGTATATTAATAGCAACATGATAGAATCATGGAAGGAGAACTTGAATAAGTAGCTTCTGGGAACCTCACTGATAACAAAATTAATGGAAGATAGTCATTTGGATCAAGGGTCATCATTCAATAATCAATATGGAAATAGATGCTAACATTTTTCTAATGGAGACCTCTCTGGATTCACTGACTAGAAGGAAAGAAAAAAGTTTCAATGGGAATTCTATCTTGCAAAATTCATGGATTAGAACATGGTGACATATTAATGAAAAAATTCAAGGGAATGAAGTTCTTCATTCTAGTAAAATTGTTGTAGGATGAATCAAAAGGAAAAGGATGAGGTACATATATATCTATATTCTAACACTAGATGTTGTGAATTCATGGCATATGGTTGCAGGTGATGGACTTCTATCTTTAGAAGTATGATCAAAGGAAGGAGTATATCATCTAGTGCATAGGTTTCCACTAACAGATGCAATCAAATATGTCCTCATCTGGAATATGAGGTGGTTGTATGCAAACAAGGAACTGGATACTGGAAGTTCCTGGGAATGAAGCTGTGTGGAAAAGGAAAGGAAGAGATCACGAAGGGAAACCATTTCAAGAGGTAGTTATCATCCAAAGCCAAGAATATGTGACTAGGAGATATTTTGGGAAGATATGTGGATTCTGATAGAATTATCGTAAACAAGAAGACCCTTGACAATAGATATCTTTAAGAGATGTATCAATATGAACAGAGGATGTCGATGCCTACAGGAAGATGTCATGGTGAAAGATCATCACTGAGGTAACTTTTGATTTAAAATTTCTTATGTATATGTTTATCTAGATGAGTTTATGCAGGGCTGCCAATCATGTGAAAGGATGCAAGATCCTTGGGAGATGGTTCGAAGGAAAGAAACATGGCATAAAGGTGGACCAGATGAGAAATACTGATGAATCACTTTTTGATGGTTGACATGAATCATTGATGAAAGCGATGGATGATCTGTGCCCTATGAAGCCAAAATTTGAAGATTCCTCAATATCAAAATCCATGACATTGAGGGGAGGAATTCTTCATGAGTAGTTGGGTGTCTCATCATTATTGCTATAGGTCCCTATTTAATAAAAATCTCGGTGGTAAGTTTCTGACTTGGAAGAAACTTGAAGTATGTCCTTCCTGAGTTAAAAAGGAGTGACATATATGATTCTCTAATTCATGTGTCATGCACGAGACCAGGACTAACAATCATAAGTCTTAGTGAAGGCCATGAGGAGAGAATGGATGTTAGACACATCATTTTGGTCTTCACCTGGAAGACAAAATGGAGGATTGGGTAATCATTTGGAATTCGATACTCTTTGAGAATGAGATAGGGAATTCAAGATAAGAGTAGTTTGGGACCAATATTCTTTGAGGGTTATCTACCCAAGAGAAGAATAGTCCAAGAAGGTCATATTCTTGGAACACCTAGGTGGAGTATGTACCATGGAGAGACAATGAATATGGTATCTATAATTCATATGTCTCACCAACATTGTAGCTCATTTTCTCGTTGAGAGATGGGGTTGTTAGTCAAGGCCTTTCACTAGGAAAATTTTGGTTGATATGATGCTAAACAGATGTGATTTCCAATCTGATTATTCTTATTAGATTATTCAGATTTAAAGTGACCATGTACCTATATGAATACCTCTCTAGTTAAGAGGCAGTTTTGGAAAGTGTAACTAGGTTCAGCCTTCATATTGACTATGTAATTATTTATTTATGTAATGAAGAAGACAAAGATAATAAAATGTATTTTTGTTATGCTTTCTTCATGGGTTTCACGAGAATTTTTTTTATTACAAGTAAAAATACTTCTTCTTGATGTCTTTTATGGATTTTTAATCTTGTCATAAATGTACTAATTAAGAGTCATGTATATGAAGAGTCTAGACAAAGAAGTATGCCTCAAGACCTTGTAATATAACCGCAGAGAAATGGCTCAAGTATGATGCTAGCACTGCTGCTCAAACCAACCTTCAAGATAACCTTCATCACACTGGAAGATAAGCTCTACAAGTTGGCCTATAAGCAGTGAACATGTTGGCCTACCCACAGTCTGTAAGGTCGGCCTAAATCCCCAAAAGAAGTGCACTACATAAAGGAAATATTTGTGGCTCATTCGGAGAGACAATTTCGGAAAAGTCTAAAGAATAATTGTGAGGTCATTTCTGAGGTTAATAAAATCATACCTACTTGCAATAAATATGAAGTAATGGTTGTGTTAAAGTGCGAAGAAGGGACGATGTGAAGTGTATAATTAGTACTGTGTTTAAGTGCGAAGAAGGGGCTATGTGAAGTGCGGAAATAGGACTATGTCAAGTGCAAGAACAGGGTTGAGTTAAATAGTTACAGTACTGTGTTAAGTATAAGATGTATGAGATATAATATGTATGTATGAAAAGGGATAAAATTCTCATGTATATGTTGAAGACCAACTTGCAATGTTAAGTAAAGGCGCAAGGTGTGCATAGGAAAACCTATAACAAGGTGCTGACATTAAGCAAGGATCTCATACAGCCAGAGAAGGAAGAATACAAGCAGAGATCGAGATCTCTATTCTTGGTGTTGAAAGAATATCAGTGTAGGAAAGAAAAATTAGCTCAAGAAGTCATTTAGAAGCAGTGACAAGGTCTTGGAGGCATACATAGGTCAAGGGTCTAAGTCATTGTCATGGTACTTGTCAACTAAAAGTCTATAAGAAGAATTTATTGTGGGTTTTCCTCTACAAAATGGAGAGGTTTTGGTCATGGCTTGAAGAGCCTATATTTGTGTCTCGTATGTTTTGGTAATTGAATTTATGAAAGACATAATAAGATAAGAAAGGAATACACAAGTAAGAAAATTAAGCTCACAAGTAATTATCAAGAAGAGAATTTGATTTAATCATTGCCCTAAAAAAATTTCAACAAAGTTCATGCATCCCCTTCTCTACTTCTTAATTGCTCATGTGATCCATTCCTTGGAAAGGCTTCCTCCATCAGAATGGTTTCATAACCAAGGCAAGTCCCTGCCTCAACACTTTCATACTGGTCATAGCATGCTTCATGGTAATCAGTGGGCACCATTGAGTGCTAGTGTCCCACAATGGCCCTATTCATGAAATCTCTTATAATATATTGATGTATGCTTTAATTCTTTTGTTGTCGTTGTTATCAATATTGAAGCCATCTCCAACCACCCAAAATGGGAAATTAGATACTTTACTACATCATAGTGCATAAATATCCATGAGTTTCCTAATAAATAAATTGTAATATTTTAAATCATACCTCATTAATATCTTATTCATGAGGTGAAATTTGCAATTTTATTTTGGTTCCTGTCACCACAAGTCAAATTAACTCATAGATCAATCATCATAAATTAGAATATCAAATCATGTTCCTAGTTTGTGAATTTCATGAAATCAATTGAAATATTGATACCTATCTTTGAATTTCACTTCACTTATTTCTTTACACACACTAGCTCATTTTCCCAACTTGGAAAGCATCCAGTGGCATTTTTTTTCTTGTACACACACTGGATCTATTTCCAAACTAGGAAAGCAATTATTTCCTTCTCTTCTTGACAACCTCGTACACACACTAAATGGTTTCCAAACCTAGAAAACACTAAGTGCATTCTCTTCTCTTCGACCTCGTACACACACTAAATCAATTACCAAACCTGAAAAACACATAGTGTCTTCTCTTCTCTTCTCTTAGACTTACACACATTGGATCGGTTTCCAAACCTACAAAACACCCACTAGTGAATATATATATGATTAAGCCTAGTTTCTACCCTACGAATATGGGTTATACCAATCCTGATAGTCTGCTGTCGAAAATAATATAGGTGTATCCCACACCTTCATAGGCCTAAGCATTCCCATACCTGCCTATCCCAACACACAGACCCAAACAATCCCATACCTATCTATAACAACACATTCAACAACACATGAGACCAAAAAATCCCATTTGAAAACACCTACACATGTACATATGATACAACACAATGAATACACATGGTATAACACAAGACGAACACAATACACATGGCATAGTACAACATGTTTACAACAATATTAAAAATCTAGAGACCACACTATCTATATCCATAGACACCAGGAAATGATACCTCTAGTGCCTTTCCCATGATTTATCACATGTATACACAACCCAAATCTAGGGTTTGTGGTTTCTTCAATTATCCATGCTTATCACAACATGTCATAGATCAAACTACTTTCGTTCTATTGATATTTCCTTCAACATTCATTGTTGATAATGTAAATATGGGCATAATTATGGGGAATTATAATCACATGATATCAAAATCATAAATCATCCAGGGATACCACTTGCTCAATTGATTCCTCACACAAAATGGGATACATTCATGCCATCTATACCATCATTTTCCCACAAGAATGATCCCTAAAATGAGCTAACATGTCACAATGGCATGCGCGCACACATGCCCACACACGCACACGCACACAAACACACATCAACATGAACATATCATATATTTTCATATGTAAATAGAGTCAAGGTTAAGAGAACCTCCTGTGTGCCAATTTCATGGTTGCCATATCATTTTCCATTATACCCCATGGACCAAACTAGCCAATTAGTTTTTCATATTATTTTTCACTTAGTTATGGAAATATCATACATTAATACATATCAAATAAAATATAAGTTTTAGATAAATCCCTAATTCGTTGTCATATTTAGGAGAAATTCTCCAATGTACACTAGTGGTGTTTTTCCCAACCATTTCCCAAGCCCAACCTTTCTCATTGTTTTGTTTGTGCTCTTTATTTATGCGTAGGGCCTTCGAAGATCTCTTACCAGAGCTCTGTGGATTTATTTCCATGCTCAACAGTTCCTAAGCCCCAAGCATGAAATTGAAATACAATTTTAGAAAGAAACAAATGGAAAAAATACAATAATGGAATTCACAATAGAATTCATAAAAATTCTAAAAAAAACATGGCCATGTGCAAGTCAGCAATCAAGGAAATAAACAATCCATGAGACCAACAACTTTAAAAACATAGCACATAATCAATAAAATAAATAAATCCCCAAAAATTGACTCGATTCCTACGAGTCTTATATTTCAACATGTCCTTCATTTTTTTTACATACATTTACAAATGTACTTTGGTTTGAGACTCTTCTCGAGGTTCACAACAACATTGAAATCTCAATCCCCTCAAGGTATTTCATAAGGGAATCTCTTCCAGTATATATAAGAATAAATTACAAAGCTTGAGAGAATGTCTCTTAATGCCCCGCACCTTGCATCATAGATTCCTACCCTCGTAGCTCGTAGGGATTGTTTTTTTTATTCTTTTTCCTGTGGGGAAATTCCCTTCTCAGGTTCTTCTCTCCACGATACTAACAAGAAAAAATTATATTTTCTTTGTCAACCTCATTAGGCCTCTTTTTGGCCTTGCGTGTAGGATTTTTGTCCACATTTCAGAGGGTGGGAGTGTTTTTCAATAGCCCTTGACCACAAGACAATTTTTTCTTCAACATGGTATTCAACCTTGCTTGATCCTTTTGACTCCTGAAAATCCGCTGATTCTCTTCCTTATAACTTTAAATTTCAGCCTTCAAACTCTTGAGCTCAACCCTCAAGTGTCTAAGCTCATCCTCCAAATTCCTAAAGGTTCTTTTTCCTTAGAGGAATTTGCCCCTTTCTCATTCTTGATGGAATTGGTCCATATCTTGTTGTTCCATGCCCCTATCCATGCTTCCTTTTTATGTCACTTGTTTATTTCTCAAGTACAATGTAGACTAGTACTTTATTTCTGAACATTAATAATTACTTGTGATGATTATATGTCTTCTTTTAGTATTTACAACTTCTTAATCATCAAGAAATTATACTTCAAAAATTAATCCATTAACAATAGAATAAAATAATATATCACCATGCACAAGAACAATACAATGTCTACCATGGGAAAACCCACTTGGATTAAAATCCCAACAATTATTTCCATAGAGAATTAATTCAACAAGAGATATCAAAGTCAAATCCATGGAAAAACTACCCAGCAAGAGGATCCACCAGGTGTCCAATTCAACCTTCTCAAACTAATTTGCAACCAAAGAGATAACACATGATTTGGCTCCCTCTTTTGCAAGGTTATATCCTAGATCTCTAGGCCTTCTTCCATAGATACTAGCCACGAAAATATAGCCTACTTCAATAGAGACAAACCACAGAACTTCATCCCTCCTCCATAGGATATTTATTCTTCTTTCACAGATAAAAATACAATGATTTTGGGCTTCTTGTTCCACAGAGACTCGACCTTCTAGGACAAAGAAAAATCACAAAGAAACTTGACCCATTTCAAGAGATATGCTACATCAAAAAATTGGCCTTTCCAAGAGGTTCGATATGCCTTGTATCAATTCCTTGACCCTTATTATGCTCCTTGATTAGCTTTGTATGCCTAGAATATATTCTTGTTTTTTTGTTCATATCAATTATCGTATGAGAGGAGGATGAATGACATCAATATATAGTGAACCATAGATCAAATGGGTGCCAATGATAACTGAGTTGAATTGTAGGATAGAAGGATGAGTTAGACACTTGGGGATCCAAATAAAATTGAAATTTTACATTTAATAAATAAAAATAATTTGATTTTACAAATGAGCATGAAGATCATGCTTTACAAGTACATTAAAGATAAATACATTAATATGAAGACTGACCATAGCTACAAAATTCAACACTCCCTCTTAGTTAGGGAGGTATTCATAATGACTATCAAGATAATATCAAGTTGATGAATTCTCTAAGGAAATATCAAGATTAAGGTAAAAATATTTGTCATCAATATAATTACCAACATCAACATAATCATGGTTCAACATAAAAAAACTATAGATATAGTCTAGGTGAAATACCAGAGTCCTCATCAAAGATAAACAAGCTCACTCTAAAAACAGATTCAAGCATGATATTGTTGGGAGACTCCTGCTCACTAAAGAAAGAGATATGAGCTTAATGTTAGGAGATTACTTCTCATTCTAGAAAGAGATTTGAGCACCCTTTAGGGATATTCTCTAACTAAGTTCTAACCAACACACGAAGAATATCCTTGGTCAAACCATTCAAAGTGACACAAGGAGAATGCATTCTATAAAACCATTCTCCAACAAAGGTCAAAGTGACACAGGAAGAATGTCAATCCACCAGACCATTATTCAACCAAGTTCTATGTAATTGAAACAAGGATAACCTCCCTAATCATATCAGAGTACATGACATAGGAAAAACATTAATCCATGATGTTATCTAATCTATTAAACCATTCTCCAGCCAAGGTCATAATGACACAGGGAGAACTTCTCCAACCAAACTCATAATTACATAGCGAGAATATCATACCAATCTCTAACCAATTTCATGAAGGCACAAAGATAATTTCCATTCATAATGAAGTCTCATAAAATCTCCCTCTTGATGAGAGATGCAATGCCCACAAACCCAAGTTTTTCTTGGAAGTACATAAACTTCCCTCTAGAAAGAGGCATCATAATAATATTAGCTATATTTTCATCAATGGAGATGTATTGGAGCTTCACAAATCCCTTCAGAACCATGTCTTGAATAAAGTGATATGTGCTTTGACCTGTCATCATGGTCACCACCAACACCTGATAAAAAATAATCCAGCAATGTAATATTCCCAATTAGCCACTACTAGTTGGAATATTATACTTGCTCCATTTTTGTATTAGAAGAGTAGAAAGGCAATAAAAAAAATCCCAGTGTGAAAAGGGATCAGGTTAGGAGGAAAAATAAAGCCACCTTGGTGTTAAAGAGGACAATGCCGGTGAACTAGACCCAGTTGACCAAGTCAACAATGTTGCTACAAGAGGGAAACCAACAAGGACAGTGCAGTTTTGAAAGGGGAATCTTCTCTAGGAAGTCACCTCATCAATGAGTGGGGTCCGGGGGAGGAAGCTCACCAAGGATAAGAAGGAGGAGATATTAGAAAGGAAGGCATTCAATATTCATATTTTTTTTATCTTTTGACTAATTTCAAGCTTCAGCTGTTTAGTTGTAGTTGCAGCACTGTTTAGTGCAAAGAATTCTCATGCGGGAATTCCATCTTCACCTTTTCTCTAGCTGGTTGAGAGATCAATTGGGAAGGTCCTAAGCTTATTTTCCATCATTTAACTTGAGGACATCCATTCTGTATCATCTACAGTGTAGTCACTTCCAGTAACTATGTCTTTTCTGCAGTTGCAGCAGTTGCAAGGTTAAACCCTTCTATTTTGTGCTTGTTTTGGAGGAGGAGGTGTCTATTTCACTCCAGAAAGCATATCAAAGAGGGCCTTGGGAAATTTTATGTATTTTTCATCTATTTCAGATCATATTCAGTCTTTTCTAATACATATTTGCAGTGAACTACATTATTTTCTGCAGTGCTACATTTTACATTGATATTTTTTCGGAAACCCTTGCCGGGGTGTTCTAATGTGCTTGTAAAAGAGGTTAAGCCTCCCATTTATGATTATATGATTAATGAAAGATCCATATCTGTATTGAATCATATTTTTTTGTAGATTCTCTAATAAAAATTACGTTGTTGCAACTTTCAGAAATTTTATTTTGTGGAGTGATGGGATTGGGGTGGTTTTGAGCATATATGAGCTGCGGAGATATGTTTAGTGTAGCTAGAATGATTTGTTTTTTATGCCATTTCATATTTAAGCTACAGAAAAAATATATAAGAGGATCCAAGTCCTGTTTTACGTTTCTATTGCATGGTTTTCCTTATACAACGTCCTCATTGAAGATATTGTAGAAATTCCTAAAAGGGAATATTACAGTGGTATCAGAGCTCTGCTCTTGGCTCAACTTGTGGGGGATAATCTATCTTTAGCATGGAGGAGGAAGATATTTCGAATCTCCTACTTCAAACCCTGTAGAACATTGCAAGGGACCTCAAGGAGATGAGGCATGAAGGGGATTCTATAGGGTTTTTCCATGAGGCAAGCACCAACAATCCAAATGGCATGGAGCATTCAGCTGCACCACAACGCTATATCATGCCTTCATTTCTATCTGGAGGAGATAAGGAGGGAACCTTGGGAGAGTATTTTTAAGAATATGAACTCCAATCTCAAAGGTTCAAGGAGCACTTGAGCTTTCAGGAGTTTTGTCGGGTCAAGGATGGAAGGAGGGTTAATCCTCATCAAAAGGAGGAGAAATTGATGTAGGTATCAGCCCTACAGCGCAGTATGGTAGGGTTCTTCTTGCCCACATTTGATGGGACACCCAAGTGTGCAGCCAAGGCTTGGGTGGAGAAGTTGGACACATACTTCCATCTCAACAAGGTTTTTGAAATAGAAGCCATCAAGATAGTTGTGTTGCACCTAGAAGGGGAAGCTCAAGAATGGTGGTTTCATGGATTCACCACACTTTGGCATCATCACATCACTTCTTACTAAACTTTCACCAAGAATCTAGTGGAGAGATTTGATCCAAGGGATCCGGAAGCCCATTTTGTCAAGTTAACCAAGCTCAAAGAGGAGGAAGATCTGGAGGATTATATTGCTGAGTATTTATAGCTTTCAGTGATGGTATCCAACCTCACCATGAGCAGGAAGGTATGCGTGTTTATTAATGGGGTGGCTGAACCATTACAGGGGTTGGTAAAATCCACTAGACCAACCACACTCCTTGAAGCTGTGGAGAAAGCTAGAGACCTACAACACATCTTGCCCACGGCAAGAACATTATTGCAGCAGGAGACCTACTCAGGACCAAAGAAGACAATCCATGTTCGTGATTTGGAGGGAGAATGTGTTGCAAGAAGGACACATCATGTGAAGACCTTCTCCAAGAAGGATGCTAGCGTTGTACCATCCATAGAAGACTTTGCTCCAAAAGGGGGAGCTATTGCAGCATTAAGAGGGGTCCCAAAATATCTAACTTTGAGGGTGAGAGGTACTATTATGGGGCAAAGAGTCTCTGTGTTGATAGATAGTGGGGCCACTCATAATTTTATTGATGCACAGCTGGTACAAAGGAGAGGGATCCACATGAAGGAGTTTGAGGGATTCTTAGTTTTGGTCCCAGGAGCTATGACCCTGCATTGTGCCAAGTATGTTCCGGCACTAACCATTACCATGGGGACATACACCTTGAAAGACCACTTCTTTGTGGTAGATATTCCAAACACCAATGTCATATTGGGAGTCCAGTGGTTGATCACTCTTGGGAGAGTTACCACTAATTGGAGAACTTTGGAGATGGAATGGACAAAAGGGAAGGATGTTCAGTATCAAAAGATCAAGGGTATAAACACATATCCCCCTCAGGTTGTTTCGGCACACAGGATGGAGGCAGATCTGTGCAGAGGGGATGTTGAATGGGCAGTGGAGCTACATATATCAGAAGTAAGGGGCAAGGATTCACCATTGCATCCAGATGTTCAGTCTCTTTTGGATCGATATTCTACAATATTTGGAGATATCCCACCAAGGAGACCTCCTGACCGAGGGTTTGAACACACTATTGAGTTGGAACAAGGGATCCAAGAAGTAATCACCACTCCTTATAGGCAGCCCAAAGCTTATAGGGATGAGATTGAGAGGGCCATCCAAGAGCTACTAGCTCTAGGACACATCGGGCCTAGTACTAGTCCTTTTGCTTCTTCAGTGGTCTTGGTGATGAAAAAGGATGGCACATTGAGGATGTGCATTAATTATAGAGCCTTGAACAAGAAGACCATGAAGAAAAATTACCCTATACCCAGGATCGATGAACTCATGGATGAGTCGAGGGGTTCTAAATACTTCTCCAAGATTGATTTGAGATCCGGGTATAATCAAATCAAGGTGAGGGACCAAGATATCCCCAAGACAGCATTCAGATGTCACTATGGGCATTTTGATTTTTTGGTAATGCCCTTTCGATTGACCAATGCCCCAGCAACTTTCTAATCTTACATGAACCACATCTTCCGTGTTCATTTGAGAAAGTTTGTATTGGTCTTCTTTGATGACATTCTTATCTACAACCGCACTTGGGAGGAGCACCTGCAGCATATTGAGACAATTTTACATATCCTCAAGGAGCAGCAATTCTATGCCAAGATTTCTAAATGTGAATTTGGCCTCACAAAGATGTTGTATTTGGGGCACATCATAGGAGTGGATGGAGTGAGGGTACATTAGGAAAAGATCTAGGCTATCAGAGATTGGCCTGAGCCCAATAATCTCACAGAACTTAGGGGGTTTGTGGGCATATGCACTTATTACCAGATGTTTGTGAAAGGGTTTTCACAACTAGAAGCACCACTCACAGACTTGACGAAGAAGGGAGCTTTCCATTAGACACCTACAGTGCAAAGGGCTTTTGATAAGCTCAAAGAGGTAATGGTTAGTTGTCCTGTTTTGGTTTTGCCTAATTTTTCTCAACCTTTTGTTCTAGAATGTGATGCAACATGTGAAGGGATTGGAGTAGTCTTGATGCAAGGTGGGCATCCTATAGCCTTTGAGAGCAGGAAGATTCTCCCTCATGAGAGGTTATACCTATGATAAAGAGATGCTGGCTATCATGCATGCATTGGCCAAATTCTGGCAATACTTGGTGGGGAATAAGTTCAAGGTGAAGACTGACCATAACAGTCTTAGATTCTTCCTTGAACAGAAACAACTCCAGGAGAGACAATAGAAGTGGGTGAGAAAAATCCAAGCATATGATTTTGACATAGAATATGTCAAGGGGAAGAGAAATGTAGTAGCTGATGCTTTATCTAGGAGGCCTACAATGTTGTCTTTGAGGGGCATGGATGCAGATTGGAAGGCTCAAATTTTGGTTGAGTATTCCAAAGATGATTTTGCATGTGAGATACTTGATGGGGTGGTATCAGATGAGAGGTATAGGGTGATGGATGAGATCATCTATTACCGGGACTGGATCTTCTTGACTAAAAATTCCAAGCTCAAGGAGAAGATCCTACTAGCATCACATGATTCCCCACTTGCCGGGAATCAAGGTTTCACAAAGACTTATAGGACCATAAGGGAGAGATTATCATGGAAGGGTCTCAAGCAGGATGTGCTCCGACATGTCAGAGGGTGCACCATTTGTCAGCAGAAAAAGGGAGAACACACCCACCCTGCTGAGTTATTGCAGCCACTACCTATTCCGGATGGGAAGTGGGAAAGCATTTCTATGGACTTCATCACCGGCCTACCGACAGTACAGGGTAAGGATTGTATCTTTGTAGTTGTTGATAGACTAACAAATTACTCTCATTTCTTTGCCATTTCTGCACATTATACTACTTCACAGGTAGCTGAGCTCTTCTTTAGAGATGTATTTCGACTCCATGGTCTCCCAAGGACCATAGTGAGTGATCGAGACAGCCGCTTCATGGGTGGCTTTTGGCAAGAAATTTTCTGGTTAGTGGGGACTGATTTGACTCCAATCACTAGCTATCACCCCCAAACCAATGGACAGACCGAGATAATGAACAAGTGGCTGGAGGGCTACTTGAGGAGCTATGTAGCAGGGTAGCAGAGAGCTTGGCTTCGTTGGCTCCACTTAGGAGAGTATTGTTACAACACTACTCACCGTATTTCTATTGGCATGACTCCATTCCAGGCCTTATATGGGTATGAGGCACTCTCATTTGCTGATGTCATGTTTGGGGCAAGTAAGGCTCCAAGGGCAAAGGAATGGATTCAGGAGAACCAGGACATACTCAGGGCACTGAAGGACAACATTGCTACTGCCCAGAACCAGCAGAAGATGTATGCAGACCGTGGTCAAATAGAGAGATAGTTTAAGGTGGGAGATCTTGTCTATCTGTGTCTTCAGCCTTACAAGCAGTCCACACTCAAAGAGAAGGGAGCTGAAAAGCTCAAACCACATTTCTATGGGCCATACAGGGTGATCAAGTGTGTCAGTAAGGTAGAATATGAGCTGGAGCTTCCTAAGGGGAGAAAGATCCACAATATATTCCTTGTCTCTTGCCTCAAGAAGTCCATTGGAAGGAATGTAGTTTCCAACATGGATCTTCCCCCTATTGATGATGAGAGCCACCTAATTTTGCAGCCAGAAGCAATCTTAGACATAAGGGAGAGGCAGCTAAGGAACAGAGTCATCAAAGAATATCTGATTTGATGGAGGAATCTACCAGATGAGGATTCCACTTGGGAGGGAGAGAAGATCTTGCAGCATCCTTCTTTACTGTTTCTTGTGGGCAAGCAACTTTTGAGCGGGGAGGACTGTAATATTCCCAATTAGCCACTGCTAGTTGGAATATTATACTTGCTCCATTTTTGCAGTAGAAGAGTAGAAAGGGAATAAAACAAATCCCAGTGTGAAAAGGGATCAGGTTAGGAGGAAAAATAAAGCCACCTTGGTGTGAAAGAGGAAAATTCCGGTGAACTAGACCCAGTTGACCAAGTCAGCAGCGCTGCTACAAGAGGGAAACCAACAAGGACAACGCAGTTTTGAAAGGTGAATCTTCTCTAGGAAGTCACCTCATCAATGAGTGGGGTCTGGGGGAGGAAGCTCACCAAGGATAAGAAGAAGGAGATAGCAGAAAATAAGGCATTCAGTATTCATACTTATTTGGTCTTTTAACTGATTTCAAGCTTCAACTGTTTAGCTGTAGTTGCAGCATTGTTTAGTGCAAAGAATTCTCATACAGGAATTCCATCTTCACCTTTGGTCTAGCTGGTTGAGAGATCAATCGGGAAGGTCCTGAGATTATTTTCCATCATTTAACTTGAGGACATCCATTCTGTATCATCTACAGCACAGTCACTTCCAGTAACTGTGTCTTTTCTACAGTTGCAGCAGTTGCAGGGTTAAACCCTTCTATTTTGTGCTTGTTTTGGAGGAGGAGGTGTCTATTTCACTCCGGAAAGCCTATTAAAGAGGGCCTTGGGCCATTTTATGTATTGTTCATCTATTTCAGATCATATTAAGTCTTTTCTAATACATTTTTTCAATGAACTGCGTTATTTTCTGCAGTGCTACATTTTACATTGATATTTTGTCGGAAACCCTTGCCAAGGTGTTCTAATGTGCTTGTAAAAGAGGTTAAGCCTCCCATTTCTGATTCTATGATTAATGAAAGCTCTAGATCTGTATTGAATCATATTTTTCTGTAGATGCCCTAATAAAAATTACGCTGTTGCAACCTTTAGAAATTATATTTTGTGGAGTAATGGGATTGGGTTTCTTTTGAACATATATGAGCTGGGGAGATCTGTTTAGTGTAGCTAGAATGATTTTTTTCTGATGCCATTTCATATTTAAGCTACATATAGCATATATAAGAGGATCCAAGTCCTGTTTTTCATTTCTGTTGTATGGGTTTCCTTATACAGCGTCCTCATTGAAGATATTGCAGAAATTCCTAAAAAGGAATATTACAAGAAAGTGGCCTCAAAATTAATACTACTTCTAAAATTTCCAATCCTTCTATTATAATCCAAGAAAAATTATAATAGAGCCAAAACTAAAGCAAAAAATTATTTCTATCTTCATAGCTCTCTACCCATACTAAGTTTGCAGTTGTACTTCTAATCCATGACCAATTGTATCGTGTTGGCAGCACATGTTGAGCAACACATCTTGGCTCAACCACAAACTGTTATGTTTCATTCACTGGATCACAAACACTTTCAAAACACCCAAAATAGGTGCTCCCTCTCATACTACGGCATATTCTTTTGTGGTAGTTCAGGTTGCTCCATCTGCCACTATTGTCTTTCAGTATATCATTTATCAATGATAATCCATAATCTCAAACTCAGATGTCATTTCATTCTGAAGTATTCAATGATACTTTCTACTCACAAACATGAGGTATCTCTTATGTACACTTCTTCCTCCTCAATTATTGAGGAAAGCGGTCCTTGCATCAACCTGGTGCAATCTTTAAAAAAAATTATAATAGAAGTGCAACTCACAACAAAGACAAATGTATTTTCTTGATCCTCTCACTCTTACCTGGAGAACCTTCTATTGTTATACCTTGTAGACATCATGATCAAAACATACTTCAATATTTTTTATCTAATCGATTCCTTTGAGTTCATATCTCATTTGGTACAATATCTCTCAACACAAGTCATGATTCTGGGAAATTCCTCTTGATTTTGTTCATTCTTGCACTTCTTCCATCTACTTGTCAAAGCCTTGGAAGCCTTTACAGTGTACCTGCAATCCTCACTAGGAGCCCATGGAAGAAAAATTTATGCCCAAGAAAATAACTCAAAGATTAGATATTAACTAATGACAACAATAGTAATAATCAAACAAGAGAGATATACAACGCTTATATTTTGAGAGGAGAGTCAGCTCCATATTTATCTTATACTTCTTGTGTTCATCAAATCAATATCCTTGTACTGAAAAACAACATGATGTCATATCTTCCTTTCATGATCCAAGTGGATATCGGTGGCCACCCACCTATTCCATTTGGACCCGCACCATCAATTCTTGCAGCTTTTCACTATCAGCACAACTTACTATTTTTAGCAAGTTTTCAGGTCCTGCACTCCCAAAGCCATTTTGGGGCCCTAATGATCTAGGTGGATATTCGTGGCTACCCACATATTCCATTTGAAATGCCACCATCAGTTCTTTTAGTTATTCAGTTTTAGCACAACTTACTATTTTTAGCAGTTTTTTGGGTCCTGAACTTCCGGAGCCGTTTTGAGGCTCTAAACAACATTTTTTGGGAAAACCGAGAGCAACATGGAAATATGGACCAAAGTTGCTCACATCAAAATTTGTATTCCTTGGATATATATTTATAACGAGGTATGGTGCACGTCAAACGAAGATCATATGCCAAAGTTACGTCCCTGGAAAGTTGAAACACCAATTGACCCAAACTGGGCCCATAGTTTTGGCGCTTCATCTTTGAGGGTTAGGTTTTTAGACTTTTAGAGTTTTCCATTGTTTCTCAATAATAAATAGGCCCTTGAGCCTCATTGTAACACAATTCAGAGGCATGTAGCTACGACATCTCTCCTCAGAGATAAGCTACCATCGCCCTAGCTAGTTTATTTCCATTCCCTCTCTAAACATATTTCAGTTATTTGATATTAATGAAATAAAGTATTATTTCCACTACATATTTTTATTTATGGTTATATGTGTATTATTTTTCGTTTCTGCATAAATATGGATTAGTGGTATCAGAGTGGTCTGCTCTTTCTCTGTTTTTCTTTGCATGTCCCCAACGCGGTCAGGGTATAAGGAGCTAGGGCTCGATCTAGTTGAACCCTTGCATGATCAACCTCGCAAACCCTGACGACCTCCCATGGCAGAAGAAAAGAAAGATGAGGGAGCAGGAGATCCTATAAAAATATTGCTCGAGGAGGCCCCCTAGAAACAAAGGAATGCGATAATGGATAAATTTTCTCAGATCCTTCAACGACTGCCCACCTATAGCGCATTTGCATCCAAACCACTCTGGAGGCACCACTCCCTTCAAGGTATAGGTAAAATTTGACATTCCTTTATTTGAAGGCCAGATAGATGCAGACGCCATAGATAGATGGTTGAATTTGTTGGAAGGGTATTTCTCGGTCCATGATTTCTCCGACCGAGAAAAGATTATTCTTGCACTCCTCAAAGCCGCCCCCCATATCAAAGAATAGTGGGAAACCTACTGTGAGCAAAAGGACGGGACAGAACCCTCTCTGTTCTCGACCACACCCACTTCGAGTTTGTTTTGAGACAGCATCAAGGAAAAATATTACCCCGTGGGGAGCTATGAGGAAATGTGCATCCAATGGACCACGCTGCGAAAACAAAGGGATCAAGGTGTGCACGAATTTAAGCATTTGTTCCATACCCTGCGCACAAAGTTGGGTATTAAAGATTCAAAGAGACATTTAGTGCTCAAGTACCGCAGCTGTCTGCACAGACACATTCAGGAGGAAATGGATTTCATCGACATTACATCGCTTGGCAT
Organism: Pinus albicaulis; assembly: GCA_034641835.2. NCBI lineage: Eukaryota > Viridiplantae > Streptophyta > Pinopsida > Pinales > Pinaceae > Pinus > Pinus albicaulis. Next base: position 193,876,193 of record CM076572.1, read on the forward strand.
GGCATATCACTATGCCGCTAAGATCGAGCAAAAATTGAAGCAAAAAGAAGCGAGACTTTGGATCCGTGAATTCGAAGCTAGGGAAAGGCGCCCCCGAACCGCAGAACAAAGGGAAAGGCCAAAGTGGGGTGACTCAGAACAAAACCAAAAATCCAAAGAAGGACACGAGGAAGTTGTGTGAATTTCATAACAGCCAGACTCACAACACAAACGAGTGTCAGGCCAAAACATCGTTAGTGGTCGAACTAAAGGCACCCGAATCAGATGCATGTTCTGATCCTGAGTCAGAACCAGAAAAAGGCAATGAAAAAGGGAATCATATCATTAATGTGGATCCCAGTTCCATTGTTACCACCACTAAGATCCAGAGGGAGGATCTCGAGGATCTAGAGGAGGGGGAGCGCCTCTTCCATTCGCAGATGTGGGTGAAGGGTTCTCCACTGCAATTTCTTGTCGATTGCAAAAGCCAAAAGAACCTCGTTTAAGTGGAGGTCATGAAGCGGTTCGACCTACCGACCATAGCACAACCATAGCCATATACCATCGGGTGGCTTCACCCAAGGAGAGATCTCTACGTCTGCCAACAATGGCGCCTTTTGTACAGTATCAAGCCATTCACAGATGAGGTATTGTGTGATGTTGCTCCTATTGATGTGGCTAATGTATTATTGGGCCAACCATACTTGTGGATGTGACACGCTATGTATGAGTCTAGGCCTCATGCTATTATTATTACTTTGGGAAATAACTTGTACAAGATACCATAGGTAGTACCACCTCCTGTCATCTCTTTGACTGCTGCAAAACAACGCAGTAAGATTGTTTCCCAAACCAGGAAATTTATTTTCCTTACAACTCGCTCATAGGGAAAGAAGAATATTGTGGACACTGTTAGGGTCCCGTGATTTGGCCGATTGGTGAGCCAAATGACGATGTAACATCAAACCAAGCTTTGGAGCCCAAGGACCTAGCCTTCCTGGACTCAGAGAGGGCTCTCTCTATATGTGTAAAAGATGTCGGTGTGTTTGCTTATGGTATTCTGATATTAGGCTAGTTATGAAGTGAGTTTTTGGTTTTTTAGTTTTTTAAGTTTGTGAGGGATAAAAATGATCAAATACATAAATTGGATAACAAGATGTAGATAAATTGGGCTATGGGGTCAAACAGGTCAAGGAAGCTATGAGGTGATGATGTAAAGCTGCTGTAGGGCCGATTTGATTCACGGTAGAAGGGATCTTTGGGCAAAATGGATTAAATGGACAA